>NQII01000170.1:403350-744238 GCA_002778355.1 Clitarchus hookeri
TAACAAATACTGATAACGAAAGCTAAATAAAAATGACGTACAATACAGTCAAGGGATTCCCCGTCAACCATAAACGAAAAGGGTTGCCAATTTGGGAGAGCAAATATAAATAGAGTACGATACTATTGAGGGATTCCCCGTAAAACATAAACAAAAAGGGTTGCCAACTTGGGAGAACAAAATATAAATGAAGTACGATACAATTGAGGGATTCCCCGTAAAACATAAACGAAAAGGGTTGCCAACTTGGGAGATTTTAATTCCCTAGTTTTTTATTAAAATAAAAAAAACATGTTACGTAACGCGACGTTCGAATCCTCCCTCCCCCCCTGTAACGCATCGTAACGTTTTACAAGGACCCCCCCCCCTTATTGCGTTACGTAATACTTGAACGCTCCCTCAGTAGACACACCTGTTTTTCGCGGCGTGCGAAATAAACATGAAATACACAGTTTCTCGCGAAAAATAACATACCTTGTGAAAAACAACAAAACACACACAAAATGTGCGAAAAAATACAGTATTTTGGCATGTATAGATCACATGTTTTCACAAAATAAAGTTTGTCAATATATTTTATATATTTTAACCTAGTTTCTAAGGAAGTAAAAAAAAAATATATGTGTATATATATAAATAGCTTTTCACTTGTGAAATAATTTGTTCACTCACATTCATAAACAAAATAACCATCCCGGACACGTAAAATGTAAACATGTTGGAGCTTGACCATAGATGCCGTACTTGAGAAAATTTTGCTGCTGTACGAGACAAATATACGTAGTTCGCACGCCCGCCCCCACATCATAAGTGCGCATTGATAGACGTCATGTTTGTACAGAATTGTGACTTGACAATATTTACTGGAATACAAAAATTCAGTGTAGCCTATACGTAAAATATTAATTATCTCTAATTTTTCATCAAAAATTTCTGGTGGGTCTATACACGCGTAGCTTATACACGTCAAAATAGGTACAGTTCCGTTGTGAATCCACATGTAATGATGCTAATTTGATAAATCAATTCAATATGTAGTTGGAATCGGAAAGTCGACACAATCAATGTTTCGAAAACATTGCCGCTGAAGCGTTATCTGTATGTTTCGGAAATAAATTGATCTTAGTGACAAACTAATTTTGTTTGCATTTCATCCCTTTTCACTTTTCATAGCATAATTAATGTAATCTTGTTGGTAGCTCTGGTAGAGCACTGTTATAAAAGCTGTAAATTACTTGATCATTTGGAAAATTCTAGTGCACCAGTGGCAGCAAAGCAACTCTCTCCTCACAATGTAAAGACCTGAAAAAAAGGTTTGAATTGCTAAAGGATGCATTTTTTTTCTTCAGGAAACATCAGATGCACTTTCAAAGCTTTCCAAAAAAAGTCAGTCACATTTGACTTCACAGTTAAAAATGGTCAGTGAGAGGAGTCTCAAAAAATTTAATGATTTAACTGAGTCTGACAGTGGTAGGGAATTCATTGAATGTCTTGGTAAACTCTTTGATCCAAGAAATATTCTACAGTTGTCTTTAAAAAAAACCATGAAATATGTGATGCAATGAAAAATGTACCTATCTTGTGAGAGCTTTCATCTGAGTGTTTGCAACCATATCTGTTGTTCAGGGATTATGTAGTTGATCAAGATGTCGATATTGTTAAATTGTTGCTTTTGCTGAAGTGTGATTTTTCTGACTTTATTAATGCTGCAGTGAAATCAGTATGGAATCAATACAGTAATGTAGACACTGAAAGGAGTTTCTCAATGTATGGGAATATAATGACTGACAGAAGGATAAAACTTTAAGCCAAGCAATATGGAATAATGACAGTGCTTGCATTTTCTGATTAAATGTTTGCTATTTTATTTTTGTGCCATCACCAAAGAAGCCAAAGTTTGTTGCAATGTGAAATATGTGCGAGCGCTAACATTTTTTAACCAAATATATTTAATTTTATTTTTCTGATATTACCAAACAATTTTTTCTCAGCCAAATTTTAGCAAAATTTTTGACAAAATGAATTTAAAATTGATGAAAAATGCATCAATATCAACTAAAAAAATTGATGAAATCTATCAAAATTTTTCACCACCAACAAATGTGTCTACTCGTCAGCCATGAGGTGGAAGCCGTCCGCTGCAAACAAAATTACAGGCAGTCCTCTACTTTCATACACAATGTGTTCCTAAATTTGTGTATGAAAGTTGAAATGTATGAAAGTAGAACCCTTATTTTAATGTGATAAATGAGGTTCCGTTCCTAAAAGGGAAAAAAAAACGTAACTAAACAAAAAAAAATATTCAAAACAATATATTTACACACAAAGAAACAAGATCATGCATCAAAGTTATTTAAAAGTGTTTAAATATATAGCTAATAGTTCAAACAATCGAAAAGACACATTTTACACACACAAACATTTGACTAATTGCAGTGGGTACATACATACATACAGATTCAGCTCTCTTTGGAATTGTACATAGCCGGTTTAACAATCACTGGGACCTGGTGTAGATAACTTATCAGCTTTGCAGAAAAAGTTATTTAGCGACAGTTGAACGCCACCCTTCTTCTTTTCATACAATTGTCTGTAGCACATTGTAGCTGCTTCAACAACTTGACGAACTCGAGAACTTCTCTCTTCATCTGGATCATTTTCTTCAATGATGTTTAAAAAATGTTCAAGGTTTTTTAAAGCATCGTTGATTTTTTTCCTTGTAAGGGTTTTTGTTGGTTGTCCTGGACAGCCATTATTTTGAGCAGCTGTGGATGCTGATGAATTTGTCTCTTGAAGAGCAAGTAGATCTTCATTTGTCAATGGCTCTGAATGTGAGGCCATTAGATCATCAACATCTTCAGAAGTAACCTCGAGATCCAGCTGATGCATAACTTTAACAATTTGTTCTGTTGCACTTTCTGGGGTCTCCTCAAAACCTCTGAAATTTGGCACCAGGTAAGGACACAATTTATTCCAGCAACCACTCATTGTAGATGACTTTATTTCTTTCCAAGAGAGAGAAATATTGGTGACAGCATTAAGGACATTGTAGTTTTTCCAGAATTCTTTTAGAGTGGGTCTTCCATCACCATCTGTTGCCTTGACAGCTTTGTCGATTATTCTCCTCATGTAATATCTTTTGAAAGTTGAAATAACAGTCTGATCCATTGGCTGGATTAAACTTGTGGTGTTTGGAGGCAAGAATATGACCTTTACCTCTGGACATAAATCTCTCAATGCTTGTGGATGTCCGGGTGCATTATCCAACAATAACAATGCCTTGAATGCCAAATTCTTTTGCTTACAATAATTTTTCACTTCAGGGACAAAATTATTTACATACCAGTCCTTAAATAATGCTGAAGTAACCCAAGCTTTTGAGTTCCATTTCCATATGACTGGCAGTGTTTCTTTGGGGTTTCCTTTCAAAGCCCTGGGATTCTCACAGTGGTACACTAACAGAGGTTTTAGTTTACAGTCTCCTGCAGCATTACCACCAATTAGAAGTGTCAGTCTGTCTTTAGATGCCTTGTGTCCAGATGCAACAGCCTCTTCTTTTGCCAGGTAAGTTCTTAAAGGCATTTTTTTCCAGAATAAGCCCGTCTCATCAACATAAAAAATTTGGTGAGATGAGTAATTTCCCTCGTCAACAATGTTCTCAAAAGTTTTTATAAATTTTTCGGCAGCTTCAGTATCTGCACTGGCAGATTCCCCTGTAAATGTTATGTTGTGCAGTCCTGCCCTTGACTTAAACTTGTCGAACCAGCCTTTGCTCGCTTTAAACTCTGGAGCATTAGCAGCTGACTCACCAAGCTGTTTTTTCCAATCTTCAAACAAACTGAGAGCTTTGCATTGAATTATGGCAAGGCTGATAGGGATATTTTTCTGGTGTTGATCGTCTAACCACACTTTTAAAGACCGTTCCATCTCTTCCATCGCTGCACCCCGCCGTTTTGAAATTATTTTAGAAGAAAGATTTCCCGAATTTATAACATAGTCCCTTATATTTCCTTTACTTTTTACGATAGAACGCACAGTGGATCGGCTCAGGTTGAAAGACCGTCCTATAGCTGCAAGTGATTTGCCATTTTCCGATTGCGCGATAATGTCTAATTTCGTTTCATGTGATAAATGTTGTACAAAAGAAACAAAGAATGTGTGACAGTCTTCATTACTTTCGTTTTTACGTTTGTTATCCATTGTGCAGTGTAATAATTATGTACCTGCGCCAATAGATTAACAAAAAAAACAATGGATACAAAATTAACCTCAAAGGAAACTAGAACTTCCGTTTTTATTATTGTTTTTAAACAGAAACGGCATTCATATGTAGTATCGCCATAGCGTAGTAACACATCAGACATACAACTGCATATTTGTTCAGTTATATCGGAAACATAGTTCTGTATATTCACACCAGAGGTCTCTACGTAGTATAAGTCAACTTTGCTGCAATATTATTTGCGAAGACAAAACCTACAGAATATAAACAATCCATATATCTATGATGTTTACGTTTCTCGTGGAGGCATGCGCGCAATATTTTTTTTTGGTTATGTACGAAAGAACGAAGCAAACACGTGAAAGTCGAATTTATGGTGTAAGAAACCAATGTACGAAAGTCGAATGCGCGAAAGTAGAGGACTGCCTGTACTCATATCCAGCAGTCAACAAAAGGCAGCAAATGGAGACACATGCAATGGCAAGACAATCCAGATAATTTGTTTCCAGAGGAATCAACTCAAAAATATTGAGCAACTTGCATTTGTGGTAGTATGGTCTAACATGGCTTCAATATCAACCAGATGAGTGCTTCCAGTTAAATAAAAGGGAATTCCACGAGAGTGAACTCTAGTAATGTCCATAGTAGTCCTGCAACCTACTACAAATGAGCAACAGGATATGCTGCAACAACATTCCTAACTTTCCCATTTGAAAAACTTCACAGCCTATGTGAAGCATTTCATTTTCAATACTAGACATCCACTGAATTAGATGACAGGACCATTGAGGGCTGAAGAGCTATGCAAGACCCTGCAAGCCTGTGTATGAGTCGCACAACATGAAATTTTTGCATAAGAGATACAGAACATCTAGGAAACCAACAGTCATTTCTAATTGCCAATTAAGTAATTTGAACATATTTAAAGACTCAAGTGCATGCTTACATTTAGATGAATGTTTGCATCATTCTGATTTGACCAACAAGCATTTATTAATTCTACCACCAAAAAATCACCTGTGTAGAGTGGCAGGAAAATCCCTTATCTTTGAAGAACTGACTATACTAACTTCTCAGATAGAAGAATGCTTGAACTCCATACCATGAACAATCTTGTCAGATGATCCTTGTGATCCTAGTTACCTCAGTCCTGGACATTTCCTAATTCATGTCCATTATGTCCTTTCCTGAGCCTGACTTGACTGACATACCACTGAAGCAGCTGTCCAGGTAGCAACTAGTCAAACCTCAATAATACAACCTCGTTTAATACAAAATTTGCGCTTGTGCTAAGTATTTTTGCGGTCACATGAATTAATATAGGATTTATACTGTTAAACTATTTCCTTAATATGAAATACGGTTAATATGTAATACGAAGCAATTTTAATCCCGCAGGACAGTAATTCCACATGCTGGCAAATCGTTTATACAAATTCCACGGCTTAATGAAAACAAACACAGCTAATATGCAATATTTGTAACACCGCAACATAAAACGGTACAACATAAATAAACAACTGGCCAAAGATATACATACTTTGTAGCACAACAGGAAATATGGAAATTGATACTAGCGGTAAAGTTACTTCTACTGCCGCGAGGTGTGCTGATGTCATCAAGATGTAAATTGTAACATTGTGGTAAATGGGATAATTCTGTTTATTAGTTTAAAATTGCATTTATAAAATTTGTTTTATTTCAAATTGATAAAATTCTGCACACATGCGGAACTAACACTAACCTGGCGGCATAATCTTTATGTGACAAACTAATAACATTGAAGTTCGCAACCTGCAAATTGCTGCCATCTTGTGAACACCAAGTGCAATGGAAAAATTCCAAGACTGACACATTTATTCCCTGATGTGCTGTGCACTACAGGGTTTTTATTTTTTTATACACCTGCAAAAATATGTTGGTACTTTATTCTTTATCTTCGACAGGCAGTCCTTCCATATTTTAGCACATTACAACATAAAAGTTTGGTTTCTCTGGCTGTACGGATAAGCCAAGGCCATGGCTGCAAAAAAAAACAATTGACAAAGAATAAACATTTGCAAAGTTGTTTTAAAGTTGCTGTTTTAATATTTTTGACTGTGCTAGTTGGTTTTTAAAGGTTTAGCGATGGCTGCAAAATGTAAATGTAATGAACTTGCGTTACTACCAAATCTTAAAATAATCAGAGAAGTGGACAAAGGCGGTAAAAATAAAACAGAAATTGCAAAAGAATTTGGTATTCCACAATCGTCTATCTACAATTTAAAAAAATCGTAGCAAAGTTGAACTTGCTCGTGACAATGCCTCTGCACTCTCAGCAAGAAAACGACTGCGTGGACCTAAACATGAGGAAATGGAAACCAATGTGCTTCAGCTGTATCACGAAATGCGTGCAGCGAACATACCTATTCCTGGTCCTTTTAATCCAGCAAAAGACAGATTACCTGGCTTTGAGGTTAGGGATTCCTGATTTCAAATTTAGCAATGGTTGGTTGCAGCGGGTTAAAGAATGAAACAACCTTATTGCAAAAGTTGTGTGTGGCGAGTCGGCAGTCGTCAATGTGGATAAGACTCAGGATTAGCTTAAGTCTGTGCAGCCAATACTTAATCAGTTCACTCCAAATAATATTTTCAAAATGGACGAAACTGGAGTTTTTTACAACCTGCTGCCAAATAAAATATTGGCTGTGAAAGGCGAGAAGTGCCATGGAGGTAAACGCAGCAAGGAACGTGTCACTGCATTACTGTGCTGTAACCAAAGTTGTAGTGAGAAATTATGTCCCCTTGTTGTAGACAAGTTTCAGAAACCCAGATGTTTCAAGAATATTGTTAACCTACCATGTGATTATGAAGCAAATTCCTGTGCTTGGTGAAAGTGAAAATATTTCAGAAATGGTAAATGAAATTGGAACGACAGATGGCATGCAAAAACAGAAAGATTTTACTTATTTTGGACAGATGTACAGCACATTCTGCTGTTGGCCTTGAGTTGTTACAAGTGACATTGCTCTATCTGCCAGCCAACACAAGTTTTCTACAACCTCTTGATCAAGGTATCATCCAGTGTGTGAAGAACTACAGAACTCGTCTCACACGTTACTTAATTCGTCACCTGGAACTGAAGAAAGAGACCAAATTGTGATGCGATGTTTTGAATGCCATGCAGAATGTATGTATGGCTTGGGATGAAGTCGCATCGTCTACAATAGCCAATTGCTTCAGAAAAGCTGGTATTGGTGCCAAAGAAGAACAGGCCAGTGAGGAAGACAATGATGACAATATGGAAGTATGGGATTATCTTCAGGAACGTCTGCAATTTCAGGAGCAGTTTCGCCACTTTGTGCAAGTGGATGATGTTGCAACATCTGCAGCACCTGTTGTGGAAGAACTGATGTGTGTTGACGTTCAGTCAAGTGCTAGGACTGTTGAAGAAACTGAAGATGACCATGATTGTGCATTACTGCCAATGAAGAAGGATGCTATCCAGGCTTTAGCCACCCTTGAAAATGTGCTTTCAAACATCAATGTTGATAGAGAAACACTTCTGGAATTTGATAAACTCTATATGGTTGTTNCCTTGAAAATGTGCTTTCAAACATCAATGTTGATAGAGAAACACTTCTGGAATTTGATAAACTCTATATGGTTGTTAGTAGTGCCTATAAAGAAAGAACAATGTAAACCAAAATTGACTCGTTTTTTTAAGCCACAGGTTTAAACTTAAANTTAGTAGTGCCTATAAAGAAAGAACAATGTAAACCAAAATTGACTCGTTTTTTTAAGCCACAGGTTTAAACTTAAAACAGTATTCTATTTGACATGAAGTCAATGCTGGAAACAATGTGAATACTATGTACAAAATATGTAAGTATTCTAAAAGATTTGTATTCAAATATTATACATTTTTCTAATAGCAGTAAAGATAAGATGTGTACTGTTCTCCGAGAAGTGTTATACAAGTAAAAAAACCTTCTGCAAAATTGTTACTTTTATCAGTTAATTCTTGAGTAGTGATGTTCAAATATTTTAAGTTTGAATGAATTTTTTTTTAAATTTCACTAGTACAAACCTAGTTATTACAAAACCTCATTATTACAAAGGGCCAAAATGATGGCCCCTTCAGATTTGTATTAATGAGGTTCGACTGTAGTTCAATGAGCAGCCCAGCAAATATGGACACAGTGGTTGAAGGATTACCATAACTCCCTTCAACAAACAAGAAAACAGATGTCGTGCACATCACATATCAAACCAGGAATGGGTCAGTCCTGGTGAAAGAAGACAAATTGCACGTACTTACATGCAGACTTTCCGTGGTCATAGAAACCTTTCCTGGAGATGATGGTTTAGTCATAGTAAATGTAAACTATGTTTTTAATTCTTTTACCAAGGCATCACTTTAAACTACCAACAACATGAATTCATTAAAATTTAACGCAACGTAACAATTGTGTTACGACAAATTACAATGGTGTAGTAACTAAGATGTAAAGAAAACAGAGAAAATTGGACATCCAGTAGATGGTATCACATCTATTAATTCAATCAATTTTAAAAGACAACATTTAAGCTTTCAATGATTTTTCAGAGATTAGTAGTAATGTCAACAAAACATATGTGTGGAATAATTATTTTGATAGCATAATAATTTGTAACTAGCATTCTGATAAATTATTATTGCATCACAGTTGCTAAGTTACCTTCATGCTCATGCCATTAATTTTGACACACTTATGTATTTCATCAAAATATTGAAATAATTCAATGTATTTTGCTTGCAACAAACGCTTTGAAAGTTTTACGTTATGTTCCTTAAAAATTTGCTAGCCAAAATGATGGAAATAATAAAAATCTTGTCTTCCGAATAGAACCTATACAATAGAAATATTTTTATAAATACAATTCACCCATCACGAACATGGAAGCAAAAATCCAACTAAGAAAATATCAGTGTTCAACATCAACTTAAAAAATGATTGGTTCGGGTGGTTCCGGTATTCCAAATATCTGCCAGTTTTCAATATTGGGCATCGGTAACAGTTCAGCATTAAATAATATGTCTAGAAACTCACTATCAATGATGTGGTACAAAGGAAGAATCTGTATAATGATGCAGTTTTCATCACCCCAGTAAAGATGACTGTCACGCCACTCTGTGGCTGAGCCAATGCAGAACTGAACACCATCTTGACCACGAATCAGTGTCAATGTTGGTCCGCGATAACTCAATACATGGAACAAAAACCTAAAACAAATAAAACATAAATTAGTGTCATTATGCATAACAAAGGCACAAAAATGTATGGTGCTAATTGGAAACCCTTGTATTAATTACCTGAAAAGTTATAAGGAACATGGACTTTACATAACTTACTCTAACCAGCTCTTATGTACAAGTTGTATCAAATCCATGAAATTGACGTAGAATATGTGTCCAAGAAAATTATATACAAAAAAGCAATTAAAATAAGCATCATCAATTTGTAATGCTCGCAGCTAATTTTTGTCTTCAAATTACATAATTTCAAATTATCGCAATATTATTATACCTTTTTTTTACCAATTAGTTATGACATGTAGTTTTCATAATAAAAAAAAATTTGTGTGAATAGTAAACAAGTTTATGAATATTGCCATTTATGATACTTAAACATGAATTACAGNAATAAAAAAAAATTTGTGTGAATAGTAAACAAGTTTATGAATATTGCCATTTATGATACTTAAACATGAATTACAAATAATTTTTTTCCCCAAAAATAAGATTCCAAAATGGTATAGTGGTATACAAGTCAGACAGAATGTGAGACGTTTGTGCATGCTGATGTACTAGTGTGGAGACCGGCTGCAAGATCTTTGCTATAATGCACTTTTACCACATTTTTAAAGAATGGAAATTATACTGAACAAAATGAGGTGCAAAAATCCACCACCAATGCATCTGTGNAATAAAAAAAAATTTGTGTGAATAGTAAACAAGTTTATGAATATTGCCATTTATGATACTTAAACATGAATTACAGATAATTTTTTTCCCCAAAAATAAGATTCCAAAATGGTATAGTGGTATACAAGTCAGACAGAATGTGAGACGTTTGTGCATGCTGATGTACTAGTGTGGAGACCGGCTGCAAGATCTTTGCTATAATGCAATTTTACCACATTTTTAAAGAATGGAAATTATACTGAACAAAATGAGGTGCAAAAATCCACCACCAATGCATCTGTGCTTATGGGTGATAGGTAGTAGAATGTATTTTGAATGTCTTGAGGCCTAGACACGTGCACCACATCAGCTCTACACAAAAGCAAATTATCCTATATGTAGTTTTTCAATTGCGATTTTGCCTATGTGAAATACTCAGCAACAACATTATCATATGACTTAATAATAGAGACAAAAGTTTGCTTCATGTCCCAATGCTACTTTATATACCCTGTACTAGAGTTTTCAAAATTTTCAAATTAGGGATGGAAAATTCAATTCCACAATCCATCAATACCAGCCAATTATCTATACATACTCAATAATTGAAAATCAGAAGAAATTCTGAATTATTGCATGCAATCAGGCATGTAAATGAGAGGCTTAAAAAATTACACCATGAAGAAATAAATGCATAAATATATATTGATGTGGTATTTGGTTGAGCAGATTTGTAAAACTCAGCCATTTTTTTTACTCTGATTGAATCTGTGAACTCTTGGTAATAAAATATTTCTCAATACAAAATGCCCATGACCTCTGCAGTCTAACACCACGGGAACGAGCTCAAGCCGCCCACCAACTGGAGAGTGCTCACATCCTAGTTCCCTCCAGCTCCTTCTTTCTGCCACCCCACAAGACCGCCGGCGAGCCACATCCTATCGTCGAGAGGTTTTGCCAAGGACTTCCAGTACCATTGAGAATCGACAATCTTTAGTTCAGACCCAGCAGGACCAGCAGCCCTCAACAGGCCCCCACCAGTACTGCCAGTCGCTGCACCACCTTCACCCACGGACTCGGCACGAGTTCCAGCCGGCACCAGCAGCTGAGTCAGGCGCTACCCCCCTGGGCCATGCCCAATACAGATAAATCAGTGGCTGTGTGCAAAACAGTAGTACGAAGGACAGTCATACCCGCACCAGACTTTGTGTCGTGCTATCAAGCCATGCGCCTCAGTTTATATACCGGCAGGGGTCTGGTTAGCAGCCAATAAAGTCGGCTAAGTCATGTAGCTCGTGTGTCTGACCGACACACAAAAACCTTGCCCGACCATGACCTCGTCGTCAGTTCCCCGACATCACGCGTCAAGGTAAGCTTGTGTGTTTTTTGTTGGTGCATGTGCTAACATGATGTTTAAATACATTAATAATAATGGAAAATAAGTTAAGATGTAGTAACTTTGCATTACATGACTACAGGACAGTGAAATAAAATTATGTCACAGCTCAAGTCTGAGGGAACTTAACGTGCACTAAAAGTGAATTAATGATACTGATATACAAATGCACGCTGCCTCACAAGTTTTCTTTCTGAAACTTTGGCAGTGATTTCTACTACGTTTCCTATGTAAAATCCAAAGTGTTTTGATTTAAAAAAAATCCATCCCAGAGATATGGCCTTTCATATGTTGAAAGGATGGTATAAAATTGTGATTTTGGGGTAAATTTGAATTGGCCATAACTAACTTTGCTGCTAAAAGAGCTAAAGAGCTATACTTCCAACCTGTGTTATTGGAAGCTTATTACATGTAATATTTTTAGTCATATTTAAATCATGATATTTTTATAGTCTTTGCAATTTTGTGGATGTAAGAAACTGTTCAATAAAACTACAATTTTCTGAAGATTTTGAGGTTTGAAATTTAATGAAGGGCTATTAGTAACAAACTAGAGAAACTAGTGTCAGTTTGTTTGCATATAATGGTTCAGAAAGTGATGATGTAGGAGTGTCTAAATTGACAGTACACAAACAAAAAAGTTATCAAGAAAATTTTATTGTGATAAAGAGTTTTGTTCCTATTTTGGGTCTTCAGACTTGTGTAAGACTGGGATTAATCATTAGAAATGAAGTTAATGATGTTCATTGTAATGACAAGGAAAGAACTATTGACAACCAAATACAAAGATGTTTCCATAGGAATAGGCAAATTTCCTGAATTATACCAAATAAAGTTAAAAATGGTATGAAACCAGTTTCAAGCCCTCCTCATCGAATACCATTGAAATTAGAACTGAACAGATTGTGTCAGTTAGGTATTTCAACTAAAACTAGCGAGCCTAGTGAGTGGGTAAACAAATTGGTAATAGTTGAGAAGCCAAATGGTACACTAATGTTATGTTTGAACCAGGTGAATTGACTGCAGCAATAGTAACGGAATATTATGAATTACCAACATTAGCAGATATTTCTAATAATTTAAAGGATTCGAAATTTTTTTTCCTGTTAGATTTGAAAGATTCATTTTGGCAAATTGAGATTGACAGTGAAAGTCATAGGTTTTGTACATTTGCCACAGTGTTTGGTACATGTGTTTAATCATTTACCATTTGGGCTGATTAATGCTGCGGAATCATTTCTTTATAATGCTGTTACACATTAGGAATATAATCAGATTTTAGAAAAAGTTCTTCAATACGCTAGAGAAACTGGTATTAGGTTTAACATTAGTAAGTTTCAGTATCTGTTACCAAAAATGAAGTATCTGTGGTAATAATTCGGTTGAACCTGATTATGAAAAAATGAGGACAATTGATGAGTATGAAGAACCTAATGATAAGGCCAGCCTATAGAAGTTTTTGGGAAGCTACATACAAAATTATTCTGAAATAATAACTCCTTTAATACATCCTTTAAATAAAAATGTGAATTTTATTTGGCTAGACAGTGTGCATAATGAGTGTGTGGGAAAAGCATTACTGCAACACCCATGTTGTCAACATTTGATCCAGATGTACTGATTGTTATACATACAGATAATTCAATCAGTTTTACTACAGAATCAAAAACCTGAGCAATATACTTCTAAAAGTTTAACAGAATGTGAGATGAGGTATGGACAGATAGATAAAGAATTTTTAACAGTTTTATTTACATGTAAAATATTTCATCACTATGTATATGGGCGTAAAATACTTGGTTCAAACAAATCATTAACCATTGATTTCTGTAATGAAAAAACCAATTCATGAAATTAATTCAATTAGATTATAAGATATTAAATTGCAATTGTCTGTTTATGATACTGAGTTAAAATTTGTTCCTGGAAATAAACTATTCATAGCTGATTGCTATCAGTAGGGCAGCTTCAAAGGCAGAAGTTGTTAATTGTGATACTAGTTTGAATTGTATAATTCATTCTGTAAACATTTCTGGTAGTTTGAAAAATTATTTCGTCCATGATACACAAAAAGATGAAGTTTTAAAATCACTCATTCACTATTGTGAAATTGGTCTGGCCTTATATAAGACTGTCCAGCACATCCTTCAGTTTCCTTTGTCCGTCTGGCATCTTTGGCAGGGTTGTTCCTACTTTCGTGGCCAGCGCAGCCCTTGCTGTACTCTATCAGGGAAGGAATGAAGCGGGGTAGTTTCCCTGTGTGCAGGTGGTATCTGGTGCTCGCTTCGGGGCAACTGACGTGCCTGGCTTCACTTGGTTTCCTTGACAGGGGCGATTACTTCACGTGCGCGTCTGGCATAAAAGGTTAGTTGAGGCTCGTCCGCTGTTTCCTTGGTTGTCCCAAGTTGGGAGAATGCCTGTCAGCTCTGGAGGCAAGCAGACTTGGGGTTCAATACTCTGTTAGGGTGCTGTGTCGCCGCATAGGATGAGTTAGATTTTAAAAAAATATATGCATAGTGAGGAATCCCGGAAGGAGAGCAGGGAACACCCGCACAGCATCAGGGGAAGGTAGGGACACGATGCCTCCCTAGTCTATGCAACTTTTAGTGGTAGTGGAGGAGCCCCTACCACAGAGACTGAAGATGCAGCCTTGAGAACTGCAATTCGATGAAACCACCACCGCCAACTGCCCAGACGGCAGAAGAAGATGTTGATGATGGTGATTCCAGGCAGGGAAGTAAGAGCCAGACTGAGAGACACTAAACATCAGATGATATCCAACTAGGTAAAGTCGCCACCTCAACATAAACACTTCTTCACAAAAGAGCTATTCAATGTTCCAAAATCCCACAATGTCTCCGACTCCAACAAATCCAACAGCACCTGGAGTACACCCCAAGAGCAAGTGTGGGTGTGGGTGTGTGTGTGTGAAAGGGTGAGTGAGCAGTGTAAGAGGTCGGCTAAGGAAGGCAGTGGTCAAATACAAAATGCTCTGCAGAAATGTGATGTCACCAAGATCAGTGGTAACCACGTGCCCATCATGTTCTCTCAAACTCCTTAAACCATTGACGTCGCATACTTTCTGCCACCCAAGACCAAATATTTAACTGTTCGTCTTTACTAATTTTGTCAAATGTGAGAAGCTGTGTTTCTGTTTGCAGTGTTTTAGGCAAAAGTAATAACATTATGTTGCCTTATTTCTAGCCAAGTTTTCTGCTCTGTGTTAAAAATTAGGAAGGAGACCAGTAGAGGTCTCCTAGCTACTATGAAGCCAGTCAAATAGCAGCAGAGGTGAGGGATGGACATGTGTCACATAGGGCCTTCATCTTGGTGCATTATCCAAATTAATTTAGTTTCTGGCTGCTTTGTAATTTTATTGGAATCATTTTGTACAACTCCCACATGTGCCCTTACCACCAACATACCTGTTTGTTTAGTTTTCAGGCTGAGCATCTGTGCTCCCAGCCAGCCACACATGTAGATATATATAACTGGCTGACTTTGGAGTTTTCTGATGTGTTTGCATCCTGGTCAGCAGAGATTGCATGAGACTAACTTTTTGATGTCCAAGGAGCATGCTCGTATATTGCCAGCATCTATAATATTTTTTTTTTAAGGATAACATGTTTTATGTATACATGTTCTGAATTTAAATTGTACCAAGTGGTGGCTTCTGCCAATAAATCTGGCAAAAAGAATCAATGTTTTTGTCCTTTACGCAGTGAAAATTGTCACTCATGCCCACCAGCCACACAGGCAGAATGCTCCATGTTACCTTGAGAACTCATGTTCATATTTGTGTTAGTTGGCAAAGACTAACTCGTGCTCCAGGTTTTCATTGCTTTCATCTTATTCGAGTGGCAGACATACAGCAACTTTAATTTGGTATTCATTATTGCAGAGCCTCAGTGTAATTCGAACCCCGATTAAAATTTGGTTTACTACTGTTCTCATCTGCAATTTTGCCTTCCTTAATTACCCCAGACAGACATACCAGGCAGTACCCAACAAGCCCAATATATTGGAAAACAGCTTTTTTCAATTTCTGCTAAATATTATGTAAAGGAAAAACCGGATATTATTGCAGTTTACGTAATGTAGCTAGTAATATACAAAACATGGACACTATGTTATGTTATAAGAATTGATATAACAACTATCATGTTTTTTTATATTGTCAAATATCACCATAACCTGCAATTGTGTTCTATTTTGGAAAACCCGGGTGGGCCCACCTTGGCGAACCCTTCCAGCTGGAGACAGAGAATTAGAGGCAGAGGGAAGATCCTACCATATTTGACTGCGCAAAGAGTGTAGGGAATTGTGAATCCAAACATCGGGGAACCTCCTACCACATTATCTTGCAGACCCCCTACCTATTACCTCACCCATTCATTTACACCACCATGTACACTATGCCTTACTGCTGTCATGAGGGAGAACATGAGAAAACAGTTCAGTCTGACCAACGCCTTCAGCACTCATAAGAGACGGTTCCACTCAACTTTAGATATATGAGTTTATGTTGCAAGTAAGCCGCTAAAGATAGAGAGAGGAACCACACCCAACAAGAGTGGCAGCAAGCCAATGCAGGACCCACTCAGTCCTCACAGAATCTCTTCACCCTTCATGTGCAACATCACCTGACAGCTAAATTGGCCCCTTTAGCTGCAATTTTGGGTTTGTTTCCACATAACCAGACCTGGGAAGAAAGGACGAATACTCGCATCAGAAATCAAACACCCAGAAAAATGCAGAAAGACAATTCTTAAAAGGGAAACCATAGTGGGAACTACACCAGTTGGTAGCTCAGGCACCCAAAAATACTTCTTTTTGCCCCTCCAGACAAACTTCCTGGAAAATGTAATCCCTGGATAGGGCTAGCGCCCCAGGAATATCACATCTACCCCTGGGCCACCATCAATGCCAAGCAGCGGCACATATAAGTTAATTTGCCCGCCTATAGTAGTATGTGGTTTGACGCCACCCTCAGAATCTGTATTATGCCCCTAACCCCAAGGCGTCAACATTCCAAATGACAAGAAATGGCTACCTCTAATCTTGGAATAAAAGTGCCCACATTTATGCAGATTTTGATTTATAAGCCCTATAAATTATATGTTTAAGGCAGATGTGATGTGTGTGTTTTCAGTCTTCAAAAAGGGTGAGTTTACTGAAAATTGTCAAATGTGCTAAATCATATTTTACAGTTAACTTGTCAGCTTCTGTGCACATGAAAAGATATATAAAAGACAAACCGAGGGTGCCCAGGAAATGAGTGTACAATCACAAAGCATGAATTGATGGTATACTGTATTTTTTCAGTTATAACGGTAATTCACTATAGCAATTATTTATCTTATCATCAGTTTTCATTATAGCAAGGTTCCACTGTACAAGTAAATTTTTATTGTGCCTATTGCACATAGCTGCTCTAACAAATGGTTCCCAACTTTATAATTGCAAGAAAGTATGGGTTCATGTACCTGTTTGCTGCAAGACCCTGATCATTGCTGTTGTACAGCATCGTCCAGTGAGATGGGCACACGGATCCAATCTAAGACAGAAATAATTGCAGCATTAAAGACAAATCTACACAATCTATGTAGCTGTAATAGTAATAAGAAGAATAATGACTCTTCAATAACAGTATAACTGGAGCAGCTATACTGGTGTATACAGACAAATGGTCTAACAAAGCAAATTACATAAATACTGAAATGTCACTCAACCAACACAATGCACAAAAAAGCCTGTCAGGGACAGGGCCTGTAAACTAAATTATCATTGAAATAACCATTCACATAAAGCTCTACACTTCACACCAAATAATGGTTCTATATCATATGGAATTAATTAATGAATATCTTGAACTAACTTTTAAGAGAATAATAAACACCACACAAGCAGATAAAGAAGGAGCTTTGGCCCATTTTCCAACCTCAGTTACGGTCTAGAAAATTTTATGAACTGCGAAATAATGCAAAATATGGAGAAATTAACCTTATTTGCAAAATTCTGAAATAATTCCCATATTCACAAACGACTATTGAAATTGATAATTTAAATGTATTCAAAACCACAATGCCGAAATTCTTTTACCACATAAAAAACTTACAAACATTGTTTCACAATTTTTCATTTGTTAGATGGCATTACTACTAATTTATTTCAAACAAACACTGATGACAATTAAAATTATTTGCCTGGAGTTTGAGAACAATGTGGACAGCACTTTTACAAAAACCTTGCTAGCTGCAACTTACTGATAAGAGAACAAGGCCGAACTGGTCTTGTACATTCAGACAGCGCCGCTCCAGTGTCGATGGTGCCACCATCGACAGTGTTGCCAAAATGTGGTGGGAAATTCAAATGAGTTAAAAGGGACCCATAGCCCAAGCATTCCACCCACCTTGAATAGTCTATACTTCCAACACTAATCAGTCCCATAAACAGTATACACAAGTATGAAACAGAACAATATATATTTACAAAAACAGGTTCTATATACACAGATGGACAACAGTTCTTTTGGTCATACACCAGCTGAGGGGAAGAGGACACAACCTAACAGCTGGCCTGGTGAAGGTGCCTTGCTTGGTACAAAATTCACAGACGCACACAATATCATCTGCCCCAGGGTGGATATTTGCTATCCTGCCAAGCTTCCACATCAAGGGAGGCAAGTTTAGGTCTTTTACCAAAACCAAACTGCTTCTAGCTATGCTGTTTTCTCCAATTGGTTCATTTAATCTTCGGCTTAAGATGATGGAGGCAATCTATATGCCACCACTTCCAAAACAACTGGTGGATCTGTTTTATAATGACCACCTAGTCAACCTGTTGACCAGAGTTGATGACATGTCCAGTTCATGCAATATCTGAACAGATAAGAAAGTGACAAGTTAATGCAGAAAAGTCATTAGAATCACTCTACAACAGACACAGAGGTCTTGAATTGAACATTGCCTCAATCTGGGCCAAAACAGTGCTCAGTTCTTCAAATGTTAGCAACTGGGTCCCCACAACTTTCTTGAGAATGAACTTGACAAATTTGATACTTACCTCCCAAAGTTCACCACCAACGTGAGGAGCTGGTGGAGGGTTGAAGTACCAGGTAACCTTATGCTCTGCTAAACTGTCTGCAAACTGCTTGCGAGTGTCACTATCAGCAAGAAATGTTTGCACTTCTTCCAGCTGATTGCTGACTCCAACAAAGTTGGTGCCACAGTCACTATAAATGTTGGCACACTGCCCACGTCGAGCGACGAACCTCCTAAAGGCTACCAAAAATGATTCTGTTGATAAATATAAAACAAACTCTAGATGTATGGCCTTTTGTTGTGAAACACACAAACAGGTATATGTATGCCTGCAGAACACGAGGCTTTCTGAGTCTAGCCATGGTGATGGAGATGGGACTTCCTGGCACCAAGTACCCAAAATTCTCTTTGAAGCATATGTTTGAATCAGTGTGACTGCAACATGTGGGACCCTGGGTGCCAAAACTTAAAATGGAGCTCATCAATCAGCAGCACTGTAAAAAGACAATTATTTGGATGAAGGATTGGGTGTTTCTCTTGTAATTGTAAATCAACCTTCTGCAGTCGACAGCCTACCCTTAGGATGCCTTCAGAATCTACAAAATGGGCCAGCTTCTGGATGGATGAAGAATAAGGTTGGTGTCTAGCAATAAAAGTAAACTCATCTGCGAACTTTACTGCAAGATGTTGATTAGGATATTCAAGGCCTTTTGCATACTATCCAATTGAACCAAACCTATGTTAGGTGCCATGCCTGCATGAACTGCCTGCAAAAATCTGCAACACAGTGCCACTATTCATTGTACTTTATTTAATTTAGACTGTCTTTCCATTAAGTCTTGGAATGGGGACTGCGCCTAGGTGACCAGCAGCACAACAGTTTGATGCTCTTCATTGCAAGTAGGGCTAGAATCATGGCGTGTATGCTGTGCCCAATGTTAATTTTCACAGAACCAGGCAGGTTTTAACCACCAAAGCAAATGCTGGAGAAGATGTGGAGTGAGACCACGAGAGGTGCAATTTGCTGGGTTCTGTTCACTTGTAACATAATGCCACTAATCAACAGAGGTGAAGCTCTGAATTTCACTTAATGTGGTTGCAGACAAAGGTTTTCCACACGTGGTGAAGTCCTAATCCACGAAAGCGTAACTGAAGAGTCAATCCAAGCATATGTGCCTTCAAAGGCACATATGCTTGATGAGTACTTATATAACACTAAGCACAAGCACAGTCAGAAGTACAGAGGCACACAGCTCAAGGCAAGAAAGTACAACTCTTTTGTGAGGAGCCATCTTGGATTTAGTGAGTAGCAAATGGATGGCGGTCACACTCAAGCAGTACACATGTAGGAAATACACTACAGCCACACACCCCTTCTCTGAGCTGTCAGAGAAACCATGCAGTTCAAAAAAAGGAGTCTGCACTGTTAAGGGTGATATGAGGAAAGGTTATAGTGGAACAGCATAAAAACCAATTTTAAATTGTTTCCCACTTGGCAATATGTCAGGAGGAGCGAGGCAGTCCCAACCAACAAAACCATCCCAGTGGCTATGTATGAAAGGATTTCACTTCTTGTCAAAACCAGGGGTCTCGTTTGAATATCATAACCAAAAATGTCTGTGGTGGGGTTCCATTGCAGCCCTAGAATCTTGACATAATGGCCTTCATCAAAAGAGTATGATGCACTTAAGAGTTGCATAGGCTTTCGACACAAGCCTTCCAGCACAGCAAGACAGTTGCTGGTGAACTTATGAAGCTGAAAGCAACTGTTGTAGTTCCTGTCTCAGCTTTACAGCAGAAGTGACATCACTGGTCCCCGTGACCAAATAATTGGTGAAATGTCAGACAACAAAACAGTTGCAGCACTCTTGTACACTTTCATCTCATATTCTGCCAGCAGATGGAGAGTTTGAAGAGCGAGAAATGGGGCCGAGCTAACACTGTATGTAACAGCGTTAAATACAGTACACTTCCGGAGGCTGATCAGACTCCCTCCTAAGATTGCACTGGTGATTTATATGTGCATCAGACCAGGATTTGGTGGTACATTTGTTTTATATCACCTGTAAATACAATCACTGGAATTCGAGACTGAAGTAATACTTCTACTATCTCCCTTTGAAGCTTAGGTCTAGTCAGCAATTTATCATTCAAAGAAAAACCAGAATCGGCCTTCGTGGATGCATCAAACACAACACGATACAAAGTTTGGTGGTGGTACTATCAAGCTTGTGTACACAGTGATGTGGGATGCAATAGGAGCGACAGGAATTCACATCTGATCTGTCAACACAAATCTTGTGACCCACTTTAATATAATGTTGCATAAATGAAACATAATTTGCCTTCATATCTGGCTGGCATTTAAAATGACGTTTGAGAGAGTGGAAACAAAAGTCCAGTGATGTAAGAGTCCCCTAGGTCAGGGTCAGGACTCTTTAAGGGAAGTAAACATTGTAGTGACCATTTTCATCATGAGCATTGCCTTCTGTGAACAACTTTTCACAAAGGAGATTGTCTGGTGATGGTGTTGGAATATCAGCAAGCAGTTCTTCTAGTCTCCAAAGTGGTTCCACAACAGCGTACAGTGATAGGCTTAAACTGGAAGTTACATAGGATGATGAAATACATGATGACTGCACGAGGCAAATTGCTGTCGACCTTTCCCATTATGATCCAGCCGAAGTGCATGTCCAGAACTACTGGAGTACCGGCCTGCCCTTAACACTAGCTTCTTTTAAATAGTTAGAGAAAAAATCTGCACCCAGAAGCATGTCAATTGCCCCTGGAGTCACAAAGGCTGGGTCTGCCAATTGAAAATGGGCAAGATTGCTCCAGGCTTGGAGGTCCATAAGTGCAGATGGGAGGTGTCCTGTTATATAAAGTAACATTAAGGCATATATTGAAAATAATGTGTGTGTCTGCCTACAAGGCTTTATACACAAGATGCCACACCACAACACTGTTAAGTTAAGTGGTGCCTGAGAGCGCCTGAAGTGGTTGAACAATTGACAGCATAACCATAACACTGCTAGATGTCCTTGAAAATGAGGAGACAAAGTAACAGTGGAACTTGTACCACCATGCCAGCTGCTATCTGGCACCTCTGTGGATTGTCTTGATCCATCAAATATGAAATCCTTATGAATGGATGGTTCTGGGAAGTGCAGCAGCGAGTGATATCATGACTTGCAGTGATGACACGAGACTGCTGAGGGATAGTTTTTAAACTGGTGTGAGGGCTGCAAACAGTTCTAACATAGGTTTGAGATCTTTGACAAGTGTAAATTGTTCCTTATGTAGCTTCTTTTAATCTGGGGACATATGTAAAGCAAACATGCATTGTTGCACAAACTGCATGAAGGGGTAGGTTTCACAATATAAACATTTGATGAATGGCAACCTTTAGCCAGTTTAAGATCTGCTGAAACCTGTACAGGTTTGGTCATTGAGGGTGCCAGCCTAGGTACTGATGCAACTGCTTCCATAGCACAACATTTTTCTAAGTACTGCACAAAGGACTTGCAAGCGGGGAGCTCAGTGTCTGTCGAAGCCATCTCCCACTGTGTTTGGAGTGGGGCACAATGTTTCCTGCAAAGGATGGGCAGCAAGATTAAGTCCCAGTGTTACGCAGGAATCTTTAGGGCTTCCAGTGATGCGTCATTCTCTGTTATAACTATCAGTATCTTTCGCAGCAAGGTGGGCAATTCAAAGGATACTGTGTGTTCTTCCACTAGAGCTTTCATGCACGAAGAAACAATCTTTTGTTTGAATATCGCTCCGAAAGCAACTTCAAAACGTCAAAATTCTTGTCGGACATAGGCAATGCCTGAATCATACTTAATTGGCTCAGAGATTATACCATTTCCATAATATTGTATTGAATCCTGTTTGTTGAAACATAATCTGTTTCAAAGTTAAGTTTTATTTCCAGCAAATCTCGCATGATTGCATGGAATAAATTATTCTTGGAGGAGTCTGTACCAACACACTTAACTTGGCCAAGCACGTGCTTATGGCATCCTTCTGCCAATTGCAGATGCAACATTGCTGCTTTAGCATTAGCCACAATTCAACTTTGTAAGATGTGCAATAATGTGTCCATAAACAGAGAATAACAACACACTAGTTGCATGTTTCATGTATGTAGTGCAGCTGAAAGAGATGGAAGAAACCTGGCGTGAACACCAACATAACCTAACCAAAACTTGTGATCATTGCACTAATATTCTAACTGTTAAAGGTAGATGAAATTATGCGATTATAAGAAAGAACGTTCAATTCATATTACAAGTGAAATGGGGGGTAAAAAAAAAAAATCCAGATACAGGAACTGGCAGAGCAAAATTAATGCAGGAAATGAACAAAGAAAACAATCTTCATGCGCACACAAGCACACTATCCCCAAGTCAAACACAAAGGTAACATTCACTGTCTGTCATGATAAACAACTTTAGTTGTGAGATAAGTTCATGGCCAGTAACCACATTTTTGCATCACACACATGCTTGCTAAGCAAAATTACAACCTATGCACAAGCCCACAAAAAACAAAACCAACATGGATATTTTATTATTTTTAAACAGACAATTTTAACCAAAAATGTGTTATATTAGTAGTAAATACATAGATAAAACTCAAATTAATATATTTTTTTAAGTGAATGTTGTAATTACGCACTAAACATTTGAGTGGCATTTGCAAATAATGTTGAATTCACTAGTTTTATGTGATTTTTAGTTAGGTTCTTACCAATGATTAAGCGAGGATAGTGATAGTAGATGGCTGCTTAAGTTGTAAAATGGGTTAAGAATCAGTGTGGCTAGCAGTACACACAAAATAAATTCCTGAGTTAAGGTTACAAGTTGGCTGCTAGGCTACCAAAAAATATATATAAAAGACCAGGAATTCAAGTGCTCACAGTGTACTTGTTAACAGGCCCACACACAAAGAAGGACGACACATTTTCCATGCGGTTACGCTATCATGACGTTTTACTAGGTAGGCCAGCTTCATCAGGCCTCCCACCATATTGCAGAGTCCTACAACTCGCCGCCTGCGAAAGCTGGCCTAGCCAATGAAGCGTCGTGATCGTGCAACCGCGTGTGTGTGCCTGTTGACAAGTACACTGTGAGTGATTGAATTCCCGTCCTTTTATATACATTAAAATCCGAGATTTTCATGACTTTTACAGGCATCCTGTTACTTTTCCATAACCAAAATACATTACAAAAATTTTAACGTTATTTTTTCAAAAATTAACATTTTTTTATAGTACTAAAATAACCTTCCTACACAGCAGTAGGTGCAGCAGAGTGCAGTGACAAATATTTATAAAATGCTATTTAACCAAAAAAGGGTATACAAAGTTGGCAGGTGGAATACCAATTTCTCAGGGTAAAAGATAAATTCACAATACAATATACAATGTAGCATGCTTGATGTATAAAAAAAATTAAATTATGAAAATATATAATAATTTGTATGATTATACTTAAAATGACAAAACCGATTTAGTTTTTAAATATTCCTACAAAGGTGGAACAAACAAAAATGACACACAGTATGAATCACAAGATGTTGCATAAGTGCTCAAATCTAATATTTAGCATCTTATTAAATAAATTTCTAACCATTTTATCCAAATTCCCTTACTTCACATAAATTTCAATGATGTTTCTCTGACTTTTACAGGTTTTCCCTAATGCTAGCCACCATGAGAATACAAAAAATAATAACTGTTTTTTATTGTACCAGGAGATTAAAAGTTAAGTGTTCTGTGTGTTTGATAAACTGAATAAAGCGCAAATACTGTGATATAAACATTGAGTGGGTGCAAAAAGACAAATGGACAAACACTGGAATGCTGCATGCAAAGTGATTCAGTGATAGTGGGGTACATAAAAAAATTAAAAGACAGCTGCATTGGAAGTTAGTTTAGTTTTCAAATTGCTAAGAAAATATAACTAAGAGGTTTCTGCTAATTCACTACAGTAAAATTGGGCAGCTCAATGATTAGAAACTTTGTAAAAACATTTGTTCTATGTAAGGAGTAATTTTATTTTATCTATAATAAAATATTTACCAGTATTTTATAGTCATATAGTGAATTTGTGTTGGAGTAATAATGAACAAGTAAACAGGCAATTTTCCAGTGTTTGCTGTTATTTTAATTTTAATACAGTTTTATTATTTCCTTTGCCTCATTTATCAATAAACACGTGGAACGATTATTTATAAGTGGAGGGTAACTGCCTTGTGAAAAACACTGCGGGAGTCATGTATGCCAACGATAATTTATTAAAAAAGACAGTGTGTTTTTGTGTTCTAATTAAAAAAATTTTACACAGTACCAGTTTGATCCCACAAAAATGAGTTTCTGTGACAATGTGCATTACATGACAAGGGTGCACTTTTCAAGTTATCCTTTCATCCTTATTGTCAAATATTTTTTATATTGATTAAAATTAATGAATAACCAATTTCACTTAGTTTCTCAGAGTTCAAAATAATAAAAATATGCAGAAGTAACTTGACTGTATTACTGTAAAGTTAGTTAGAATCGTGTAAATCATAATTTTTTTTTTGCAAGTATAGTAGTGACTCTTTTAATAGGATACTTTGCATTGAAAGCAGTGGAATAAAAATTGCATATTTTAAACATAGGCACTTACGCACAAACACATTTTAATTCTGGCATCAAACACTTGAGCATATCTATACATGTCTCATAAAATATAATGATACTGATAAAGATTAGAATGATGAGATAAAACCAAACCACTGCTACTTTAATCTATGTTGCATGACATCTTTATGATATGTACGGCTTAAAGCACACATGATTATATTATCTTCTTAATGACAAGCAAGTATTTTTACTGGCTATTCAGTAACACCACCAATATTTCAATTAGGTTAGCATATTCATTTACTTATACTGACAACTTTCTGAACAGACAAAATATAGATTCAGTTATTAATTTTGTTGTAAAAATTACTTCAGCACAAATTATTTGGAAACGTTACTTGAAGTAGTCTTACAAATTCTAAAATTAATGTTCAAAATGAAAATATAATAATAATATCATTCTGAATTAAACCTAATCCCATTACTTATTGAAATATTTAAATTTATTTAATTACTTATTCAGCTATGTTGAATGCACATGTACCAGAAGAAGGCATAAAAATTTGTACAAGTCAATGTGTAGGACATGTATATGAATGAGTCTCAAATACATGCTATGCACATGGTAACTGTTGGAACTCAACTGAATGTTTGTGGTTAATTTATACAGATAAAACAGATGACAAAACTGCAACTTTATAACAAGAAGTTACTGATATAATGAGCCTACTTTCCTTTACATGGGTGCAAATAATTTTTATTGAAGTTCTTAAAAGCTTAGATGGTAAGCAGACCTTGACATCTCATTGATAGAAATATCATTAGAGATGAAACCAGAAAACATATGCAACAGTACAGAGACAATTACAAATACACAACTGCCTTGCAGGACTCAAACCCTAAAAACTTTGTACCTCGTGGAAATTTTTTTGATTGGTCCCTGAGGTATGGCATATAAAACTTTATTTTTTATTTGGCACTATCTTACAAAATTGCCTTAAAAATTGTTTTGTATACAATATTTTTAACAGGTACTACTGCCAGCGTAAAAATTTTGGTGGAAATTAGTTTTATTCAATTTTCTCACCTTGCACTATTTTGCAAAAAGGCTGGCAAAAGAGGATCTCTGAATGCATCTTCTAATAAATACTGTTAGTGTACAAAATTTGGTTAAATTTTGTTGAAATGTTTAACATACATACATATCTAAAACCTCACTAATTCATATAATTATCTTCATAAATGGAGGACGAAAAGTTTATGTAGTAGCACATTCAGTGATTGTCACATATGCAGTATACAAAGTTAATTTTAAATTGGTTATATAGTTTTGTAGATATATCACACTAAGCTCTAGTGTTATTTTAGCAACCATTCTGAAAATAAGTGTCTGGCACACTTAAAATATACAAATTAATATGGCCTACCACAGCAAAACTTCTTTGCCAAATTTTGTGCGAATTGGTTGATTGTTTCCCAGAGATGACACAAAATATCAATTTTTTCATGTGGGGCAGTCTTACAAAATGTCAGAGAAATGAAGCCCTGTACAAATAAATGTGATGGTTATAATAGATACTGCCAGCGCACAAAGTTAACTTTAAATTTGTTCCATAGTTTCATAAACCTAATATACTAAGAAAAAATATTTATATGCCAGCCATTTTGAAAATAAGCATCTAGCCCACTCAAAATATATCAATGTACATGGCCTGCCATAGTGCTAATTGTTTACCAAATTTGATGGGAATATGTTGGTTTTCTCCGTAGATATGACATAAAATTTTTAATTTGTTATGTGATACAATCTTATAAAATGGTACATGCTCCTGACCTTCAGTGGACCTTCAGAATGTTCTTTTCATGCCCTAGGCTCTCCGCATGACTTCGGGTGTGGGGAACCTTCCAGATTGGGCAAAGCGAGACTACTTAAGCTGCTACTGGCCTCCAAGTCGACAGTTTTTGAGAGTTGAGAGTTTGGAGGATTGTGCGACCTTAAGCGACGGATGAGAAAAGTCCAGCGAAACAATGAACCAGCGGAGTGTCACGTGGTGACAAAACTGACAAGTGAGAGTAAAATTTGCGGACTGTGTATAACCAATATAGAGAAACCTAGGACATTAATCAGTATTAAGATATACATTAAATGTTGTGCTTGCTGAGAATAACAAAAGTAATAATGGAGATGGATAATTTAACGTTGTAAATAATAGCTGTCTGAATAAATTAAAATCAAATTTAGTTCTTTTATTTTTATTAAAACCACCATCCCACATGAACTCTAAAATGCCCCTCTCTCTCTTGTAACAATATACTGCCAGCATACACAGTTACGTTGGAATTAATTTACATGGTTTTGACGATATTGCAAACTAAACTAAAATAGCTATTTAGCTGCCATTTGGAAAATAAGTAGCTGACCTACTTAAAACATACCAGTTTACATCACCTGTCACAATACTACTATTTTGCCAAATTTGGTAGGAACCAGTCAATTTTTTTCCCAAGACATAACATAAAAACTTTATTTATTGATGTGGTGTTATATTACAAAATGGCAGGCAAACAGGGCTATGCGCCAACATCTACGAGGAATCACCTCCCAAAATATTTCAGGCGTGTTTCCTAACAGCCTGTATATTTACAGCTGTTGGCACACTTGAGAAATGTTATGACAGAGTTTGACTAACTGAACTGTACTGTTAAAGGAAAGCTGAACTCAACCTGTTATGACAAATCTGTCACTCGAATCCCATGGATTTGTAGGATTCAACTAATCATCACATTCTGACTTATTTTACATACACTAGAATCTAACTGTTGTAACAACTTTTATTATGACCACCTCTCCCTACAATCCATTTTTGAGGAACAAAAAAAAATTGTTTTAAAAAAGTAAAAAATTTGAGGGAAATTGGTTGAAAAGTAAGTTTGTTGCAATTTTTTTTTGTTGCTGTACATAGCATTTCTACTGGGAAGGACAGTGAGAGAGAGAGAGAGAGAGAGTGAAAGTGTGTGAGAGAGTGAGAGAGAGTGTGTGTGAGAGAGAGAGTGTGTGTGAGAGAGAGAGTGTGTGTGAGAGTGCGAGAGTGNTGAAAGTGCGTGAGAGAGTGAGAGAGAGTGTGTGTGAGAGAGAGAGTGTGTGTGAGAGAGAGAGTGTGTGTGAGAGTGCGAGAGTGCGAGAGAGTGTGTGAGTGAGAGAGAGTGTGAGTGAGTGTGTGAGTGAGAGAGAGTGAGAGTGTGAGTGAGAGAGAGTGAGAGTGTGAGTGAGTGTGTGAGTGAGAGAGAGTGAGAGTGTGAGACTAAGTGTGTAAAGAGATTTGGGCAGCTCTTAATATCGAGGTCTTGAGAGCAGGTGGTGGTAAAGTGAGGTGAGCATGGAGCAGCACCAGAATGCAAGGACAGGGGAAATAGGAGATCCCCAAGAAAACCCACCGACCACCGGCATCGTCTGGCACTATTCCCACTTGCAAAAATCTGGGAACGACTCTGCTGGGAATCGAACCCCGCATTTACTTAATTCAAAGTTGCACATTTTTAAAAATTTTTTTTATTTTTGGAAAATAAGGGTGCAGCTTGGAATCAAGTAACATCAATTTATTAGCCCAAAATTTTTTTTAAGCAACAGTACTATAGTGGATTGTCTATTAATCATTTCTCAGAGGACTGACAAAAAATTCAAGGCATGTGGACTTCCAATCAATGTGGTCTTGAAATGGAGATAAATAAAAAATGGGACCACAGAATATGTTTCATGGGTGCGGACTTTCAATCCACCTGGGTTCAATACATGAAGGTTCCACTCTTTTTGTGAATTATGTTTTAGCTGTTACAGCCATGCAACTTATAGTAAAAATTAGGGCTGGGCCGATACCGATACTAGAGTATGGGTCAATAGCAGTAGTAGTGGTATCGGTAGCATTTGTTAAATATATTGCTGATACTTAGCGCCAATACTACGGTATTTATTTTCTATTTCTCCGTGTCTCCAATTACCTTACATCCACTCACTCACGGTATTTACTATTATTTATATATATATATATATATATATATACACACACACACACATGTATATATACAAATTTTCTCCCAATTCCGTTTCTTATTCAGTGAAGTTTTCACTATAATAATTAGTGCCGAATTAAAAACGTAGGATGGTATTATGGCCTTTGAAGCTAATCGAGATAGTGAAAATAATGTAGGCATACGTACCACAAATTTTTCATCGCTGTGATCAAAGATAAATATTCCAACACTTGAAATGTTCTACTTCAAAAACCATTGAGTCAAATATTTATTTATTTCCATAAATCTATTACTTTTCAAAATGACTATATGTTTGTTATAAACAGCGCAGCTAACTATTTTTTTTTTTTCATGCAATTATTTGTATTCTCTATTTGGGTGCCAAGCCAAAGCAAAAAATGCCGACCACAGCAAAAATATGGCAGTAAAATTACACATCAACTTTTAATAATGTAAACTCTAAAGTTAATTTGTTTCCTATTTAAATTTATTTAACTAAAAACAAGTGTGGCCAATACTCATTTCCTATACATTTGTTTGCAGTATGGTGCACAGCGCAGTTTGATTCTACTGTTACCAACAATTTCATAGCAGTTGTGCACCTTAACTAAGTTTTCTGCCTTCACTATAAATGGTCTGAATCAGCTTGTTTAAGTTAAATACAAAATCCACACAAAGAATTTATATAAATGTACTTAAATAATAAACGCCGTGAAGCGCGGCACGGTGAGAGGGAGAGTGTGAAAGAGGGAAAGAGGGAGAGAGGAAGAGAGAGAGAGAGAGAGTGTGTGTGTGAGAGAGAGAGAGAGTGTGTGTGTGAGAGAGAGTGTGTGTGTGTGTGAGAGAGTGTGTGTGTGTGTGTGAGAGTGAGAGTGTGTGTGTGTGAGAGTGTATGTGTGTGTGAGAGAGAATGTGTGTGTGAGAGAATGTGTGTGTGTGTGAGAGAGAATGTGTGTGTGTGTGTGAGAGAGAATGTGTGAGAGAGAGAGCATGTGCAAGAGAGAGAGTGTGTGCAAGAGAGAGAGCGTGTGAGAGAGAGTGTGTGTGTGAGAGAATGTGTGTGTGAGAGAAAGAGTGTGTGTGTGAGAGAAAGAGTGTGTGTGTGAGAGAAAGAGAGTGTGTGTGAGAGAGAGTGTGTGTGTGTGAGAGAGAGTGTGTGTGTGTGAGAGAGAGTGTGTGAGAGAGAGTGTGTGTGTGAGAGTGTGTGTGAGTGTGTGTGTGTGTGAGTGTGAGAGAATGTGTGTGTGAGTGAGTGAGAGTGAGTGAGTGAAAGAGAGCTAGAAAAAGCACAAACGTGTCCATGTGCATGCGCCGTGAGTGTGTCATTTGTTTTCTGCCGAGCGCACGAAGATGATTTCCTTTTGGTTATGTTAATGTAATGCAGACATTTTTTAAGAAATTATATAATGCAGGCATATCAATTTAGTGGCCACAACTATTTCATTCAGTACTCCGTGGAAGTAATTTATAGATTTTTTGTAGAAATGGCCCTGCAAGGTAAAGCAAAGTCTTAATGTGTCAGCATCTTGTGATTGAAAGAATATTGGGCATTTCCCAAAACAAAATAATTAAAAAATAAATACAGTAAACATTAAGGCAAATTGTCCTTATGTATATTATTCTTTTTGCAAATTTTTCAGTGTTACAATTTTAACTTTGAATTTGTTGTGGTTAGTGGTGTTCGTTTTATTATACCACAGAATGCAAACAAAACAAATCAAACGCTGTGCCTTGGAAGTTAAATACGTGTATTAACTCAGATATTGGGTGTTCTTTATAATGCTGACGATATCACAAAATGAAACAATTAGCCTACATATCCTGATTAATTAATTATGCATGATTATTTTTATACTAACGGTAGATTAAACATTTTAGGTTGAAAACATCAGAGTTCACTTGAAGATTTATTTTTTTAAGTCGAAGCCAAAGTCGAAGGAACAAAAATCTTTTGATTCAATTTTGAAATTGTGAAGCTTTGCACACCCGGACGGCAACTGGACGTAGTAATCGAAAGAAGGTTTTTTATGTGGTGTTGAGCTCATGATGCTTTTGGCATAGCTTTTTGCTTGATCCTGCCCGAAGTCCGCCATTTTTCGTTAGTAACGAATTGTACTTAAGTGCTGAAATGTGAATTTGTGACTGCAAAAATTTTGTTAGAAACACTTAGCCTGTTACCAGTTTGACTCGCAAGCATACACCTACTATTAACATAAATATTTTTGTATTATCAGCACTGTGTTGTTATATGTTAACATGATGTACGCGGCCTGAGATATTGATTTACAGTTTTTTATGTTTTAGTGACAGTTAAACCGTTCCAATGGCAGGGAACGAAAGTGATGTTTGGAAGTATTTTATTATCCAATCAAATCAAGATACCAAGGCAACATACACTTTCTACTATGCAAAAATTTCACATGGTGGTGCTAATACACAAGGATTTACTACATCAAACATGGAAAAACATTTAGATTCAGTTCACAGCAGGGACATGAAAATTATGAACTTGGAGAAAGAACCACACACTTCTTTTTAACATGCTCAGATTTGTGTACCTCGCACCAGTGGTGTAAAAATCAATGTAAGTGGTGCAAGTGAACTTTCCTGTGCTATTAATTCATCCATGAGCAGTGAGGATTGTAGTTTACTTACCTCCCAATCATACCGATTTACAGTCAGAGTAAACAAAAATTTCACAAAATCAATGACATGTTTGTGAAAAACATCACTGTCAACCTGCAGTTCAAAGCATATACAAATCAGAGGNATTTCACAAAATCAATGACATGTTTGTGAAAAACATCACTGTCAACCTGCAGTTCAAAGCATATACAAATCAGAGGTCAATGGGAAATTGATATGCTGTGACATGCTTCCCTTCAGGATCGTTGAAAGTGAGGGATTTAATGACATTTCATTTTTGGAACAAAGATATAAAATACTTGACTGAACAACATTCTCTAGGACTGTAATTCCTGAGCTGTACCAAAGAGTGCAGAGTAGAGTTAAGGAGGGTTTTGTTGGTGTGGAGTATGTTAGTTTGANATTTCACAAAATCAATGACATGTTTGTGAAAAACATCACTGTCAACCTGCAGTTCAAAGCATATACAAATCAGAGCTCAATGGGAAATTGATATGCTGTGACATGCTTCCCTTCAGGATCGTTGAAAGTGAGGGATTTAATGACATTTCATTTTTGGAACAAAGATATAAAATACTTGACTGAACAACATTCTCTAGGACCGTAATTCCTGAGCTGTACCAAAGAGTGCAGAGTAGAGTTAAGGAGGGTTTTGTTGGTGTGGAGTATGTTAGTTTGANGTAATTCCTGAGCTGTACCAAAGAGTGCAGAGTAGAGTTAAGGAGGGTTTTGTTGGTGTGGAGTATGTTAGTTTGACTTCTGATTTTTGGTCTACACATGCGTGTAATGGTTTTATTTCAGTCACTTCTCACTTTGTGGACAACAATTTTGAACATTGATCATTGTGCCTAGAAGTTATGACATTTCCATTAGCAAAACACACTGCAGATAACATAGCCACAATACTGAAAGAATCCGTGGAATTGTGGGAATTGAATGGCAAAATTCATGCTGTTGTCGCAGATAATGCTGGGAATATGATAAAAGGTGTTGCTCAAACAAATTATCATCATGTTCCGTGCATTGGTCACACATTACAGCTAGTCGTCAAAGAAACTTTTTTCAGTCAACAAAATATTACAGATGCCTGTGCAAAAGCCAGACAAATAGCACATTTCAAACACTCAATCAGTTCATCCAAACTACTGAAAAATTTCCAGAAAAATCACAACATGCCTGTTTATTGTTTCATTCAAGATGAACCCACATGTTGGAACAGTACCTTCCTCATGCTGGAACATCTGATAGAGCAACGGTGTGCAATTACATGACTCATCCCAGAAATAAGCATCCACCTGAGTTGACATGAAGCGAATAGTCTCTTTCGGAACATGCAGTGAACATTGTAAAGAATTTCTTATAGCAGTCCTTAATATCAGCAATGAAAATGTAAAAATTGCTTTAAGTTATCCAACAGTAAATGGCCTTAAATCTGAATTAACTACTCTGACTGAACAGCAGCATTCAGGATTGGAAGGTGTTCAGAGGGACATGATACATTCATTGTGCTCTCATTTCAGAAGCATTGAGACCAACAATGTGTTTGCGATTGCAACATTTTGGGACCCCAGGTTTAAGAAAACTGTTTTTGCGGAACCTCGTGCATGTGCTTCTGCAACCCAACACTTGATTGAAGACATTAGAGAAAACCAATGTACACCACCTGCAAATACTTCCTGTGGCATATCGACATATGAGGAACATGACTCCAAAAAATTACAATACTGGAATACATCACCACATACTAGGTTGCGCAAAGCAGCACAGAAATATCTGTCCTCACCAGCTGGGTCTGTGGCATCAGAGAGACTTTTTAGTTCAGCTGGCTTAATATCTTCCAAGAAAAGGACTTCCTTGAACCCTGAGAAGCTACACCAGCTGGTCTACTTAAATAAAAATATTTACATCTTGAAATCTTGCAAATAAGTGATGATATGCTTTTTGTAGTGTGCACAATAATTTTTACTTTTCATAGTATAAAACTGCTAAAATTTCTTTTGATTTAATTAGCTTGTGACATAATTTTTTTACATATTAGTGATTAAAACTATGTTGTGTTTTAGAGTAGTGTAATGACCGTAAGAACCTTTTTTAAGTGTTCTTAGCTTCAAAAAAATATTTTTTTAAAAATAATAAATCATGAATGCATTCAAATATTCTTGTATCACATAAAAATCACCTCTAATGTGGGTATCGAGTATCGGTTGAGAAGAATCAGTATTGGTGGAATCTGCAAAAAGGGGTATAGGCCAAGCCCTAGTAAAAATTTGAATAATTTAAAACATTAATTATCCAATTTTTTAAATAAGGTAGATAAGTTTTTAAAAAATCTAGTGAAGGTCCAGAATAAAATGATTTACAAGTCATATATACTAAGTGAAATTTGTCATAAAAGTTACTTGTTCTACAGATGGAATTGTATGCAGGATGTGAAATATGGTTATTTGAAATAATTTTGTAACAAAACATATTGTATACATGCTCTTATACATGGAAAACATCATCCAGAAAACAACGGAATTTTCCATGGTAGCTGATCAGGCGGATGTGTATTTGCGGGCACAGGATCTAGGGTGACGTACTGTATATTTATTTGTAATGACAGCACAGCTATCTAGCAGGAAACCTAGCAACTGCAAGTGGAGTAACAGCACAGTCATCTAGAAGCAACTACATACTGAGGAAACAGCGAGGCCATCTATCACATTATTGTAAAATTTCATGACATATGTAAATTCCTGCAAATAGTTTACAAATCATCTTTAAACTAAAGCAATCCGTGAATGGTATAGCTAATAAGTTGGAATTAATATTGCAATAGACTTTAAAAAATGCAGTCATGATAACATAAAATAAACAGCGGTTGTTTACACTGCAATTCAGTTTTCAATACAAAAACTATGGCTGTGACTGACATTTCACACGATTGTTCGTGCATTGGCCATGCTGCACTTGTTGAACAATACGTTTAAAATGCAATGCTTCATTTAGAGCAGTGTTTCTTAATCTGGGGTCCGCGAGTATATGTATGGGGGTCCGCAGTCTCATCTCTGGACCATTTAACAATAATAAATAAATGCCACCAAAAGTCTCGTAATCGCTACACTTACTCAGCACAACAAACGTGCGCCAGCGGGTCCTTGAAAATTGTGCTTGATTTCCTAGGGGCCGGTGGCTGAAAAAGGTTAGGAAACGCTGNACTTACTCAGCACAACGAACGTGCGCCAGCGGGTCCTTGAAAATTGTGCTTGATTTCCTAGGGGCCGGTGGCTGAAAAAGGTTAGGAAACGCTGATTTAGAGCAACAGAAATAAATGTGTGAATTATTTTATTACTTTAAAACAAATGTGATTATTTTTGCAGAATACAATGGAAATACAGCAAATAGGAAGCTATTGGAAATTGATGAATCAAACTGGGGCTGCTGGAGAGAAATAAGCATACAATAAAATGATTTGTTTCCAAAAGCACAGTATTCTCTTTTGGTAGAGTAAAATGTTTTAATGGAAAATCGTTTCTACTGAAAGTAAAATTAAACTTCACACAGAAATTAAATTTCATACTGAAGTGGTAGTTTAATCTGTGGCTTCAAATGTATACCAATAATGTTTTCCCAGGATTTTCCCCAAAATAAATACAACAGCCTTTAGGCTTTCAGCGCTAGCCAATACACATTGGCTGTGCCCACCCCCTCCCATCAGACAACTGAGTGTTCCCACGCAGCACAACTGCTGAATACAGTTATGTCATGTGCTTTTTTTGCCATTGTGATCTCACTTGCTTGTCGATACGCTACCTTCTGTCCAGAGGTTCTGAAAAACCAGGTATTTTTAGTTCAAACCAAGCCTCAGCGAGCCAAATGCAACATACCTACCTTTTAAATTATTGTTTCATGAATGAATAACATATTTTCTAGTCAACATTTAACAAACTGTCTCATCGAGTAGCACATCTTAGGTAGATTCACAGTCCCACTTGTAAGCTAATTTTAATGGAAATTTGTGTTCATATCTGCAGTTCTCAGGAATAATTTTAACTGTAACACATCTATCTTAGAATATTGTTTCATAAATAGTAAAACACTACCTCATCAGTTGCTGTCCGAATGACCTGATATAGAAGCTCAAATTTTTTGAGCCTGAAATTTTTTTTGATCTGAGTCAGAAATGCAAGAAGGTATTTGGCTCAAGCTTGATTTTCAAGTACTTGCAGATCTCTAATTTTGTCTTAGCTCAATATTACAACTTGGATTTGTGTGCAGTTTTTGGATTTCTCTTTATTATGATTACCGCTTAAGACTTATTATAATTAGTTTTTCTGGACTCCGATTTGGTAAATGTTTTTGGTTTGGTTATGTGAATGACACTTGATGACCCATGCAGTTTTCAACATGTCTAGTTTGATAGTGATCAAAAATTGCTGCTCAGATAGTGTACACTCCAGCAACTGTTTTCATACAGCAGTGTGTATGAATTGAGAGGGGAGGGGGATATAATTCCAGCCAAGATACAGCAATGACCCTTCCAGGTATCCCTTCACCCCCACCTTGTCAGCCATGAGACAGAGGGTGCAAGTACGCCATACTGGTTGTTAAGCAGCCATCCTCCTCACCCACTACGTAAGGGGTGGAAACAAGGTCATGCCAGACAAACTGAGAACAGCCAATCAGAGCAGCTGAAGCCTATCCCTCCAAGCCAGATGTAATTTGTGATGGGAGTCTGGCTTTTGAAGTAATTAATATTTCATTTTAAAAAGTGTCATTTTTAAGACAGCAGCAAATAAATATAATATCATTCAAAACCACACCCTCTTGTTGTCCTATAAAATTCCGCTTGTACTTGACTGCAAGAAATGCTGCACTCACACACAGTGCTTGTGCATTAAAAATGTCAAAGAGATGTCTATACGCCCATACACATCTGTTTATTCAGAAGAGTTGTGTCTATTGAAATAACTTAACACTTAAATAACAAATCCTTTGACTTTCCAGCAAGATGGCACTGAAAACTGGCTTCACGCTCAGTAAAATTTACACTCTGATCAAGGTTTATAAAAATTTTTTGATGATAAAGTCCAATATGTCATTCTAGGTTATTTTTTTCAGAAGAAATCTGCAGATTGAATTAAATTAATATTTTAAAAACAACTCTTCAAGTCTTCCTTCAAGTCAACGCTGAAAATGGACTTTGCGCTTGGTAAAACTTATGTGCTACTTGATGTCAGTAAATATTTTTGAATGACAATTTTTGGTGACAAGGGAAGGTCCAACATGCTCTTATTGAGTATCATTTGTTTCTGAAGACTCCTGCCTATTAAAATAAATTTATATTTAATTAAAAACCTTACAATTTTCATGCCAGTAACATTTAAACATGGATTTAATGCAAAAAAAATTGCAAATTTTGACTATATGGCTTGAGGGTGGGTCAAAATCAGTCCAAAATGTTCCTAAACCTTTGTTATGACCACCACTCACTAATGACCGTATTTCAGAAAACATTGAAGGGTCATATCAGTGGGTTTCTTCTGTATTTTATGTTCTGCTGAATTATTATATACAAAATCTCATTACTGCTCGCACAATTAAGAATTAGGTGACATCTCAAAAATTTAAATTAAATGGAATATAACTGTACATTATTAACTTTAACTATTTTTATCCTTTCCATACTCCATCAAATTAACTGTTTTATCAAAGAGACACACAAAATGTAAAAATAATAGTGACAAGTGTTCTTAACTAGGCCCATACATTTTGACCTCTTGTAAATACAACGGTGGAAAATGAAAAAAGAACACCACTAAAACAGTGATGTAGAAAAACCATATGTGCATGGGGCACTGATAGAAGGCTGTACATGCAATGATTAACAGTGCTGTGCTGTGGACAGAATAGGAACCGCATACTAGACTTAAAACAGCTGAACCCAATACAACTGTAGTTGAATTTGTGAAAAAGCAGTCTTCTGTTGTTTCCAGCATCAGTCTGTGTGTAGTAAGCATTGTAGACATGCCATGACGGCATAGACGACTACACTTCATGCAATTAATGGACTTTGAAAGAGGTTGTGTTGTGGGTGAGGGAGGATGGATGGTCCTTCCAAAGAATTGCCCAATGCATAGGACGTGAAGTGTCTTCTGTGAATCATTGGTGGTGCCGGTGGTCCAACGATGGTGCACTCGCCAACATGATTCCGAAAGGGCAGTGGCATACGGATTCCCACCTGGATCGCCGCATCAAACGAGCCACCATTCCTGATCGCACAGGGACCGCCGCACAGATTAGGGCCACTGACCCAGGGTGTCAGCTAGGACCATCACCAACCGTTTGCTGGACACTGGGTTACGATCAAGAGTGCCGCTTGCCAGACTTCCTCTCGTACCTCATCACAGTGCAGCCCGCCTTGGATGGTGTCGCAAACGACACAACTGGAGGGATGAATAGCATGGAGTTGTGTTAAGTGATGAGAGCAGATTCTGCCTTGGTGCTAGTGATGGTCATTCGCAAGTGTGGCATCGACCAGGAGAGCGACAACAACCAGAGTGTATATGACAGTGACATACAGAATCAACTCCTGATGACATGGTCTGCAGGACAATAGCCTACAGTGACTGTACGTACGCCTCTGGTGTTTGTTGAGGGACCACTGAACAGTGAACGCTACATCCAGATCATCATCCAGCCCATTTTGTTGCAGTTCCTACAACGCCAAGGAGATGCCCCTTCCAGCAGGATAATGCCAGTGCACACATGTCTCGTGTTACCCAACGTGATCTCGAAGGTGTTGGTCAACCACACTGACCAGCACGTTACCCGACCTGTCCCCCATTAAACATGTACGGGACATGATGGGATGGCGTTTGGTGCGGTCTGCAATACCGGCAACAAACCTCCACCAATTTCAACAACAGGTGGGATTAGCATGGAACTCTATTCTCCAAGATGACATCCAACACATTTATGATCATCTCTACACATGACTGCAGGACTGAATCATTGCTAGAGGTGGCTACACACGATACTGACAGTGTTGTTCAAGACACTCTGTAGCCTCTGTCCATAGGTATACAACCTGGTGATCATTATCATATACAATGTACAACCTGTGTAATTATTCAATAAAACATTCATTCATGTGTAACCATTGTGCCCGGGTGTTCATTTTCCATTTTCCACCAATGTATATTAGTAATACATCTACATTTAAGTATAACAAACCAGTTTAGAGATGAAGTAATTGGCAGATATGCTAAGAGATGAAGTAGCTGGTGCGTGGTGCTCAGAAGGACGGGCAAACAGTTCTGGCAATGATGTGGACAGCAACCAAACTTCAGACAATGGTAACATAACATTTTCATCCTGCTCAAATTTCAGCTCTCTCTCTAAAACAGGTGTGGTCAATCCCAGCCCCTGCACAAAAATTTTCATCACAACATTTTAGTACAAAAGTACACAGAAGAAACAATTGTTTTTCCAGCCACAATTTTAAATCTACAGTAAAACTCTGTTGAGATGTTTTTTGAGGGACTGAAAAAAATAATGCTTATTAACCACACAAACTTCTTAAAAGGATTGAATTACACATGTGCATACAGAAAAGGTGCAGAATTATTCAACTTATTAAGCAGGAAAACTTCTTAAGTAGGAACTTCTTAACAGGGTTTCACTGTATTTCCTTTGGTTTTAGATTACTTAATGTTCGTAGAGCACAGATTCCCCTCTTTTTATGCTTTCCTGCATTTTGCAACATTTCTTTCAATGTTCCCATAAAAAGTATAATAAAACCGCTGCAGTGGGTTGGATGAGTCCCTTTGACCTGGCCGCCATTATGTCACCTGACGGGCGGGATGATCAGCATCTCTCCATACCCCTTCTAGAGAATTCTGCAACGAGTAACTGAATGAACAACACGACATGTCAAAAAGATTCTGGACCAACACGCCTGCCATTATAAATACCAGCAAGCAGTAGCCCTTTATTGTAAAGATATTAAGTGTAGAGCATTTTGTTTGGATTGTTTGTAAATGAGTTAGGAAATTATTATTATCTCTTTTATTTAATTAAAACTTCCACCCCTTAAAGAAACTGGATAAGCCCACTGACTTAGAAAATTTGTAACAATATGTATGCAACTAATTCTAATGAGGTACTCTGAGACTCGGATAAAATTAACATGTGGTAAAAACGTCTAAGCCAGGGCTGCCGCTGATCTTTGAACAAAAATTCTTAAAACTAAAATGTATATATCCTTTAAAATAAATCGCAACATAAATTAAGTCATTATGCAAATAAAATATTGAGCATTCCGAGCATGCATACTATAGTTTACCTTATTACAATAAAATTGGCAAACAAACACCACCACAGGTAGAAAAGTAAGAGAATTTCCTATGATTTACAAAATAGGCATTAATAGTACATTATAATTATATCTGCAAAACATTTTTAAGCATTAACTTGTGAGTAGAATGTCTTTTACTTTTGTGAATATGGATGATGTTGGGAACCAATTATCATACAGTGGTCATGTCTTCTTAGTTTCTGTGACAAAAATATTGGTAAATTAAACTTATGTAACAATTTATCCTGCAGAATAGGCCTATGCTTTGTTTCAGACTTAAATTTCAAATTTTATATATAAGTGCTCTTTAGTCATATACATAATGGCTTGTGCTGTGTGTGTGTGAATAACTTTTCTTCAGAATATTTTAATATGTGAGACTTATTGTATTGGACTACAGTGGCACCATCTTGGCTGCTGTTGGCCAGATCGAATTTCCTGTGCAGTCAGTTGTTCATCGACCGTCATGGCGGTAAGTGGTGCAATCAAGCACTTGTTCAACAAATCAACAATATTACTTGTAATCATTACATATATTCTTTTGTTTTGACAATCCATACACATTCGCATAGTAAAACAAGTGCTCCAAATCAAATCAAATCATAATATAATTTACAAAATTTATTTTTAAAACTGAACAACATACAACATTAAGATACAGGTCGTTATAAGACCTGCTTGTGAAGTCACCTAAGTTCCTAATGTTTACACTTCACTAGGCTTACTGTTTTGATTACAGTCGCATAATACCTACAGGGTCTATGGTAGAATTTTTTTTTTTTTTTTTGTGGCAATAACTTCTGTGGAATTATTACATGTACTTTCCACGAATTGCAAATGTGTTGACTTCAAAATCACGTGGTGCAGTCATAACCTTTTCACATGTGCAGGTTATGAACATCACACACAGCAACTTTTCTCAAACATATTTATAGTTATTTTAAGCAACAAAAAGTAGCAAAGAGAGTGATTTTTTTTTGTGTGGTGTGTAAACTTTCCTTACCTTTAGGATTATGAATTTTAAAATGTCATGGTGACAAAGAAACAAACTTCGAAGAATGAACGCATATACCAGACAATAAATACTGTATTCTTCTGATGTTACAAATTGTTTATAGCAAAACTATGTTTTTAAAAGACAAGAATTATATATTAAGTAAACTGCAGAACATTCTGACTCAAATAATTATAACCTTAGTAGCTGCATTCCTGTGAAATATTTTTTTTTTGCAAGCATATTGTTTTCTAAGTTACGTACAACGTATATCGAAACTAACCAACTAAAAATTGATACTCAACATGAAAGACGCCGCATATGAGGATAAACATACCGTGCTTTTCATTTAAACGGAACTTGCAATACATGTCACCTGATTAATTACTATTTTTTTCTAGATGCATGGAGGCAGATTTTTTACTCCTATTAACAGATAATATCAAAAAAGTTTTAAATAAGTAAAAATTTGCAATATTGTGGAACGGAAAGATAGAATCTTCTCAATTTTATTTTGTTTTGCCAAACAGTAATATTCAACATTTCTAACGCATCCTAAAAGTTCTTTTTCTGTACGTATGTTACCAATGCCGCAAAGTTGACACAGCTCTATTGTAGTGTAGTTCAAATAATTGCTGCTTGGGTGTTTATTGTATATTGTAAGTTCCAATGCTGGCATCTATACTGCATACGGATATATGACTCAAACCCTTTGTTTGTAAAAAAGTGTGTGTGCAATGGCTTAAAAAAAATCTGTGATATTGCCTAAACATCCGTTTGATATCAAATCCGCAAAAATTGATAAAATCAGTAAAAACAGCAGCCCTGGTCAAAGCAGAAGAATTTCCCGAAGATTTGATACATGCCAGTTGACTAGTTCCTCAGATATAACATAAGCTTATAACAATAGTGTTTTGGTGGTAGTATCTTCCAAAAATTGTGTACAATTCCACNAATGCCTACTGTGCCCCCCTCCCCCACAAATTGACTATTTACAACAGCATTAAGAGTCGCCTCCCATGCCAAAAAAAAAGGGGGGAATGACAACTGATTAATAAGATGATTTTAACAAACTGATTATTCACTTAATGTTTTTAAAAACTTTTATTAAAAGAGAAATATAATTCATTTGTAGGCTATTTTGAATTAGTTTTCTCTTACGCTAAAGCAGTGTATGCTTTGTATAAAGGAAATTGTTTAACTTAGTGTTGGTTGGGGATTTAATTGGTGACAAATAAATACAATCATCTTTGCAAAGTAAGTAATGTAATAGATAATTACTTTACAGAGTTTATGAACCAAGAACCACATTACCATTGAAGACCCTGGCTTGGCAACGACATCAGCACAGATAATCACAGCATTCCTGTAGCGCCTAAAAAAATAGGATGTTATTTTCCTCTTCCATTCCATTTTACTGACCACTTTCGCATTCCTCTCACTTGATGTCGTCATACATCACCCATAAACCATGCCAAAATGGGATGTCAATTATAGGTTCTGCAAAGTTTACTACCAAAGGTGCAAGACAAAATGTCCTAGGATGCTTTATCCAAGTATATTTAATGAGACACAAAACTATGCACACTAACAAAGACACATTTATGTTCTTTACTACATGAATGGAAAAAACTTTTTAGACCACCATTTATGAAAGCATATAAATTTTATCTTCAAGTTATGAGAGATCAGTGAAACATATTTTCACCAACAGTTTTTGTAGTATTTTCACCAAGGCATAATATCATTTAAAGAGATTTTAATGGAGCTAAGAAGGCAAATGAATTACATCTTCAAAATTACAATAGATGCAATACTGTGGTACACAAGACCACCTTTATAAAACATACCAGTATAAACCTGATTAAATCTATGGTTTCAGATAAATGTTTTGGCTGTTCTTTTAGTCAGAGAATTCAAGTGGCATGCAATATTAATCTTGTACCTAAACAAAATTTTCTAGCAAAAAAAAAAAAAGTTTTTCTTAAACATTACTATTCTATACACACCCTTCCACTAGAGCATAGCATGCATCTCGATCAGTATGCACACTGTTAAAAAATGTTTTGGAAATGTATTTACTCCTCTCATTACAGTACTTGGAAAATTTAATTAAATATATACTTTACCGATGAGGTGTTATCATGTTCTGCTTTTCCAAGAAGCTGGTAAGCTGTGCTCAAGGTGTGTACTACGTATCGATGCAATCCCAATAGTAGACGTGAGCAGTTTGCTTGCACCCAGTGAGACAAGAAAGACACTGACAAACTTTCTTTGCGATGAAACTGAAATAATCAGAACACACAAAGAAGCACAAGTAATGTAGATAAATATTATTAACAACACAGTGGTGGTTTAAAAGCTTGTTTAAGTAAACTGAACATTTGTACTTTGTATGATCAGTTATTCACTTACCACTCTAAGACCATACACCTTCTCGACTACTCTTAATATTGCTTAAAACAAATCATCCATGTTAAAGTAATGCTGTACAGCAGTGCTACTCTTTACTGCAATAAACACCAAACATTTCTTGTTTATTTTTGCAAACTGAATATATGTTACTGCAAGCAGTGCATTCCTTCCCACTCACCAAAAAATTTACATAAATCAGTAAGGTCACAAAATAAAATTGCAATAGAAATATAATTTCCCATCCTGAAAAATAATGATGCAAATTTAGTGGACAGCTCAATGTCGTTCCTCCAGTGAGACACAACACGCTAGGTGATAATATTAATACTGCTGATGAAAAAAATTAAAGCTGATTCTGGGTGTTTTAAAGACTTAATACATGTAAATTTATAATTAGCTATTCCTCTTAATTGCCTATTTCAATTACTTTGTAGTTCAATTTAATTAATAATTTTTCTTCTCAATTGGTAAATACACTCAGCAGCCAGGAAAACTGGGCTACTGGTCTAGTACCAAGTTGGTCCATCTCTAAATAGCCTAACTGCTTTAACAAATGGGGCATTGTCGCCAACAGCTTTCTGAAGTACATACAATAAAATCTCGACTTAAACCTTCAAGGGACATCAGATATTAAAAAAAAATTGTAATAGGAGAAAATTATCCCCAACTTCATTGATTTTATTTTGTGCATGAGGATGGTGGCAATTTAATGACACTCAAGGTTATGTTTGCTTACAGAAAAAAAAATAGTTTTCAGCCTGTTTTGTTTTTTTTTTCATTATCAATAGGTAACATAAGTAACATTTAACAGCTGATCTGAAAACCAGTACAGTAGAGTATTCTTCAGTTATTTTAACTCTTTTCAACTGAACAGCCAGGTTCTAGCCACACCCTGCTGTTTTTGAGACAAGACTCATTATGACATGAACTTTTTTATTTCCTTGCTAGGTACTTTAATAATTACTTATTCTGTTTAAATATTCTCACATCCATATATTTTCCGAGTGTAACATTACAATTTTACCAAGTTAATTTTTGCAACAAAATTTACACAGAATAAACCTTTCTTGTATAAAAAGCAATCCTTACTGAATTAAATTTTGATCAAACATGAAAGCAGTAGAGCTTATAATTCTTTCTTTTCTTATATATTTGTATCCTTTCATGTTTATAAAAAAGGAAGGTTAGCACAGTAGCATACCTTTTCAGTTACAATTTATGAGCCATGGCAAAAAAATATTAACATATATACAGGAATGGATTAAAACAAATAAGAAAAGGAGAAAATTGCTGTCTTACATCATAAGTTCCCTTTTAGCACTTTCAATTTTTTGTAAAAATGGTGCAGATTGTCTTTAAATGGTTCATTTATTCCAACATTGAATGGCTGGAAATGTGTTGCCTAGCAAAAAGTGCTGTGCCCACCATAATCACTATTTTGGTTCATTCAACTCAGAGGGATGACTTTACTGCTCGGCATGGCCAGGCATGACCTCACTTCCTTCCCTTACATGCCTGGTGAGCAGGAGGTAGCCTACTAACCAGTGCAACATTCTCTTGACCTCCCTCTCTTGTCCAGCCAGGAGAGATCCAGATAGCTGCAACACAGGGTCCCATCTGCACTTGACCAGAGCACAATTTCTCTTCAAGCATCTGTGGTGCGGCCGTTACTTCTGGAATCATCTCCTGCGTTTGACTGCAGCTCATCATAGTCTGAGCTGCTTCAACTTACCTTACCTGGTTTCGTAGAAGGGAAAGTTGATGCATACCTACCAGCCCACCTGAGTGTGAGGAAAATGGCATGGCTTGAGAAGTGTTCCCATATGTGCCAGTGCTCCCAATACTGCAAAACCATCATGCTGCTCAAAATAAGGTTTACAACTTTTATTCAAGAAAAATAGTTTTACTTTTTTGGCAATTTAAAATAATGGTGCTCGTATTATTGTATGGTGGCAATGATTAAGTGAAAATTTGGCACCATTGCCAAATACGGGATTTGATGCTTATCTCAGCAGACCCATACACATATACCAAAAGAATACTTTATTATCAGGAACAACGGAGCTTGTTAAATCAAGGATTCACTGTGGTCTCACACTGTGCCTCTTTATTTGTGCACAATTCTGTGTTATCACAAGGTTATAGATCTCTGCTTTCAATAGCACATTGGAAAACATCCTAGATATGCTGAATACTTTTCAAATGAGGTGAATGATGAAGTCGTGGCATGATCCAAAACTCACTAATGTGTTCCTCCAACCACAATTTGGTAGTTCTGGAGTGTGTGATGGCATATTTATTGAGGAAAATGCCAAAACCATAAGGATGGATGCAAAATGTGAATGGGTGTAACATGTACTTCAAAAGCATATAATTTTCACCAATAATAAATGTTTGTAAATGTTCAAGGGGTCAGAGAGTGCTGAATGAACACACCTCATACCATTATGCAGCCACTGCCAGCTGGTATAATGCCTTGTTGACATGTGGTACCCATGGATTTAGAAATTTCCTTCGTATATGTTCTTTTCCATCTGCCTGAATCAATTACAAACATGACTCGCCAGATCAGATTACGAATTTTAAGGTAAGTGTCCAATCAATGTCTCTGTTCCCAAGCCCAGGTGTGGTGTACAGTTGTGTATTGTGCAGTTAGCAATCATACTCGGGTTGGTTTTCTGATCCTTGAGTCCATTATCATGCACAGTACTCATTCTGATGTTCACTGACGTCCCAGCACTGAGTTCCAATGTTATTTTCTGCAGTGTTGCATGTCTGTTCCCTGAAATGCATCTTGATAGTCTATGCTGGTAACACTCATCTAGGGTCTTTTGATCATCATGCTGCTGTTATAAATTCAACATTTACCACAGTTCTTGTAGTTGAGGTACACCGTTGAAATTGTCAGATAAAATTCAAACTCTGGCTGTATCTCTGAAATGCTATGGCCATTCTCACTGTGCATGATGCTCTAAGAATTGTCACTTTACATACATAACTAGAAGATCCAATGTCAGTTGCACATGGAGGAAGCTGGTGCTGTGCAGTTCTTAGGGGCTCATCTATACCAGTTTTTCAGACAACTCACTGGAAAAATTTGATATACAGAACCAATCTCAAAATGGAGATGAGAACCAAATGTAATCTTATTATTTACAATAGTTCAGTACCTCCTACTGCAAACAAACAGGAAACCATATTGTCCAACATGTCAAGTTGGGGGAAAAAAAACTAACTAAACAATTCCTGGTGCAACCAGCATCAATTGCATGACAATGAACCACCTTAAAACACTGTAAACTATTAAGTTAAGAATGAGTTGTAAATGGGCTATGATTACTTTTGAGATTACCAATTATATTACTCACAGCAGAGTCAACAACTGCCGTTAGTATTTTGAGCAAATGTACACATGTGCGAGGTGGTCCATCGGGGTAGAAATCCATGGCAAGCTGATACGCCTGTTGCAGCAAAGCTTTGAACTGTTCACGTGTTAGTTCATCATCTGTAGAGTAAACCTACAACAGAAAACTTAATTTTTAGTGTTTCTGAAAAACTATCCAATACTGATGCAACATTTGATATTTTAATACAATGTAAATACAATGATAGCCTACAAAAAGTATGAAATGAGAAGCAGTAATATGTGAACTGACAAATTATCTAGTTTACCAAAATATGACATGTGAAATATCCAACCATAACAAATTACATTTTCATGTATGTAAACATGCATGAATGTCATTACCTAAGTTTCACTCAAGGATAATGCAGTTACTGTAGTAATAATTTCATAGCATGTCTTTCCTTACATTGCCTTTTAGTATTCCTTCTTACAATGCCATCTAAAGGGTAATTATCTGCCAACCTATTAAGCAAAGATAGAGATTATTTGATAGTTTAATGGACTCTGGCTGTTACAAAATGTAAGTAAAAAAAATAATGGTGCTAGGACTTACATTTGGTAATTAGACACATTCCTTTTAAATTATCAAAATAATCTAATTATATCACCTTATTTAACTACAATCATAACATTCTGCGAAGGAAAAAATTTTACCCAACCATCTCAGACTGAAAGGATTTTCAAAATATATGAACAAACATAAAAAATAGCATTCTTAATTTTAATGTAAATTTCTAAGTCTCTATATTCTTGAATTTTTCAAGTATTTTTTAAAAGATTTCCTTTGCATGGACATCTATTAAAATTATATGCTTTGAGTAAAGCCAACAATCCTACAGTTTCAGGCACTGAACCAACTGGGCATACAGTAGCTGACCAGCAGTCACCTGCTATACTGGATGAATCATCTAAAACTTGCACCACCTGAAATGGAAGGTGCTATTGATGTGCTGGTTTCACAGAATATAAGTTTAGACAAGTGCTCATAATTGCAGCTCAGAGACAAGTTTTAATAAGTATTAGAATGTGTATTTCTTGAACAAAGTCATATTTTTTTCAAATGCCTATTCACATAAATGAATGAAAACTAGAGGAAATTATAATGTCAGTGATCTCTTTTGAGGGATTCTAGTGCAAGTAGTTTACATGCTATCATGTGACAATTTTAAATACTGACAGTTGTCTGCTTCATTCAACTACTTACATTACTAGACTACGATGTTCGTATGTGTGTTTAGATTCTGTTTCCTTTACACTGATTGCATTGGGACCTCCTTGTTAGTACTTTGTGATAATTCACACTACCTAGATGTGAAAGATGGTAATTACTGTTGCTGAAAAAGCAGACATGCTCATGGTGTATGACGAATGTAGGTAGAATGCAATTCATTCTTGTGATGTGTATGCTAAACGATATACCAATAGACGTCAACCATCTGGACAATTATTTGTGAACCTCTTTAATCCATTACGGGAAACTCGAATTGTAACAACTCAAAAACATAACAGAAACAAACGCATGACCAGAGAGGAGGGTGAAATTAATTTTCTAGCTGCTGTTGGTGTATATCCTCAAGTTGGTTCGCGTGCCATCACAAGGAGTGGCATGAGTCAGGCAAGTGTACTACGCATTCTGCACCATCAAAAGTTCCATCTGTATCATATCTCTCTCCATCAAGAGCTACATGGAAAAGATTTTGAGAATTGTGTTAACTTTTGTACATGGACATTAAGACATGATACACCAGATTTTTCATGTATCTTGTTTAGTGACTAAGAAACTTTACAAATCATGGACAAGTCAACATCAGAAACATGCATTATTGGTCAGTAAACCATCCCCATTGGTTTCAAGTGAAAATGTCAGCATCCATGGAGTGTAAATGTGTGGTGTGGAATAGTGAACCATCATTTCATAGGACCTTTTTCCATAGAAGGAACACTGGTTTCCCAAAAGTATGTCAACCTCCTACCAGACGAACTTCCACAGATGTTACAAGACCTTCCACTGCAGCCTAGGAGGATCCTGTGGTATCAGCATGATGGTTGCCCAGTGCATAGTGCAAGATGTACTACAGCTTGTCTTCACCAATTGTTTCAGAATTGTTGGATTGGACAAGGAGACCTGTACGTTGGCCTGCCCGTTAACCAGACCTGACCCCTTTTAGATTTTTTTTTCTGTGGCAAATGCTAAAAGACATTGTATACAAGGAGACACTGACTACATCAAAGATATGAAACAATGTATTACAGCTGCCTGTTCTGAAATTTCTGCTGAAATGCTACATGAGCAGCAATCTTTACGTGACTGAATGGAAGCTTCTATAGTAGCTGGTGGTCTTCATTTTGAACTCAAAATGTGTGAAGAACAGTTTTATTTTTCTTCTTCAGAATTCACAGAATTTGTTTATTTACTTTTGTATTTATTAAGAGAGTGCTGATACATGGTACAGTTAAGTTGAGCTGACAACTGTAGGTATTTAACATTGTCCTATTATGATAGCACGTTAACTACTTGCACTAGAATCCTGCAAAAACACCAATGGCATTATGATTTCCTCTAGTTTTATTTTCTTGATGTGAATAGGCATTGTTCCATTTGAAAAAATGCAACTTTGTTTAAGAAATACACATTCTAATAATTATTTAAATTTGTGCCCGGGCTGCAATTATTAGCCCTTGTCTAAACTTCAATTCTGTGAAACCAGCACCATCAATAGCATCATCCATTTCAGAAATATTTGTGGTGCAAGTTTTAGGTAATTCACCTAGTATAAGCACTAACCCTACATGCAGCTTATTGCAATGAAGCTGTCTGAAATGGCTGCTAGCTAACAACCAACTCTTCAACATGGCAGCTGACTGATGAACACCATGGTTAATTCAAGGAGCTGTTCATTCTGAGAGCTACAAAAACATTAGCTGGGCAGCTGATCGGCAACTGTTTGATGTGACAGCTACCAAATCTGCTGTTAAACTGTTTATCAAACAGCTGACAGATGGACAGTTGAAATATTGAAACATATTCATCTCTTCAAAACAAAAAATAGCCTAAAGTCAACTGTCTGACAGGACAGTGAGCCAATAGGCTGTTCTCAAAACCGCAATGCCTGTTTGGATAACTTTGAAACATGTATGGCTTGGCTTGATAGCACGACTTCCTTCTCTCAGAAATGAGAAACATTTTGGGTCCAATCATATAGTTACAAGAGAAAGGTTTAAATGATAAATGATCATGATACTTTCACTATTTTTGTGTTCTCTGAGTGATTCTTGCTGACCCAATACTTTCTGTGGAATTCACCACATATTATTTATGCATCTGTTGGCAACAGCTAATCTTGGCATTTCTTTTATTCATTTGTTCGTGTGTCACATTCAGTATTTTCTGCATCATACTACAAACATGTATTTTCAAAAACAGTATATTCAGTCACTGTTGCTGTTATTAAGAGAGAGAATTTTAGTTATGTTTGGAGTAATGAAAATCATTTAAAGGATGCTGAAATTGTTATAATATTGCAAATATGAGCATATTTAATGTAAAATGTCCAAAGGGCATCAGTTGCAGTACATTTTATCTTTGAAGTTTAATGGCAATGGTGAGTTCATGTTATTATGTTGGTATGATTGGACTGCATCCATTGCCCACCATGAGTGGTATTTTTATTTAATCTCATGATTGGCAATGGACACAGTCCAATCATACCAACATAATAAGTAGCTGTACATCTTCAAAAATATGTGATTGTGTTTTTAAGGCATCTTCATACATAAATAAAATAATATTCAATGTTTCACAGATCATATTTATACTACTAAAACAAGGAATAAATGCTAGCACAAATAGTTTACATGTCTATGAATTCACTTAGTCTATGGTAGGTAATGTATTGAAACTTTATTTACTCCAAATGTTTTCAAAGGTTTACTTATCTGCTGATACATTATTCAGTGCCGGTTCTGATATCCCTTAATACACTGCATAAAAAAATGTCTCTGTATCTCACTGCAAAGAAAGTATTGTTAACAGGAGGCTCAAAAATTTTGCATATAATTCCCTAAGTAGCAGTAGCTGCTACATGTGTTCAGATTTTTTTTAAATTTCACATCACAAAGTCAGCACCTAATCCACCCCCAAGATCATCAAACCTCACACCCTGTGGCTTTTTTTGTAGGTTTAAATCAAAGACAGGATATACGTCCCACCATTGCTGTGTAATATTGCAGACCTAAGAGAGTGGATCTTTGCAGCAGTAGGCACTATCAAGAGGCCCATGTTGATGCAAGTGTCGCAAGTACTAAACTATTGTGTATGTATGCAGTGCACACATTGAACATTTGTAGGTGACACAAAAAACGGTTTTGAGTTCCACGTTCATTCTGCACTATTTTCATTAATGTACGTTCAGTGCTTCCGTTGCAATAAAATTTTTTAATCCCCCAAATCTTGTGTCGAACCCTGTATTTTGTAACTAAACTATCTGCAAATGATTGGTTTATTTTGAACCAATTTTGTGAAGCACACGTGCCAGTCACAATGTCAAAGTCAGCTGTATGTGAATCATGATTGGCTAGTTTCTGGCCAGTGGTGAGGCACATGTTATCTGATTATCTATTCAGCTTGATCCTAAAGACTCTCCCTCCTGTACCTGATCCCTAGGGTATAACAGGAGAAACCATTCAGAGCTTACATAAGTACTTAAGAGCGCACCTCAGATCAGGATTTTTCCAGGCATATTAATGTCACTTCAGACATACGTCAGTTATCAGGACGTAGAGGTGCGCTCTGCCAGGCATTTGATTCAGTACACGTCGAACGGAGTCAGATCAGTAACTCCTTTAATTGGGAGCAGTTGAATGCTCTCAATAGAAAGAGAGTACGCTCTTTCCAATCGCAGTGGGTGGAGGTTCTCCACCCGAGGGCGGTTCCCCCTCACCTGTCAACAGCAGCGTAAGGAGTTGAATCCTTACGTGCCACCTTGATAGGGCCGAGTGCTATCCTCACTCTACAAAACCCGCTTTGTAAACGAGTCCTCTTACTAGTCGGACCAGACCGTCGATCCTTCGTTAGCATGCATCAACCCTTTGAAACTCGGCCTGTGGCAGGTCAGCACGCTTGCGTTCCACGGCAGCTGCTACCGACTTTTTCCGGCACAACAGACTCAGCCCTCCAGGCAAACACACACCTCCAGATCTCCTTCTAAGCAGAAGGTTCAACCAATGCCACCCAGAGTCCGACCCGCGATCAGCACGGCCTAAGCCGGGGCTTTCACACTGATCCCCTGGGTACCCACAATTTTCAGACATGCACGCTTGAGTTATCACCCAGGGAGGCCCAACCCTTCCAGAACGCCAGACAGCCCCTTCACTACAGCTCAGCCACCCCGAGATCAGCCCGATTTGTCAGATCGAGCCTCAGCTGGGGGATGTGCAATTCGGTTCGCAGGTCTTCACCGCATGGCGAAGAATATATACAGTCACTGGAGACTGCACATAACCTCGCCGTAACTGATTATCTGTGCACAGACAGGCCATTACCGCCTTCAGTAGCCCTCACTCCGTTAGCCATGGTGTGGCCACCATGTTACCGGCCCTTACCGCGCGGAGGTGGAGATGGACTTGAGCAGTGCTAGGCTATATATTCGCATCACTGATCCATTTAAGGAGTTGAGTCGGCAGCCTTCACAGCAGCAGGGGAACGCCCAATCATCAATGAGCGGGCCCCACCGGAGCTCACCGGTGCGGGCGCACAATCGACCGAGGCCGGAAAGTGCACCACGCACCAGCTTACTCTTACACTTACGCCGGTCACTTACTGCTAGAGCTTGAGCCGGAGGATGGGCCGATAAGAGCAGACATTCCAGTAGTCACGTCAGCTCAACCAGGTTGCCAGGACTTAGTTCCCCCCCTACACATGCAGACCGGAACACCACAGTCTGGTTTTCAGGGCACCTGGTCCTTTCACCTTACACCCTTTACAGGCTGGTTGCCGGACCCACAGCCCAGCCCCAACCCGGCCCCCCAAGGGCCAGTGGTGAGGCACAGCTGGAGAACATTGTAGAGGGGAGATACGAGAGATATAAAGAGAGGCAAATGAAATGAACAGTAGAAAAGGGGAGATAAAAACTTGCCAGAAACTTCTTGGATTAAAAAAATGTTTATTCAAAATGTAATAATAAATGTCTCAACAAAACTGGACGATGCCAGTGTAAAACAAATCTACTTATGAGGCACGAGATACCATACAGACAATTTACATGAAGCAATGATGATCCCCAGATGCCACAAATTAAGATAATGTCGGAAGCTACATTTGTCATTACCTAACAAGATATTGTCTGTCCTTAAATTATGAATAGACTGCAACATTACAGGCTGTTACCAAACAATGAATAATACTCCCCAGTTCACCAGCTTGCTTAGGCAACAAGGAATGAGAACAGTTTAACATTGCTCGTGTTCAGTCATACAGCCCTGTGAAATAGTTTTGATTCACGTAGCCAATTTACATGTGATTAATAGAAGAATGTGTAGGGAAGGTATTTATGAACCAAAACTAGGCAAACTTTAAAAAATCATGTTTAAAGCACGTACACACCACACCAAATTAATAAAATTAATTGTGTATTAAAATTACAACGTAATACCCTGCTTCCATTCTTCTACTTTTAAGCCATCTGCAGAACACTAAAGTAAACTCTTCTCCCACAATCTGAGGCCAAATATTTACATTAAAGCAGATAATAAAATTTAAAAAAAAAAATTGTAAATGCACTTTTTTATATATTTAAGTAATGGCAGTTTAAAGTGTTTTTTTTTTGGATAAATAAAAATTTTCGAAATTTGTAAACAGCATTAAAGTTTTATAAACTCAAAATAATAAAAAATGGAGCAAGAGTAAACTTAATCATCTCACCTTCTGGGAAGATATGCAAAGTATGATTATACTGTTACATGGGACGCCTGAGGGGCATATCTGAGTTTGTGAGGGACGGAGGTCTTAATAAAAAAAAAGAACTAANTAAAAAAAAAAATTGTAAATGCACTTTTTTATATATTTAAGTAATGGCAGTTTAAAGTGTTTTTTTTTTTGGATAAATAAAAATTTTCGAAATTTGTAAACAGCATTAAAGTTTTATAAACTCAAAATAATAAAAAATGGAGCAAGAGTAAACTTAATCATCTCACCTTCTGGGAAGATATGCAAAGTATGATCATACTGTTACATGGGACGCCTGAGGGGCATATCTGAGTTTGTGAGGGACGGAGGTCTTAATAAAAAAAAAGAACTAAATTTGATTTCTAAATTATTCACACTATTATTTACAGTATTAAATTTATCTGTCTCCACCATTACTCTTTTTATTTAACAGTGAGTGCAATATTTAATGTCTATTTACACTCTAATTAACATCATCCTTAATGTGTCTGTGTGGTTACAGTCAATTAACTCATACCCATCATTTACATATGTTCAATCTATCTGTTGCCACCATTAACGCCTTTCACTCATGCATCTAGTCCAATAGTTCATCCTGCTAGCCGCACTCTTCACTGGTTGATACTCACAGTCGCAGATTTCCCTTCTGCTGGTCACTTCTCTCACCGCTTGTTCTTCTATCGGTTGGAACTCAGCCACTCATTCACTCATCAGCTCAACAACAACTCTGCTTGGAGGACTGTCACACTTTTATATTGTTCGCCCTGACCATCTGGAAGGTTCAACGCACCCCGAGTCACGCTGAGAGAACGAGATCAGTAATGCAAAGCATTATTCAGATAAATTCAGAAATCAATACAATCAGGGTCAGCAGCGTGCATCGCAAAAGGGATTATCGTGTTGGCTTCCTTTTTGTAACAGATACGGGGTTAGCTCGCCTGCCATTAAAAATATTCCATTGGCGTGCTGCCTCGTTATCATCACTACTCTGTCCTCTTTCGCCCGCTCATGCAGGGCTGGCCAAGGTCAGCACTGCAGACCAGTGACATGTAACAATACTAATGTAGGTCTTATGCCCAACATGCTTAATCTTAAAAAACGCAGAGGATAACAAATTTTGATTTGTTTCCAATGAAAAGAAATAATAATAAGCAGATTTACTATGCACATACTGAAATACCTTGCAAAACCATTATTTGTGTAATTTAATTACGGAGGTTATATTCTTTATATGCACAGCAATTTTAGTTAAAATTACCTTAGATGAAACAGTAGGGAAGATACATCTAAAGTATTTAGGCAGTCCAATTGATGTCACTTCTTTTAGACCTGATGTCAATTTGATCACTGTACCTAACAACTTAGTGAGATTCCCATGCAGGATGTTTATGTGCTTCATTCAAATTTTATCTTGTTTTAGTTTAAGGGATGTTCCAGGTCCAGTATTTCCTTTCATAAAATTGTGGGTAGTAACACATATCTCCAATATGTTGTGTTCCTTTTCATTTGACCAAAAAGAAATGTGTATTTCAGATTCAGAATAATATGCCTAAAACAGACACTACTAGGTGCTCATGTTCTTGAATATCCTCTTAAAATGTGTAGGGTTAATTTTTGTTTGCCCAATTTTGTGGCATATTTTTTATGTTATATCAAAAAATTACTTTTTTTTTTTTGTATCTTTTGAAAATTTAATCTGGTCAGAATAGCTCAAAATCAAAGCTGCTTAATAAATACAAAAGGAGTATGCATAACATATTTTTGAGATTTTTTACACCTAACCTATATAAAATATATAATCCCAAATGCAGTCAATTTGAAATTTATTCATAACACAGGCAATTCCTTTACTGTAATGACAAATTTCATTTTACTACAATAACTATTAACAGAAAAAAAAATTATGTTTGTTACTGCTTTGTTTGCTAATGTAAAAAAAATTTAATTGCCAAATTTTATTATTGTTGTTATAAATCCAGAGGTTATGCAACCTGCAGAGCATAATATTTTTTTATGAACAATGCATGCTTAAAGAACAAACTAAACTTTGTATGTTAATTAGGCAAAAAATTACATACAATTAAACAAAAAGGCACGTTTTAGTGTGTGGCTGTATATAATACCACATTTTACAATGCCAGTGCAAGATATCTGTAGAAATCATATTGCTGAGTAGAAGTCTTTTAATGGTTAGTTTGATAAGTGTATAATTCATCACTGTTTCATTATTTTCTAGGTTGTGTTGTTCATATGTCTTATTTTTGAAAGGCATATGTAAAATTGAATTTCAATAACCAAATCTGCAAATAAAAAATATCTAACTATTTCAGTTTTGCACAAAATATCTAACACTACAAAGCTAGTCTATGGAATTGTGTACACATCATCATTTAACATTGAATATCATGCTGAAAAATAGATGGTGTAAAACATATTTGCAGATATGTTACTCTTGCACTGACACTGCAATATACTAAGGAACTGTTATAAAAAAATACAAAAAGATATTTTTTGTGCTCTAGAGGGTAAAATCAAAAAACCTGCATACATGTATTAAAATCACAAGTTGTGCAACAAACATTAATTAAAATTTTTTTTGATGCAATAATAAAAAAATAAAAACAAAACAATCATAAAGAAATGTAAATAAAATTAATTTTTGTAACACATTTAAAGATAAAATTTTACGCTGCAAAATAATTTAACATACTCTCATTACGCAAAAAAAAATGACCACACTGAAGGTGCCATTGCAGGGTCACATAAGTGAGTACAGGCACAGGACATGGTTGTATGTATACAGAAAACATCAAAATATTGTACCACACAAAGCATGTATTACAGGGGACCAACACATGCCAGATGCACTTAGTATGGTGTTGGATCACCCGTAGCAGAGAGACAGGCGGCGATATGGTCAGGCATGGAGGCATAGACGTTGGATGTAGGAAGATCCTGCCACAGCTGGTTCAAGTGACCCTCCAAATCTGCCAAAGTTGCCGCTGGTTGATGTTACATCCAAACTGGTTCCAAACGTTCTCGATGGGTGAGCATCTAGGGACCTTGCTTGCCAAGTAAGCATGTTGACATTATGAAGGCAGGCCAGAGATACCTGTGCTGTGTGAGGCCGGGCATTATCATGCTGGAAAATGAGGTTGTCAAGCTGCACCAGAAAGGGGAGTGCACATAGTGGCAGAATTTCCTGAATGTTTTCCCGTGCTGTCAGGGTTCTTTCAGTCACGACCAGTGGGGTATGGGAATTGTAGAAAATGGCACCCCACATCATGATATCTTGTTGAGGTGGTGTGCCACTCTACAATGAATCATGGATCACGGTGCTGGCCAGGACGTTTCCAAACAAATTCAGCAGTCGTCTGTATCCAGGAAGAACTGTGATTTGTCGCCAAACACCACTCGCTACCAATCCGCAAGCTGCCATGCTGCCCGTTTCCGGAAGGAGGTCACATGTGCTCGGCGATACTCAGGTTGTAATGGTAGACGTCGTATAGGACGCAGAAACGACAGATCACGCTCTGCTAGCTACCTGCATATGGTACTGGTGGACACAGTCGTATCCCCAGCTGCCATGACACGTCCCTGTATGGTGCACAAAGATGCCTATAAGAGTACTTACAGCCTGTCGCACGTTAAAATGATCATCGCTGCTGGTGGTGCGTTGGGGTTGACCCCAAACTTGTTAACAGATGTGTGTACCCCCCTGTTCCCACTGCATCCAACACTGACTCACAGTGTAGACAGAATAGTTCAAGTGAGAGCCATGCGCCAAAATGTCCAACGTGCCTCTTGGAGGCCAACGATGCAGTCTCTCTCTAACTCGTCCAGCTGGACAAAAACTTGTTGAATGTGTCTTCAGGGCATGATGCATGTTCACTGAACTTGACTGTTGCTCACACAGCTACTAAGGCCTTATTCGGTTCTTGCAGCTATGAATGATGGAGGGACATGTATGCCCCCTAGTGGCACATCTGCACAAGCAAACCGCATTAAACACAAATGGGATACATGTTAGATTATGACGATACTGTGTGGCAACCTTTGTTGTATTTACACGATTTGTTCATGGTGACTAATTTTTTTTTGCAAATGAGTGTATATATTTAGGATAAATTACACTTAAAAACCACTGACATTTTAAAAATAAAAAAAGGTGTTATAATTTTATCATTAGTCAAGTAAATGGAACTCACCTGGCTTTAAAGCTCCAAATTTTCTCCTTGCTTATAGTCTACTTCCTAGCTAACTGATAATTGAAATGACTAAGTCCAATCAAATGGCTGACACGGTATGTCTTAATAAGTTTGAGTTTTGGAAAACTTCTCTCCCTCTCTATTATGGTTATAGGAAGTGTCTGGATTTGCAATGACATACCATCACACACACACGAGCCTTGCTTCCAAAAATGTAATTATATAAAATATGGAATTAAAACTCAACTTTGTAAACAGATCAACAGGCTCATCCTTTTCTCTGTATATTAACTGCTTTAATTTCTTTTTTATTGGCATGATCCTCTCCCATTAAACCCCTTCCCCAACTTGCAATTCTGTTTCTAGTTTCTTAGAGCTGTGAAGTAAAAGACTGACTATTTAGTTTTAAAGTTGTTAAAATACTCCCTTGTGTGTGATTATTATGGTCTAATCTGGAACATTGCTTTCAATGCTTTGTAAGGCTCCTAATGAACATTATATGGAGCAGTATATCAGACCTGATTGAAGATGAACTGAGAGGGTTTGTTAATTTTTTATTTGATTGGCCACTGAAGTGACCTCATAATAAGTCACATGTTCAAAGCGTTCTCAAATTAAAAAAAAAAGCATTACAGACATCCCTAATTCAATACCTCCAACAGAGCTAAACCTTCGTCATATATTTTTTATTTGGTGTTGGTAATCTGCTCCTTTAGAATAGTACAGCGCCACTTTTAAAAACATAAATTAGGTATAATTTTTTTTTCACAACTGAAAGCAAGATGACAGCATATTTCAACAAGATTACAGCATCAAATTCAAGTAATGATGGCTTTATGACATGTGTAATGTTCTTTCATACATATCCAGGATTATTTTCTTTCTGGAGCATTAAATGAATATCCTTCATGGTCTCTCATGTCAGATAATGGAATGTTCAAATTTCCCAAACATCTTAGTATTACATGGGTGACTGTCTGTCATACCATGTGAATAAATAGCAAAATAGGCATTTGTTCTGTTTTTAAAATATAAGGAACATTCTAAAATAATGCTGCAGAAGAATAGTTCCATACTTCTTTTAAAAAAACCAACTAATTTGATTTTTTTTAAGATTCAGTGTGTTTGTGTAATACACAGGAGTGGTCGTATCCCATTACTAAGGGCATATTCCTAAGTATTTGTGTGTTCAGGAAAGCCTCTTTTAATCAATGTTGTCCCAAAGTAATTATTTTTTGCCATTTTCTGTTATCAGACTCAGGTACAATATTGTCTAGTTATTTTTTTCCTCAATGCTCTGAAATTCAAAGATATATTCATTTCTGTTTATGATACCCATTCATTCTCCTACTTTTCTTGCTGGAAGGTGAGAAATTATTTTACAAAATATTTGTTTATTCAGTTATTTTTTCTTCCTTTCTTCTTCTTCCTCACTACCTGCTCACCTTTCCCTGTACTCCCTACAACCTTTTCTTGCCATCAGATTTTTTTAAGACTGAAGCTGGATTCTCTGCAAATTCAAGTGAATACTGCAGTTAGTTTGCAAATGGGGAAAAAAAAAAAAAGTGATCAACATGCACACAAGTAACATCTTAAAAGTAACAAACAAAACATTCAGTTAATAAAACCAAGAAACAAGAGACAATGCACTGAAAAGTCAATAACATAATTTATCATGGGTTTAAATTATTATAGATTCTAAACACATCATTAATCAGCAAATTATTACTGCCTACCCTCCAAACATCTTAATAAAACTTATTTCAGCAACAGTGTTAAAAATCCAAATAACCTCAACTTGAAATGAAGTCTGCAATAAAATTTAGACCTAATTTTCAGAGACAATCCAATTTGCAAATATTTAAAACCTCTTTTTAAAAGTAGAAAGGCCAGTAAGACACTAAAAAATACTTAAATGTTTTTATTTATTTTATCTGAGGAAGAAGACAATGATCACATTAAACTTGAACGAGTGATAAAATATCCAAACCTGCAATGTGTTCACTGTGGCAGACAAAGGACTTTCTAAATAGCACATGCACCACTTTTGAGGTTGTTTATAAGCCAATACAGTAAAACCTAGTTTATCCGGACTAACTGGGACCAAAGGTAATCCGGAAAATCGAAAATTCGGGTAATAAGCAAAACAAATCCTTAAATAAGCAGACTCAACGTTTATTATGATAAAAAAACTATGTTTTGTAACAAAATTACATAAAATTGTTCAAACGACATTAAAAAATATAAAAATAAATTTTCACGTCATTTTTTAACAAAGAATTGGTCCACTGTCTTCTGTTTCAAACACATGTGACATTTGAATGAAGCACGGTCACGCAAATACTTTATGATTAGTAGTTCAGCTAGAGTGGTGTTGGGCTGACGCTCCAAGTACGCCATGATGTTTGTCAGCTGGTCCGCAGCATTTGCATGTGTCATCCGCTGTTACGGTGTGATCGCTCCCTCTTCGTCCACATCATCTTCTTCCTCACTGTCTGCTATAGATGTGCATGCCACTACAATTTCTTCTTCCGTCATAGTGCCGTAGCCACCCTCATTGTTGTCTTTCAGCCACTCACTGACGTCTTCCATATCAACATCTGAGCACCCACTTATTGTTCCTAACATTTGCAGAAGGTCGTCTGCATCCACTTGTACCAAATCATCACTTGCCATTTCGTTTGTAGCACAAATAGCTGGCCACAGTTTTTTCCATGACTTTTTCAAAGAGCTTTTCGTGATGCAATCCCAAGCGTCAGCAACCATGTAAATAACGTCTTTGATATTGATTGATTTCAACAAATCAATCACACTTTTTTCTCCTTCCTCTTCAATTATTTTACTAAGTAGTTCTTTTCGGTAAACTCTTTTGATGTTTTCAAGGACTCCCTGGCCCATAGATTGGAGCAGTGGGGTTACGTTTCATGGAAGAAATTTCACTTTAATTCCTCCACTCACGAGTTCTTGTTCTCCTGGATGAGACAGAGCATTGTCAATCAGTAAAATAGCTTTTTCTGGTCAACTATTTTCTTTCAGGAATTTTCGAACTTCAGGAACAAAGTTATCAAAAAACCAATTCTTAAACAAAAAACTGTCCATCCACGCACTTTTTTGTGGTCTGTAAACCACTGGCAACATATAGTGGTTCACATTTTTTAGCGCTCGAGGATTCTTGGATTTCCCTACAATGACAAGAGGAAACTTATGCTTCCCTGATGCATTGCTACAAGCCATAGCAGTTAGACTATATCTTTGCTTTTCTTGTAGCCCTTAGCCGAATCTTCAAGCTTTGATGCTAACGTTTTGCTCGGAAGCATCCGGTAAAAAAGCCCAGTTTCGTCAGCATTATAAACTTGATCAGGTGTCAATTCTTCATATAAAACAAATTGTTCGAAGTCCTTTTTAAATTTTTCAGCAGTAGTAACATTACTAGACAAGCTCTCTCCAGTCAGAGTAAGTTGGCGAATACAGTGTCGGTTTTTAAAACGCTCTAGCCACCCCTGGCTAGCAGTGAATTCTAGGTCAGGATTCTGTAAATTTTTGTTTAAGCTCAAAGCTTTTTGGGCTAAGATCGGTCCAGATATAGGCAAACCACGTTCTCGCTGAGCACTATACCACATGAATAATGCGTCATCTAATGCTTCATTTTTTGCTTTTTTTTTTTGCCGTTCCTCTGCCTTCTTAACTGTTTTACCTATAATTTTACAACAAAAATCATTAATTTATTTTCTTTGCTTATTCCAGTTGGAACCTGTTGAAGTTCCAACTCCCAATTCAGCAGCTACCTTTATCAATTTGATTAATAGCGTCTAACTTTTTATCCATTGAAACCACGACCTTCTTTCATTTCGATGCCATTTTAAACTTGTACGTACACTACAATACACTCCCAAACACTTAGATAAAAAACAAAAACAATATCCGGTTGAACCCCACACAATAAACAAAATGACAAGTACCGTTTGAAAAAAAGTAGAAAAACTAAGGAGATTGAGGGAGGGGAAGTGATGGGTAGGGATTCAAGTTCAAGTCAAAGCTATTTATAGCTGGTGAGNCCACACAATAAACAAAATGACAAGTACCGTTTGAAAAAAAGTAGAAAACTAAGGAGATTGAGGGAGGGGAAGTGATGGGTAGGGATTCAAGTTCAAGTCAAAGCTATTTATAGCTGGTGANAAAACTAAGGAGATTGAGGGAGGGGAAGTGATGGGTAGGGATTCAAGTTCAAGTCAAAGCTATTTATAGCTGGTGAGTCAAACCACTTCATATTTCATATTATCTATGTGAACATTAAATTAAAAACATCCGGATTATCTGGAGATCCGGATCAACGAGGGCAGGATTAACGAGGTTTTACTGTACTTTTAGCTAACAAGGGAATAGAAATAATTAATAATTAAAAAAAACTAACAGGCATGTGTTACTAATTTTATGAAACTTTGTTTGCCATTTCCAATGAAAAATACAAGGGAATATTTGAAAACCTGCAACAGTGTGTGGAAGTCCCCTCAAAATACCCTGGGAATGCCCTGAGAAAACCCCAGTCCCCAAGCACAAGTACACCCAGTGACCCCAACTCACCAATCATCCCACACATGATGTATATAAACTTGAGTTTGTAATAATTTCAGAATCTTAGAAAATAACAGTGAGAGAAAACTAAGGGTGACTATTGTCACCAAAGGTTACTGAATGTTATAATTTTTTCATACATTTCCAGGGCACCACTTGTAACTTTTTTTTATACACAGACAATAAAAAATACAGTTATTCAGAATACAAATAATAATGAGATTCCGTTTACAAAAATTTATTGAACTATTACCTTTCCCCATTGAATGAAAACTCTAAAAACTATTGAAAATCACTCAAAACTCTTTTTAGAAAATTAAAACTTTCAGAAAATAATATATAAAATGTGCCATTACAAAACATTTCAAACCCCTACAGTTACTGAAAGATTGCTATCTTTAGCACTCCTAAAAATTTCCCTAACAAAATCTGTGCATGTACATATTCAAGATTTACAATGCAAGTATACTGTTTTCTCCTTTTTGGAAAAAAAATTATGAAAAATTCCCTCTACGGAATTCCTACAGTGATTCCCTAGCCTATTTAGGAGAATCCCTTCTCGTGCCCCAGAGTGTCTGCTTGATCATTTGTCGGGAAAGGGTATTTGTACTAGTGGACCATAACAGCCGCTGTTGCCTTCGACGTGGAGGAACACGCATGAAGCTCCCAAGGCAGCACCATCCAATCAACTCAAAAGTTGTTGTTGATGAAAAGTGTGCAGACAATTTGGCGACCCCCAGGTAGTATGCTCAGCACAAAGGCGAGGAGGACGGAGGAGGTATACGTCCGTGTGCTCGGTCACACACTGGCCACAACACTACGTGCTACACACCATGGGCCGAGAGGACAAAATGCCTCGTCAAATGCCGTCCACGACAAGCTCAGCAGATTGGATTCATGTCCCTTCATCATAGCCATCTACTATGCCTGCCAGATAAGACGTGAAGAGAAACAGGTAATTCATCCCTCCTGAAAGACACCAGCATCCAGGATATGACTACGCAGAAAACAGTGGTCAGTCCTTGCCGCAGAATCCATCTCCCAACTGGATCATTCCCATTCACAGAAGCTCNGTAAGACGTGAAGAGAAACAGGTAATTCAATGATATCCTTCCCTCCTGAAAGACACCAGCATCCAGGATACGACTACGCAGAAAACAGTGGTCAGTCCTTGCCGCAGAATCCATCTCCCAACTGGATCATTCCCATTCACAGAAGCTCGTAGATATCCATGACCCCAACGCATCAAAATTAGACACGAAGGAAACAAACCCACAACCCATAACACCCAAGCCATCAATAACACACTACCCAGGAAACTCATCTTAAAATATATATCACAGGGGAAAAAATCCATAAATCTCTTTCCTAGAGATCATAACCTTTTGATGGGAGACTGTGGATCTTCTAACAGTAAGGTCACAAGAGTTAAAAACCAAGAAATATTAAAAGACCTTTCTACTGTGGAGCAAACTTCACCCTAAAATAATCAATATTAGAACTCAGATGAGACTTAATCAACACCAAATTCTTCCCGTTTAAGCTGACATTCCTATGCTTATCATTAATATGCCATATTTTTATGAGACAAAATGATATTACGAGTTACCTATTCCCGGGCCTTAGGTTAATTTCTTGCTATCCAGAGTCTCCCTGCAAAAGTTGAGACATTTGTGTGGTAACGTTCTCTTTCAGCAAGTTCATCTACATACTGGAATGTGCCTGCAGAGCCTCCTGTTGTTCTGCCAATATATTTGTTAGGGCCAAAGATTGAACCTTGTTTGCCTTGGTGGGAGGCAAGTACGCTAACAGCTCAGCCACCATCGGCCCCTTCTCTCAAACTAATTACACTTGCGTTCACTTGGCTACTCAGCCATTTAGTTAATGCTCACAGTGCTTTCAGCTCGACTGACATTTTTCTCAACATTCACTGCAATGATTACACAAGTCTTAATTTTGTAGCTTTAAGTATCAAATTTTTACCACTAATTACTAGCCTATTGCCTAACTTCAGTTACAATTAAAAGTCTTAATCTCACTTTTGACACCAGTGTTACAAGATGCCAGAGGGACATTCGAGTTTGTGAGGGATGAAGGTCTTAATAAAAAAAAAAGAACTAAATTTTTCATTTATTCACACTGCTATTATTTACAACTTCAATCTATCTATCTCCTCTATTACTCTTGTTATTCTATGTGAGCGCAATATTTAATGTCTACCTGAATTCTAACTAAAGTCCTTATCATGAATGTCTATACATTGGTTACAGTCAATTCACACTCATTTACACATATTCAATCTGTCTATTGCCATCATTCCAAATGTCTTATACTCACGCATCCAGTTCAATAGTCCCGCCTGTCAGTCTCACACTTCACTGTACCGATACTCTCAGTCCGCAGACTTCACTCCCGCTGCCACTCGACACTCTGCTGGCTCGTCAATTTGCTGCCTTTGCACACCTGGCTCTTAAGGTTGCACAATCCTCCACTCTCTAAACTGTCTCCTCGGAGGTTTGTCACGGTTTAAGTAGTCTTGCTGGCCCAATATAAAAAGGTTCCCTGCACTTAGAGTCTCGCTGGGAGGGACTAGAGCAATAACCAGAACATTCTTTCAAAGATAACCCCAGAAATTCAATCTGCTTAAAATCAAGGGTGCACGAGTCGCAATAGGCTTATCGCAGCGGCCCACAAGAGTTTGCCTTTGTAAATAACCACCCAATTTTCATATTACTACTCTTTCCTTGGTACACTGTTTTGCTCGCAGGTGTGGGGACAGGGCAAGGAAACCTATGCGGACCAACAACATGTATTGATATTAAAGCTCAGTGAACCAACAAAGTATCGCTAGTAAACTCTCTTACATTAGTCTCTTAGTTAAACAAAATATTTATTTGTTTATTGGTAGGCTCATATCAAAGCAATCTTGGCTATAGCTTTTCAATACGAAAATAAAATTATTTAACTAAAATAAATAATTCTGGACTACACTATCGCTTGTTGATTTTTTTTATAAGAAGTCAGNACCAACAAAGTATCGCTAGTAAACTCTCTTACATTAGTCTCTTAGTTAAACAAAATATTTATTTGTTTATTGGTAGGCTCATATCAAAGCAATCTTGGCTATAGCTTTTCAATAGGAAAATAAAATTATTTAACTAAAATAAATAATTCTGGACTACACTATCGCTTGTTGATTTTTTTTATAAGAAGTCAGTTACACTAAATGCAGCAAGCCTGATACTCAAAAAATATTTATATACACAGACATGGCATGAACACTGAACAGAAAGCTTAAGAATGTTTAAAATTCAAGTTATAAGTGGTTAGGTTAGCCAAGGACTGATATTGTAATGAAAATAGTAGAAAACCTAAAGGAACATTTCAGTCTCCTACTTAATACTCTCCATCATACTGATACAGTTTTTGTCAACCAACAGCATCACCGTTGTTGCAACTAGTTCATGAAGGAGGTGTAGAAATTTTATATCCCAAAATTTTCCAAGTACTCCACAAGTTTGCCTAGATCTGCATATTTGGCAGGCTTAACCTCCAAGTCATATATGTTTATACTGCAGGCAACCACAAATAAAGTGTACATAGTACTTAAGATTTTACAGTATTTTTCACCCATGGTCCACAATACATGTTTTCATCACAGTTTGATCTTTTACTATCCATACCATTCTTGTCTCCTTTAGCTTTAGTCAAAGTGAGGTCACAACCAGATTCTTCCTTGCATTATAGATTGCATTGTCCCACTCAAAAGGTAATAATGCTCTTTTTATAATGACCTTGTAGCCAATTGAAAGAAAATCTTGGTGGTATGGCATGCAAAAGTTTCTTTTTGCAGATAAGATGTAAATGATTAATCTGAACAGTTTAAAATCATAGCTTAGGCAGTATATGTATAGGCCTGGAATACCACACTGTTTTGTCCTTGTTCTGTCCCAGGAACACATCACTAAACATTACTTGCTCTTTTCCAAATTTATCATCTCCAAAATTGGTTAATGTATTCTAGAAACATACTTGCACCATTATTCACGTCATGTTCATATTAATGGTACAATATGGCAGAATCATAACATATATTGTGTACCCAAAGATGGTGTACTATAGAGTTCAACTAAGCAATACAGCATTAGTTACAAGAAGGAGAAGTGAAGTTTACATAAAGTTGAAACGCAAAAGATTATCCTTCCCAAATTTGCCATTCTCTTTTTTGCGTACACACACTACACATTTCTTCCAGTGTTTTAAATAATTTCACTTTCCCATAGAATCACAATGTGGATATTTGTCCAACCTAGAGTAGCCAAATGGCTTGCAAAGTTTTTAAAAACAGGCAAATAAGTTTTACATGCCACATTGATGTCAACTCAAAGCAACAGATCATGCATTTTAACAAATGTTAATTCTTCAGGAAGGTATCACCAGTCTGAGTTATCACATTAAAAACGCAATACTTTAGATTGAAGTGACTATGTGTGTGTGTGCTGCTGTATCATGCATCTTGCTTGGCTAATTGTCATGATGGCAATGGTCATCTTTGGGCACTGACCAATAAGGACTAAGCTTTCAAAAATTCAGTTAACACCATGAATATTGACTAAATGGAATCTCTTTAGCTGCAGAAAACTTTCTTTAAGTTTGTCGCTACTCTGCCACCTGAGTTATACAGGATGGTGACCAGTAGTATATATAGTTAAATTATTTAGGTGCAGACTAAGGGCACCTGTGGTTGTTGCGTTAGGGGTAAACAAATACTCATATTCTCTGTTATTTAACACACCAGGATTTTATTGTTCAGAAGGTCACATAGGTATTTAGACACACTGGCGAGACTGAGCCCCCCTGCAAGTCGTAAGCCTGAAGGGAGATGTTTCTCTACTTATCTGTGACTGCGGCTTTTGGTGAGTTGTCTTCGTTGGTAGCTGAGGATTGGTGAGTTGGGTGGCCCTGGTTCAGGCCCTCGGACTGGCTCTTGTTGGCGTGCTGTACTAAGTTGGCTTTTTCCTGCAGCTTTGACTGACTCTCTCTGAAGTCCGGGATTGGTTTTCCCGTGACTTGTACTTTCCCTGCGACCCCGGCTGGCGTTCCTGGTTGGAGAGTGCGTCCTCCTCGTCCTGCTTCCGGCTCTCGCGTTTCTGCATTCCTCACCGCGAAAACTGCCACTACATTTTCGGAAATGAACTCATAAGTTCTCTGTACTTTTACTGGGTTTGTCTCGGGAATATACACATGAAGTTTCGGCTTTTCTCGTTTTGGTTGCATCTTTATCATCTCGCGGCTGTACCGCCGAACAACTCCAGTCTCTGCTGGTGATATCTGCTCCAGAACAACTGACTGCGAACAAATGACTGCCTGGGCCAGGTCCGACTCCGGCCCAGTGGGTGAAACGACTGCCTCTCGTCTAACTGCCTTCTCTGTCTCGCATCGCGGCTGCCAAACAACTCCTCGTCAACGACTGTCTGATCACAACTGACTGACAACAACTGTCCTCGTTCCCTCGCTGCTCTGGACTTTAACCCATCTCCCGATATATTCAAATTGGCTGTCAGCAGTTTGTCTGGAGAGAATTAGGGAACTCCCCCATGTAACTCGCGCGTTTTTTGTATAGAATTGCATGTCTCATCAGCGGCTTGCGCGCTCCAACTAGGGGGAGGGGGATGCAGCAAGCATCTCGGGGGTTCCTGGCAGCTGGGTCGGCACTAATCTCGGCGGGGTTCCCTTGATTCCTTCGTAGAGGGCTTATATCAGCTAATTTTCGGGACTTTCTCTGTTTTTCTCTCACTTCGATTCTTCCCCGCAAAGTTTCGTTGTCACCTGCCTGTCCTGGCTGGCTGACTGCCTGCCTGCCCAGGACAACTATAGCAGGGTGTGAAAACAGCGCAATTCCTATCCTATGTACTCATTACACGTCAAGTTGCTGCATGGTCTTTCATGTCGTCTTTATTTTCCAGTTCTTGGTTGGCTCCATGCAGTCAAACCATTCCAAATGTACACCTTGGTAATTTTTGGTCACAATTTTATTGATGTCAATTTAACCTTGATCTCCTACCAGTATCAGGTATTTCCTTGAAGCCGTAAAATCTTAGACATCTGCAACATTTAACAAGTAGTTATGTTCTGTGTAGGTATCTTAGTTTAGGTATCTACAATCTGAAATACCTAATAAACTGAATAAATAGAAAGTATACAATAAATATGTTTATTGCTAAGCTTTTAAATATAATTTTAGGCACAATAAACAACTTGTAAGCTTTTTTAACCACAAATGTATACCTGAAAATGTATACCCAAAAAAAAGTTTTTGGTTATTCAATCTTTTTTTTATCTTTTTTCAGTTGTCTTATTAGGTATGACTAGAGACCGGAAAAAATTGTGAGTTCAATGACCTGCAGGCTAGACTCTACAGTCTTATGTACAAATATGCCCATATCAACTGCACATTGGTTGCTTGCCGTCACAGTGGAAGGCGACGATTGGACCAGAATTCTCCAGAAAGTGTCAAATATGGCGTGGGCCAATGGATTAAGTTATATAAACGCATGTGTTTTGAATTCTAGCTTGTCCTAAATGAATCCACTAATTCTTCAGGTCTATAGGCATGACAAATCAATTTCTACACTTTTTTCCTTGTCAGTATTTATAGATATAAACAACAAATTATCAATAGTGTAGTAATTTACATTAACCAGTATTGGTTATGTCCCTTATATTTTCTTTTTTCATCTTGGAGCAACTGAAGTATAAGTGAAAAATATCATGGCACATATATAATTTACAACTTTATCATTGTTATTAATATGAAACTCAGATTTACCTGCAATCACCACCAGTAGTTCGTTGTGGCACGAGTTTTCCAACATGACTGTTTTTCTGTTGTCTAACTTGTTAGCTGCCCTTCATTTTTCTCTCGTGATTTTCTTTATCATGGCTAATGTTTATCTTGAGCATGTTCTTCTATTCAAAGTGATGTCAAAATAAAAAAAAGCTGCGCTTAATCCAAAAACAACCGTGATAATAAGCAAAACAAAACAGACACATACTGATGTTGTATATGCTTCATTAGCATTACCTAAACATGATTTTTTTTTTAGGAAACTGCACTGTTTTCATACTCCTTGTTTGCAGAAATGTCACTTTTCAACCATTGCTTTCAATGGNTGTATATGCTTCATTAGCATTACCTAAACATGATTTTTTTTTAGGAAACTGCACTGTTTTCATACTCCTTGTTTGCAGAAATGTCACTTTTCAACCATTGCTTTCAATGGTGTACATGTGCTTATTTTAAAATAACACATTCTTCATGAGCTAGAGGTTGCCAAAGAGAACAAATCACCAATATAACCTTAAAAACTGTATTTTAAAAATAATCTGATTTTTGCTACCAACCCTTTAATTTGTTCTTCAGTTAGAAATATATCAATAACTAAACAATAATCACCAATTATTACTTTAACCAGGAATGTGAAACCAACATACTTTTAACAATAGCTAAATGAATTTGTGTTAAGTAAACATTTTTGGATTACATTAGAATAAAATGTTATTTCACCAAGTATATATTTCATCATGATCTTTGGTTTATATGTTTGCATTACTCTAGCATAATGCACATGCCAAATCAACATCTGGATCATTCTCTCTCTTATTCCCTTGATTATATCTAAACTAGAATATAATTATATTTGGTAACTTAATCACTGACTTGGATTATACAAAGAACACATTAAAATGATAAATAGAACCCTTGACAAAATTTTACTGCTGTTAAAATAAATATTAGACAGATTACATTGCCAAATGTCACTAGGTTCATCTACCTATTTTTATGAGAGACTGTCAGTTGCCTTGTTCATTTAGGAAAGCTAAACTTCCGTACTAGACTGTATATAAGTACAGTATACTCTCGATTATCCAGCCCTCGATCATCTGGTTTGCGGATTACCAGTGCATCTTGTTCCTACAATTGAATTCTGCAATTAAGGTTTTCAATTTTGAAATCTTCAATATTTTCCTCATTGTTTGTGCCTATGTAATTTCTATCTGAGATATTTACCACAAATAACTTTTGTTTATTTTTTATTAATGGCACATTTAACAATTATTAAACAAGGGAAAATGCAGAAGTTAAAATACGCACAATATTGAATTCTGTGACTTAATGGTACAGTATTAACAAGACTACTTTTGTCACTGTGGCCTGCAGTATTGTTTAAGGACCAGTTGTTTCTTGTTCACACGTTGCGAACCACATTTCATTGTGGCATATTTTGTCTTTAGTGTGTGGGTCATTCCATGCAATTTCAACCAATTTAAATAATGTTAGCTGCTTCATAGTTTCACAAAAAATTATTTTTACCACCAATCCTACTAATATTATAAATGCGAAAGTGGTGTGTGTGTGTGTGTGTGTGTGTGTGTATGTTTGTTACCACTCAGCTCCATAACGGCTGAACAGATTTTGATGAAATTTGGTATGTAGGTACTTTAGATCCTGGAATAGGACATACAATACTTTTTATACCAGTAAATTGTACGGGTCCTGTGGAATAACAACAAAACACAATTCTGCAATGGCTGGGAATGTGACCGAACTCAGCTCCATAACGGCTGAACGGATTTTGATGAAACTTGGTAAGTAGGTACTTCAGGTCCTGGAATAGGACATAGGGTACTTTTTATCCCAGAAAATTGTACAGTTCCTGTGGAATAACAACAAAATGTAATTCTGCAACAACTGGGAACGAGACCGAAATATTTTTTTCCTCTGGTGTTAGAGTTTATCAGGCTGCCCAAGGACCTCTGAAATGGCTTAACAACTGCTATCAATTGATAACAACAGGGACAGAATATTTAACGTCCCCTCCGAAGCCCGGAAGCGCTCAGATGTTAAGCCACTAAACGGTCACCCATCAAAATGTGTGCTGCTGGGAACATTGCTTAACTTTGGTGATTGATTAAGTTCCCTCAGCCAAGCGCAAAAAGTAGTACGTAGGTACATTTATTTCTGAAGCTACAACTTGATGAAACTCACGTTTTGATTTTCATACATTGACACTGGAAAGCAGAAATGTGGTAACTACGCGATAGTTGCACAGATACACTCCAAAAACCTAGACCAACATATAGTATAATTTTATAATTCTGTTTTCACACAAATGAATTGTCTTTTCCCAATTTATTTATTAGTGTATCACTGTAAAACTCAATTGTACCCGGGCAAAGCCAGGCCGGTTCACTAGTTTATCATACATGTCAGTTTCCTAAGCTTGCATTTAGCTTATGCTACCTTTCTTATGTAACAGTATGTAGTAATTCTAAAGTTTTTAAGCATTTGCGGTAATTGCTGTAGCACGGTTATTCAGAACCCAATTTTGTATTATTCAAAAACCATTTTATTGAGAAAAAAGCTGTTTTTTCAAGCTATTAACACGCAATATTTTTTTTTTAAACAATACAGAAATCGGGGCAAAACTTCATGATTGAATTGTTCATTTTTTCCATTTTCTAAACGCTTAAATTTTTTAAGTGACAGAACACCAACAATTTTTTTATATTCCATGATATCCTAGCTATTCATCCTCCTTGGTTGTTATAAGCTACCAAAACTGTGAATTTTCAAAAAATTCCTACTGTCTTCCATGCATATATTTTATTGGGGACATCAAAAATATCTGAATATTTTGTGTACAAGTTAGATGGTTGTGTAATAATGTCTGGGACTTAAAAAATTTGTATACAGTAGTTGTATAATATGTGGTATTGGATTATAGAGACAGTAGTAGTGCAGTATAAGTTAGTAAATGTTTGGACACTTGCTCTGATTTGAACTTCCCATACTGAAGTTGGCACAATAGGCATCTTACAGTGACACTGACAACAGTGGAACGAACTAGTCTGACTCATGGAGTTGGAGCACTAAGTCACATATTAATACCATAACAATTCACCATCTTGCATCAGCGCAAATTAAGAATGACCAAATGTCCAATAACATATACTGGTAATTGGGTAATCCGTACATTTCCCGGTATTGGCTAACAATGAACCTTACTGATACTATTGGTAATTAATTATTATCACTAAGATCGCAATAACATACTGGAGATCCTTTATTTTACAAATACAGTAATCCCTCACTAACCGTGACTTCCGACTTCTTAAATTGTTGGTTCGATTACCCACAGATTTTTTGTAGTCAGATTCCTCAACCACAGTAAAAGAATTCTATTATTCACAGAGGTTTTCCAGTTTTCCTTTCCTTGAAAATGGGCTTTTGTGGCACAATGCTGTCATTGCCTCTACTTTTTTTTGTTCCTGGCAACGTATAGCAATAAATACTGCCCCCCCCCCCGAGACTTAACAGGGGGTAGAGGAAGGAGGGTTTTAATAAGCATTCTTTGTCTTGTTAGGATCATGTCTGTTGTGCTAGCGCTCTCGCCTTCTCACCCCCTCCCCCCTTCTTTTAAATCTGCAATTTCCAACCTCACTTTCTTTCTTGGTTGTCAAAACAAGCGGCTTGAAGCTGATCTTTTGCTTAGACAGTTTGTTTATTCGTGAAAGACGCTGCATGCACTTTAAGATTGTAGGTGTACAAGACTGTCTTATTCGGCAAACGTCTGCCTTTTGAAGTGATAAATAACATTTTATTTACTGAGTGTTGATACATTATTTAGCTAGCAGGCATAACCTATCTCTCTGTCCCCCATAATATCCTGTATTCTTTTACCACAGTTTTCTCAAACTGCTGTGTTTTTGAAAAACGTAACCCCCATGGATGGTGAGGCATTACCGTACGTATTTTATGCAGGTAGAGAACTTATGTCAAGAAAATCTAAAAATTAATCAATCTTGGCAAAAATGCAAGAAGTTGTGATCAAAATAGATTACAAAATAGGTTCGCTAGTGACAAAATATAGATGTTATAATTTCTTTGTTGTAATTGGTATGCTACAGTATGAAAAACTAATTAAGCTTGGTAAAATGTTCCTAACTATGTAAAACTTGGTTAAAAACTATCGCTGAAGTACAAAAATTGGATAAAACCTGTGATTGAAGTTGTTTAGATTGTCTCTCGTCGTAACACATTTACCATTGATGAGAGGAAGGGAATCTGTGATCATCCTTCCACTGGTTGCCTTCACCCCCACCCACTTGGTCACAAGAGGGAGGGTGCCATAATACCATGCTGGCTGCTAGGCAACCATCTCCCACCTCGCCAACCATGTAAGGGGAGTAGACAAAGTCACACAGGCTGAGTCAAGTATCACCAGAGGACACACAAAGTTTAGCCCTCCAAGCTGCACGTTCGTTCAGCACTGAAGTATGTACGCCGTGCACACTTGGAGTGTGTATATAAAATACTTTCATCTTATTTGACAGATGCCTGCCTTCTGAAGTGATTAATAATATTTCATTTGCAAAAGTCTGATTTATGAGACAGAGGCAAATAAATATGGTTAGTAATGAAGTCTTTAATTTAGTAACTATAAAAACTCAAAAACACATCCTCGGATAATTACATACTTGCACGTGCCATGAGTTAGCGCTCAATCTGTGTTTAAAGATTAGTAGACGACAAAGGAGTATCATATATGTCCTTCCAGGATATTGGTTTACTTAGAAAATGTCTATATATTAAAATAAAATACTATTTCAATAACAAATCCTGTTTTCTCACAAGAAGCCACTGAAATTGAACTTGGTACTTGGCAAAAATTGGTGCCACTTGATATTTCTCAAAATTTTTGGCAACGAGAGATTAGGGCTTCTGTGGTATATTTTTTTTCGAAAGACGTCTTTCTATTCAGTTAAATTAAGTAGTTTTATATGTGGTGAATAATGTTTGAGTTTGCTGAGCTATAATTTTCAGCTAAATATGAATAAATCTATCAGAAACAAATTTGGCCTAAACTTTTTTTTTAAGTGGTGTCTGTTCCATTGAAAATGATTATGATGTTTACAATTAGTAAAAATAATATTCATAAAATTCTATATTATTTTATGGTTTTATTGCATTTTTCAATTGTCACTATTACTGTGACAATAGCATTTAAAAAAAGATTTTTTACACACAAAATATTAGGTATATTTTATTGGGTATCGTAGGACAATTCCAAAATATTGGTATCAGGATCGGTATCAGGTTTTTACATATTGCACCATCATTAGCACAAATAGTGGTGTTCCAGTCTGAATCATTATGGCATGCATACTTTGTGTTTGCAATCTATGATCGTAATAAGTTTTGTTGCGTAGTGTGACGTCGCATACTTTGTCTCGCATGACATCCCATTACCACCATTACTGGTATCATCTTTGGTAAACAGTATTGTCTGCTTTGTAGTGGTTTGTCAATATGCAATGGAATCACACTATTTGTAGGATCACAATGTGTGTGAAGTGGTCGTGAAGTAAAACACTGGCTGTGCAATACAAGATCTGGGAGCGCAAGATGTTAAAAGATGGCATCACTCGTACATTAACTGTGATGTACATACATGACAACCCTAGGAAATCAGAATCGGGACGATTTTGCAAAATAAGAGAAACATTTTAAATTTGTAAATAAATACACTAATTAAACAATGCAGACTGGTTATGCTAGTATTACACCTTCAAGAAGTCATTTTACGCTTTGCCACAACTCATAACACTTATAAAATCAAACATTAATATTTTGTTACCTTCTGACTTGCAGTGAAACAGTGTCAGCTTATTCTGATAAGTCTGCACTAAAATTATTGCTGCACTTAAGTAAAGCACCAAGAATTGAAAGAATTAACTTTATCTTTATACTATATTCACACGTTTTACAATGGAATTATTTTCCATGACTAAGTGGAGTACTGTGGCTTCAATGAAGTTACTGTTACCCTATTTGCTTCCTTTTAAAAATCCTGCACTAAAACTATTTTTGTAGCACACACCTGATATCCTACACTTCAAAACTGTAATTGATTCTTAAGCGCCATTATACACGGAGTATCTGAACTGTGTTCTGATCTATTTCACCAAAATGTGGAGTAAATATTTATCATAACTTTTTGTTAAAATATCTTGAGGTCACCATTCTACATGAACCATGATTAAGATACATTGAAATATGATTAAATACACAACTTTTTAGTAGATTCTAAATATCAGTCAGTTGCACCATTAAAGATTTGAGTAATTGTAAAATCAATATTTTTGTATTCCGTAATTGTCAAATAAATAAAGAGTACTATAAGTAACTGTGAGCAATCAAATTAATTAAAAACCAATGAAATACATATTACTGAATTAAGCTACAAGCTTTCACTGTCTCTAGACCTTTAACTTTTAACGATATACTTAAAAATATACATTTACCATATATCTGAAATACAACAAAGAAACATGCCTAAACAAATATATCAAAAAATGTGAACTATGTCACAAAATCTTACAATTATAAAACATGCTAAGGAGTTAACCAAACAATAACTTTGAAAAAAAAAAAAAAAAAAGCATGATGTATAGGATAGACTTGCTTTTCAAATTAAAAATTATCCAGATATACAGGATGAGTATAAAAGAATACCCTAACTTTGAAGGTCTATAATATCAAAACCAAACCACCTACAACCTTGATTGACCAATCAAATAAACTATGGAACCGTGAAGTTTGATTACCATACATTCATAAATGTTTAATGTGACCACCACAAGCAGCCCAAATGACATCTACGCGATAATAAAACTCGTTCCATGCTCTTGTCAGCATGCCCGGTGTTACGGTTTGGATGGCGTTCGTAACTCTCGGTTTGAGGTGGTGAGGGGGAAGCTAGCTCGCATTTGACAAGTCAATGTGAAGGCGACTGTGTGATGTTTCCTTTATGTGCCCAGAATGAGGTAGATGATACCTTCATGTCTAAGCTGGTTTTTAGTTACGAAGCGACGTTCCATACAAATGGTAAGGTGAACCAGCACAACATGCGGATATGGGGTCAGGAGCCTCCACATGAAACCACTGAACAAGAGTGCGCTTCCCCCAAAGTGAACGTGTTTTGCGCTGTATCCAAAGACACTGTTTTCGGCCCTTTCTTTTTTCACAAGCCCACTGTTACTGGAATCCCTTATTTGGATATGCTTACAGAGTGGTTGTTTCCTCAGTTAGAAAAGGCGGTGGGGGACTTCATTTTCTAACAGGATGGTGCGCCACCCCATTAGCACCTAGCTGTTCGCGGATACCTGAACGAGATGTTGCCGGAACACTGGATTGTTCGAGGAGCAGCTGGTGACCAGGCTCTTCATCACTGACCCCCAAGAAGCCCGGATCTTACCCCGTGCAATTTTTTTCTATGGGAGTACATAAAGGATCAAGTGTTTTGTCCATCATTGCCGGCTAACATTGAAGACCTCAAAACGAGAATTACGGACACCATCCAAACCATAACACCGGACATGCTGACAAGAGTGTGGAACGAGTTTGACTATTGCGTAGATGTTATTTGGGCCGCTCGTAGTGGTCACATTGAACATTTATGAAAATATGGTTAACAAACTTCACAGTTCCACGGTTCATTTGATTGGTAAACCAAGGTTTTAGGTTGTTTGGTTTTGATATTATAGACCTTCAAAGTTGGGGTATTCTTTTATACCCATCCTGTATACCAGTTTTCAAAATGCAGACAATTATCTACACAAACGTTCATGCAAACAATAGCCTTTGCTAATAGCAATGAAGAAAAAAATACATAACTACATTAACTTAAATGTACTCTAGAAGTAAACTAATATGAGCCCTACTAGTTCAAAGTTACTGTGTTAGTTGCCAAATACATTGATGCAGATATGTAAAATGAGTTGCAGAATGAACCTCCGAGAGCTGCAACGTCAAGTGAGAAGATAGCCAGCCCTGAGTGAGTGTTAAGAGTGTTAGTCCAGTTCCAGGCCAGTTCCAAAGGTAGGTGATGATTTCTATTCCAGAGTTAGGCAGTGATGGCTTATGGGTCTACAGGTCAGTGAATCCGTAGCTGAAGAAGCAAAGTTAGTTCACAGACTTTTTATACATTTAATCAAGTTATTACAGCTCCACTATTATGCCAGATCGCTAATTAGAGATTGTTTACAAAGTAAACTAATTTAAACATACGGCTAAAAAGATGCACATATCCACGACTCACCTGAAATTCAAACCTGGGAACCTTCTAGCCATCAGCAAGGAAAAAAGGTGAAAACGAAGAGTCTCAAAAGCAATGAGGATGGAGGCACTGGCGATGACAACAATTTGTTAACACATAAATGGACAATTTATTTTCTTCCCGAAGGCATCCAAAATATTTTGGATACATATTTCATATGAAATTAACTTTGTAATGAGACGTTTAAAAAATGATTTTCATGAATGCTTTTATTTGAGCAAAATTTCCAACAAATTATACAAAGTAAAACATGAGTTCCCAGACAAATCTTTTAATAAAATAATTCAGAATGAAGTACGTATAAACATTGGATATTTAAAATATCAATGGAATGGTTCAATATGATTTTGTTATCTGCATTTTGCATATTTAAATGATTTGCTGGTTTGAAGACAAGGGGTCAACAGGCTAGCCAGGCCATGATATTACAAATCTCTGAGCTATGGTCACAGCTACGTGATGTATATGCTATAGTTTCAATTCTCTACTAATATTTTAATATTTTAATAATTATTTGAACATACATAACGAGAAAAATTCATTCCTCTTGCATGAAACAGAAATATCTTCTCAATAAAAACTGCTGTCAAGTCAAAATAAAATTGTATTTGCATAGAACTATTGAATTCACACTGACCAGGTTCTAACCATTAGTTTCCAACACATGCAGATGTTCATAAAAATAAATTTTAGGTAACTGAAGAGTACAGAAAATAATGGTGATAAAAATATATAATTTTATATCAAGTTAAGTTTTAGAGCCCAGGATATACAAACGCATTCACAGAATACTCTCAATAACTAATACCTTTACAAACATTTATTGCTGTTGGTGAATTATAAATTTTTGTTCTCATTACGTATAGTGAATGTACCAATATTTAAGCTAATTTATTAGTGAGTTTGAAAACACCATTGAGTGTTTTTTCTTTCAATTTTTGATTCTGGCAGTTGGATAAACATTTTAATAGATGAATGAAAAAATCAATGACATCATGATTATGCCCGACTGCTTTTTGGTCTTCACAGCAGTAAGCTTTGAAACTTTATCTACAGAGGTTTGTTTCTTCATAGTCATGTAAATGAAGAGGTCAAATTTAATATTTAAAATACCTCTCCAATTAGGTATTGCTATTGTTTTAAACCAATACCCATACATGAGAAGCAATTGCACATTGTCACTGATTGAGAGATGTCATTACCTGCCAGAATAACCAGGCCCTAGTCCTTTGTGTCCATAAGTATAATGGAAAGCTGAGTCTTCCTTTGCGCCTTCCCTTCTTCCATTTTTCTGGCCCTACTACTCCTATATTTCAAGATAACACAGGCAGGGAAGTGAATTATTTTTGTGTGGCATCTGCCGAACAGCACCTTCAGACAGAACTTGAGAGCTGAATTAGAAAAACCAAAGTGGCAGGGATTTTTACAGCACGGGAAGGAATTTTATCTGCTTCTTAATGTCATGTTCACAACAATATTTGAATAATTTTTTAAAAAACAATTAAAAATAAATGTTTTTTTTTTATTTGACTGATAAGCTGCTGTTGATAACATCACTCATTCATACACAGCTAGTCAAGTTTTTTTAGGAGCAAAAAAATAATCTTGACTTTTTATCAAAAAATAAAATTAAGGAAATCATTATAAATGCATCACCAATTTGCTGCCCTAGCCAATTTTCACTATCATCCACATATATCACATTGCAGAAATTAAAAATGGGTAATACTACCCTTCAAACAAATAAGACCATTTAAGAAGTTTAAAATGTGCGTGTTTTTAACAGCATGCAGTTATATATGGTGCTCTACCAAACTAAACTGGTAATGAACTGCATGGCCTGGATTATATTTACAACTTATATTACAGTTATATTTCAGCCCAGGTATGCAAATACCTTAATAAAAAACAAAGATTTTATGTTTTAATAACTTTGCTCAAAAGCACTGTACATGCACTTTTGTTTGGATGTACATTTTACAGATATACCAGAGCAAATGCATTCACAGTAAATTTTATGAGTAGTTTCAGTTTAAAAGTATCCAATAGTCAAAAACATCCATCCTTATGTGCTTATATGCTAAGCAAGTCAATTCACTCTCATAGTTCTCTTCCCAAAAGTAAGTTAACCATTCTTATATTTTTGGGTGTGATCTACAGTATTTGTCCTGCATGAGAATGATGACACATATAAAATAGTCCTCCTTACTCACAGTTAAACTCACTCATTCTATTTATGTTTTCACATTTATGTGTACTGCAAACTATGTTCTGAAAGAGTGTGCAGTATTCTTGAATTTTTTTATTTAAAATTAAAAAATTAGGGATATAAAATTAAATCCACAAACACTCAATATAGATATCTTTGGATTAAACACCAATCATGAACCTTATACTTACTATAAAGTAAATAAGAATATATTAAAAACTTAGCAAAATGTTAAATACAATCAAGTACACTATTTATTTCCAATCATTGAGCTTCCACTTACAATTTGTGTGTAATTTAATATTTTTCAGAATCTTATAACTTGTGTATTTAAAATCCAGAAGTTTTTTATTTCACATTGAGATCATAATTTTCAGCTACATGCAAGCACACAAGCACGGCTTTCTCACAGTAAAAAAAAATATCTTCTTTGTAAACTCATAACACACAGCTTCCATCACTTTGTAAAAAATATAGAATTATGAATCACCTGTTTACAGTTTTTATATTGAGTAATGAGCATGATTGTCTCCAAAAACACTGGGCATATTTTCACAGTGGAGTTGGTAGTTTACTGATCGCAAGCCTTTACAACAAAACATTTGTCTTTACGAGAAAGCAGGAAAATAAAATTGAAACAAACAAAAATGGCTCTCTTTGGGAGAGAGTTTGAAAATATTGCAGTTGCACTGTCAGAGACAGAGATGGAATCAACAAGCATGTTGCCATATTCATGTGCAGAAACAAAATTAGTTCATACTGTCAACTCCTGATTTTCCGGGGTAATGACTGGTTAAGGGGTTCACGGATAACTGATTTCACTGTTAAAGCAATTTGAGGAGGGGGGGGAGAAGTTTACTTTAGGCCTACATACTGTGCATGTAGGTTATAAAAACAAATAATATAGTCACACAAGAATTCAACTTTTTAACAGTCAGTGCGTGGCAAAGTTATATGATATTAACACCACATACACCAAGAACGATTGTAATAAAATTTCACGTTGGCTATTTTAACAGCCTACATTAGCATAATAGAGATGGGAGAAATATGCACGCAGGAAGATAGTATGTATATGTATTTTATATCATTACAAAACAGCTGTTATTAGTGTAACAAATTAAACTTCGTTTCAGAATAATGTGTAGGTGTTTAAACAAAATGGAACACCGTATGCGGTAGTTTAGCTTCGTTTATATCTTCATCATAGGCCGTAGCTAGTGCTTGCTGCTAACATCGCCACGTGCATGCTTCATATTAATTGAAGAGGTCTGACATCTATAGCAAAGTATTTTTTTAATATTTCTACATTAATTTGATGTAATATATTTCAAACCAGAGTTGTTTTGACCTCACACGAGATGAAAGATTAACTTTTAAAGGATTTTCTAGATACACTTATATGACATTGCAGAAAAATAGGCTGCCATCTGTCGGCCAATGCACGCAGTTTGCTTCGGAAATCACGCCTCCATGAAATGTCACGTTTTTCATGTGTAAAGTGCAAATATGTAAACGAATTCTCAGAGTTTTAAACTTGCCACGAGTTCTATAAATATTTTCACGTAATATATTTCCGTGTGAAGCGATTCTGCTTGCTAATAATTTGTATTCGGCCTGCAATTGCCAAGCGTTTCTGAGGCCGGCTCACATTTTTTTTTGTGTGTTGACTGCCCTCCCACTACTGTAACAAAGCGTAAATAAATGTTATTTATTTATTAAAACCACGCGTGATGTGTTGTTTGCATAGGAGTCATTCTTGCGGCAAATAATATTTACGTTAATGTGAAATTTTGTCATCTAGTCGTACTTGGTGCCATGGTTAACTAATACTTCCCAGTTTCACACATATTCACTGTTAAAAATGTGTGTAAATATAGTACCAAACACTTTAAACATTAAAATTAATCAGTACCGAATCACTCAACTGCAACCAGGTAATTAACAGCATGCGCATGGGTTATTAATAGCAGTGGTGCAGGACTGGTGGCTTCACAGTTAAGCTGCAACCCGATTAAGACGCCCCCGGTAAATCGGGAGTTGACTATTTTAAAACATTTCTTGCATAAAAAAAAAGATAATATTTCCATGTCTCCCGATTAAGTCAAGCATAATAGAAAACAGTATGAAAACTTAAGGCATCTTCAAAGTGTTGTATTTGGTGTCCACAACTTCTGATTCTCATGAAAAAACTTACCAGGTTGTAATGAAGCAGAATATTGCAAACTGTTTTCAGTATGTTAGCAAACTGCACTGCAGCCAAAAGCACCAAACTACACAATTTGCAAAATGTACCACCAATTTAATAGGAAATACATGCCTGCTAATACAAAATGAAAGGCATATTGTTCGACCAGTTAAACATGGTATCAGCTATGGCATGGCGAACTTTGACCAAATATGTACAAAGTTTGAATATAAGAAGCCATTTGTGCTGGGTTAAAAAGTAAATTGTCAGAAAAATCAGTCACAAATTCATAGGGGCTACATAAAGGATAAGGAGCTTATTATCTTGGGATACTCATTTGCAGTTTATTAAAATGCTTTGCTTAGCAGTAAATAGGGCAAGCAAACACCCGTGACACATTATTTTTCTCTCTTGACTCAATTTTTAAATACACAAGTCAAATTGTCTCTAAAATTTAGCACCTACAGGAAGCTCTGTATTATATCCAACTAGTACTGATAGCATGCAAAATTAATGTGTCGCACAGCACTTAACATTCATGCAAGAACAGTAATTTCATATCACAACTCTTAACATGCAGTGGTAACTTAAAAGTTTCCTGACATTCAACACCTACAGATGCAGAAACTCTACAAGAACTATTTCATTATGAAAGACATTTCAAATTAATTTTCTCACCTTGATGTATATATCAGTCACTTCTGCATCAATGATCACAGTCATCAATCGCTCACTTTGATGTTTGAATACTGACAATGATAATGCATGGTTCTGTTTTGAAGAACCAGTAGAGACAAAATACTTATATAAATTCTGCGAGAAGTCAGGATATGGTGAAAACAGGAATTTCTGAAACACACAATGCCTTTACTGATAGTTATTCTTAGATCAAAAATAGTGTAGATACTACAATTACAAAATGATTAGAACATACTGTTTTGAGCCATATCAAATATAAATACTTTGCACTTAATTTCAGTAACATCACAAATGTATCTGATGAATTGCAAACTGTCTTGTACTGGGTTTTACTTCTTTGTTTTTACATTTAACTTAACAACTACAACATAGGGGTCATCTGAGATAGAACTAGCTGTTCAGGCAATCAAGAGCAGGAAGGAATCAGCCATTACCTGCATCAAGAAACCACCTTTGCATTTGCCAGGAGTAATTTAAGAAAACCATGGAAAAGCAAAATTGGGATGGCCATACTGGGAATCTAACTACAGTCGTTCCAAATGTGCTACCGCTGCACCACCTCCTTCCATACAGAATTTTTTACATTACACAGAAAAATTAAAGAAGACATTATCTCCTGATTATAGCAAACTCTGAACCAATTTCATACTAAATTCTGCTCAAATCATGAGTCTTTGAAGACAGGTAGGGACACGGAAAGAATATAGATACTTTTTGGTATCAAGTACTTCTCCTTTCGACACCGATACTTTTGTACTCGATATTTTTTATTCAATACTTCTCTGGTATTAGTATTTTTTGGCCAGAATCGTATTGTATTGAATAATTCCTCATGTGACATGAGGGATTATTTCTCCAGGTAGCGCTAGTAGCATGACATGAGTCATGTCATGCTACTAGCGCTACCTAGTGGAATTTTTTGGTAACTAGCCCCATTACAAGACTTGGCTGTGTATAGTCTATGCTACTTTGCTTCTTTGTTAGAATGAAGATAAAAAAAACATTTGGCATTTACATCACAAACGTTTTCCGTTTTCGTTTTGAATTGCAACGTAAAATTTAATAATTTTCCAATAAAGAATTTAAGTTACATATTGAACTGTGCAGACTGTGCTTGTGATTTACCTGTAAAATGCTGCCGCCTGTCAGAAGTGACATTTGGAAGTATTTTGACAAAATAAACAATAATGATGTGAAATGCAAAATTTGTTTAAAGACTTTAAAGCCTTCTGGTAATAATGCTTGCTCGATCCCAGATTTAAAAATATACACTTCAAGACCCCAAAGCTTGTGGTATAGCAATATCTTCAATAAGACGTTTATCAACAAATGTTATCCTTGTCAACAGTAGTAGCAGTAGTGACCCAGATAGTGATTCTTCTGTGGAGCCAGTATACGATTTTTGGAGTCATCACAAAACCTTAGCACACACAAAACAAAAAAGCAAAAGTAAAAGCGGTCCATCTCTAAATAAGAATAAGACGCCTTCTTTAGCTAAAAAGGATGAAATGAGCCTTTATTTGGCGACACCAGTCGCTCCATTGTCCACTAATCTTTTAGAGCAATAGGAAGATATGAAAGTTGTGTTCCCTCATTTAAACAAATTAGCAATAGAGTATCTAACAATTCCAGAGACGTATGATCCTTCAGAATGTTTGTTTTCAAAGGCAGGATTTACCATTTTGAAAATGAGGAACAGGCTGTCGCCAAAACGTTTGGACAAATTACTGTTTTTGAATGATTTTACAGAGGAAGAATGGGAGGTTTGATTTATGATAGGTAGTTGTTTCTCTGTGCAATCACACAAAATAAAAAATTACCATAATTAACATACCTAATTTGTAATTAAAACGAATCATTTAATAAAAAACGTTGATTAATTCATGTGTTTTATTCTGTCGATACCTTAGGGTATCGATACTTTTGTTTTGATACTTTTATGAGTACGATACTTTTTATGTGTATTACTCATGAGTACAATATTGATACTTTTGATTCAATAACGTGTCCCTAAAGACAGGACTCATTGTAAAACATTAACCAATCTACTTTCAAAACATTAAACAACAAATTCTTACAATAAGCTTTAGGTTCAAGTGAATCGACAGTGTGTGCTGTAGCACAGCAGACTTCCGGATAATTACAGTGTATTTCCAAAGCATTTTCTATGGCAAGTCATTTACAGACATGGCTGGTAACAACCACAAAAATTTGTCTAATAATAACGAAAATTCAATGTAGACCCTACAACAAAACTATATAACCATAAGCTAAAGTCATGAATAAAACACTGAACATTACAAAAGCCAGTAGAGAAAAATGGCAATAGCAGCCAAATTGGTTCGTCACCCAAGTAACACCTTTTCAAAAGTAGCCAACATGGAAAAGATAAATGCTATGCTATAATCCAATTAACATGTTCATAGTGTTTATGTATCCTAGAGTGAATGAGTGAGTGAGTGAGTGAATGAGTGAGTGAGTGAGAATGTGAGTGAGTTAAGAGATTTGGGCGGCTCTTAACATCGAGATCTTGAGAGCAGATGTGGGTGAAGCGAGGTGAATATGGAGCAGCACCGGGATGGGTAGGGGAAATGGGATATACTCGAGAAAACCCCGCTGACCAGCGGCACCGTCCAGCAAGATTCCCACATGCGAAAATCCAGGGGCAACCCCACCAAAAATTGAACCAGGTTAGCCTTGGTGGGAGGCGAGTAGTCTAACCACTACACCATTGCTGCCTCTGTATCCTGGAGGTTCAAGTGCGTTCGTGTATAAAAATACACCTGTGTAATTTTTACACCTACGGAAAGTGAAACTAATGTTTCAGAAATGTATATATTTGTAGGATCGTTGAATAACTTTGATTTATCCATAACAACAATAAATGTTGGGAACATTTTTTTATCATAACTTGGAGGTTTGGCCATCTGACACACTGCATGATCGCAGCTAGAGATTACGTTTAACTGAGATCTTATAAAGAGCCTTGTTAGGTGCTTCTTACTGCCTACTATGTACTGTGGACATTATGTATATTAATCATGCATTGTTCAAGTTACACTGTAACAGGTTTTTATGCAAATTCATATTTTATTCCCCTAAAAAATTAAAAGACCAATTTCAGATTTTGAGGATAACACTTTCAAAAAGATGTTAATACACAGGCTCAATTTTCATAATTTTGTGCCAACATCATTACAACAGTTAACGTTTATACAAAATTATACGCACTTACACGGAGCTCAAAACCTTATTTACAAAATGTTCAATAAATTTTTTATCAGCTGTATGCAGGTGGTACTGTATTAAAATGTATATTTTTTTTCAATACTAAGTTTTTATACAATTTGTTAACAACATATCTTAATTATTTCCAGTCCTCCTAATAAGAAACTACGAATGTCTGAACCACTATACACCATAGCAACTGGATTTTCTCTAAAATAAGAAACAAATTGCCTAATCTGTTTTTCCAATTTTCACCAATGGATTAATAGTTTGTTGATATCAAAAACAAAAAAACACATACATAAACGTTTATTATTATATTAACTGCAATAAAAACTTGATTTCTTATGAAATTGTAACCACTTTGAAAAATGTTACAGTTTTTACTAGCTATCAATCTTAACCAAAACACTTCACCAAAATTTGGTAACCACAGAACTCCCTGAGGAGTTACAACAACGAGAAATAGCCCAGGTACATCTGCATATGTGTTGTGAGCACGTGTGCATGCATCTGCATCTATGAATGTGCAAATGCACAGACTAAGTATCTGAGTTTTTTCAAAATGGTTAGAAATTAATTCAGAAAGGAAAATAAATATTACAAAAGCTTATTTAATGAAAAAAAATTCTGGTCACCCAAATAAGGCATGGGTAGATGAAATAGTGATGCTATAGGCAGTATATTGTCAAGTGAGTAGTAGGTTGTGGGGCGCATCTGCAACAAGGCCATTAGCATGCACAAGAGATTTCAAATTAGAAAACCTAAATCTGATAAAAGAAAATATGTAAGGACTGAGACAAGAATAACAACATAGCTGAGCAAAAATGTGAAAACATTATAAAAAAAAAAAGATTAAAATATGTCAAAACATTTAAAACCAGGGAAAACAGTTAAACCTGCTAAAAGTAGGGAAACTATTAAAACAGTATAAACTAACAGAACACACAAAAGAAAACAGCACATTAATAAAAACACACAAAACTCACAAGTTGAAATGGCCCACAGTATGTAAAAATGGGAACATGCCACTCAAAGTTGTGCCCCCATCGAACATAACTTGCAGTACAGTCCCACGTATGTTAAAAATGCAGTGGGCCTGGTCATACCTGCGGTACTCCACAAGAATATGTCAAATACTCAGTGGACTGCCACAGGTACCACATTCAGGAAGGGGTCCATTGCACAAAATGTGACAGTCAAGTAAGCGCCCAATCCAGAGCCAAGCAATAATTACGTCTTTGCTGTGGGTAGCTCAAAGATTGAGACAATGCTGGCTCAGGGCATCACTGAGGGTTCTTTAATTTGTTGGACAGAGGGAGGGAGCTCCACACCCACTACCAAGCTCTCCAGATGTTACGACACACCAAATACAGCATATTGAACACCGGAACACCAAGGTCACAAGGTGAAATGTTGCAGGTTTCCTTTGCTGCTGTGTCAGCTGCCTCATTGTTATGTATGCTTACATGTCTTGGGATCAACAGGAAGAAATGGGTGGAGTGGGAGCCAGATTGAATGTGGTAAGGGCACTGAACGAATTAGAGCACGCAAGAAATCTGCACTGGAACTCCTTACTGATAAAACACAAGCTTTAAACACTGCATACAGCTCTGATGTTAAAATACTACATGATGGATGTAGTCCAAACAGATAACTCTCTGCACCAGTCATAAATGTACACCCAATAGAGGCAACTGTTTTGGATCTGTCTGTGTAAGAACAAATAAAATCATAAAATAACCACAATCCCAAAATATTATGAAATAGGCATTGGTAAAAAATGGAGGTGTGATAATTTTTGTAAAGTCAATCATGTTGAGTCTTACTTAAGCCTGGTGTGCTGACCAAGGTGGTTCAAGTTTTAGTGATGGCAACATGGCCAAGGATAAATTGTACCTCACATGACATGTACAAAAGGGAAACACACAGATCTAGTAACTCATAGTTTTCAAGCATATTGTCATCCATGAGGTAAATTCAGGAATGTTGTGTGACGTAGGTATGATAGATATGATTGCACCCTCACACCATATTGTTACAATTTTCCAACATCTGATGGTAGTCAGGTTCTTTGAGGGATGGAGGTTTTAATCAAATAGGAGAGTTAATGATAATTTCCCAAATTTATTTATAAGCAATCAAAATAAAATACTCCAAACTTTATATCGCAACAATGGCTATCACGTGCTATTTATAGCTAATATTTACATAATCACCCCTCACCTCACAGAAATTACCTCAATCAAACACTTAAAATCAGTCTTTATAAAAGTTTTCAAACACCTATTGAATTATTATTAAAATTATACATTTGCTATCTGGCAGTTCCAATATTTACAATCAAGTATGTATCTCCCATAAATTCCAGCCCCCCCCCCCTCCACCGCCCTATTTGAATACAGATATCACCAGCCTTTTCTGTCCGGAATGTTCTACAACTCCCAGAGTGCTCCCGTACACATGCACGCTACTTGTCTGGTAACTCGCTCTCCGCAGCACACGCGCGTCACTTGTTGCAGTTAAACACACACATACGCCTGTCACAGTATCTCTTATCTCCGCTGTCAGTCCTATTCTTTGTTCACCGCTTGCCGCCACTGACTACTTCAGCACAGGGGGTTGGGGTGGTGGCACCCTCCTCCAGCAATGTAGTAGGTTAACCTAGAGAAGGAGCAAGGGAGGGTGGGCCAAGCTTAGTCCAGCAAGAGGAAGGGCAGAGGTCTCACAGGCAACAATATTAAAGGAGAATTTGTGCTTGCCTATAATGCAGGGGAGGTTCAGCAGCCTCAACACACATTCATGGTAAAGTTAGCACTTTTGGAAACAACCTTTGTAAAACATCAGTACCTGTAACTACATACATTTTTATGTAAATGATGGCAACTTTAAAAAGGACATTAAGACACAGGCCTAACTTTCATAATTTGGTGCATAATTACAACAGTTAACATTTATATAAAATTATATGTACTTACATGCAGCTCAAAAGCTTATTTAAAAAAAACGTTCAATAAACTGCATGAATATGTACATGCTCCTGTATCAGCATAATTCTCTTGTCTATGAAACAAAGTAAACTGCATTGTTGTTTAACTGGCCCAATCGAAGCCCCAACTTGGACCCGAAAGAACATATCTGGAATAAACTACAGCACTGTTTAAACGTCTGACCCATTCAACAGACAAAAGTCAACATTGCTACAAGAAGAACATTAAAAAATTCTACCAGCTGCATACCATTACTTATGGAAGAGCTTACTCCAAGGTCAACAATGTAAGAAAAATGACGAGATGTTTGACCCCACATTAGTTATTTACTTGATACCTGCCAACGCTGAAGTTTGGAAGTAGGTATTGAATCTGCTCTGCGGCGTGAGGCACCAGCACTTGATGCTAGCCCTCAGTGATAGGGCGTAGGAATACGTCGACACTGTTGTCTCTAGGTCCAATTTACTAATAAATTACACTTTATTTGCAAGTTCACATAATTAAGTTTTATTGTTGCTTGAACAGGTTAACTGGTACATGAACTCACGTGACAACTCCCCTCCCCTTTTTATATGTAGGCTACGTATGGTTTGACGCTGCGATTGGCATTGGGGGGGGGGGGGGCAGGATTCTTCACACCTGGTGTAGAACTACTTATCTGACACTGCGGCGCTGTCTTCCCTCGGCTGGCGACTTGGAACTGCTCCGGCGCTTGGTGGGGCGTCCCGACGCCTGCTCTCGGAACCCCTCCTCCCGGGTCCACTCAGCACTCTTCGTTTGACGAAGTCGGACTGGCTTTTCTCGGATTCTTCCCGCCGCACGTCCCGCTTGACGGCCTCCGACTGAGGTCCACGTCTTGATGCATTTGGCGAACTCGTTTTCTCTCGGCTCCCGGTCCACCCTTCTCGTTTGACGAAGTCTGACTGACTTTTCTCGGATTCTTCCCGCAGCACGTCCCGCTTGACGGCCTCCGACTGAGGTCGACGTCGTGATGCATTCTCGATCCTCGACTGACTCCAACTGACTGACTCGTTGACGTCTCTCAACTGACTGCTCGCGTCTCACTGCCTGATGTCGTCCGGTTCCGAACCGGACGTCTCGCTCTAGGTCCTCCAACTGACTGCCTGACTGCTCGATCCTCGACTGACTGATCCGTTCCTCCCTCCTTCTCGTGGTTTTGTAGGCTCCATCGCCATATTCAACTTGCACCGTCCCTGCACGTGGCCGGGGTGCTTGCCGCGTCGAGTCGTAAAACACGTAGCCGCTGCTCCTGTGATCCGCAGCCGGCCTGGCGTCGCCCCTTGATTCTGGCCTGGAAGTTTATTGTTCCGTTCTGCACGTGCGGAAACTCTTGAGTGGCCTCTTTGGTTCGGCGCACTTATGCCTCCGGATATTGCCGCTATTCTCCCAGCACGCCCGCTAAAAGCTCTCAATGTTTATTGCTAACACTAGCCCGGGACAGACTCAGCCGCTGGTGTGGGCTCTCAGTGTCCCTTGGGCAGCTGCAAAACGCAGCTGTGTCCGCGCCCTTGTGCCTTCCGTTGTCTCCGGATGTCGTCTGCACGTGCAGGAACATTTGGTAGCCCGCCTTCGCATCTGCGAGGCGCGGTTGCGCCTTCCTGGCGGTATTCTTTTGGCACGTCCACAAAACCCTTAATCCTTATTGCGGTCGTCCGCCTGCGAGCTTCGCCAGAGCGTGTGTTCTGACGAATAAAATATAGGGACGCAGAATGCGTCATACTGATACCTTTGGAACCAAAAGAAATGGGTATCCAGTGTAAATTTCAGCATAAGAGAAGGAGATTAATGGAATTGAATCATCTCGGAGAATGTTGTAATTTAGAAAAAAAGTTTCAAGGCTTTTACAACACGATGACTAAAAGATAGTCGTAACACTATCATTTCCTTTATATTAATGGGTTATCATTTTGAAACTCATATCCATTTTTGCTAGTTCTCAAAGATAATATGGGATAAATCAACCCCAACCTGTAGAAATAATAGTATGCTATTGCTAGAATTTCTAAAAGTCAGTGGGCTTCGCCAGGTTTTTTAAGGGATGGAGGTCTTGATTAGATAAATGATTTAATAAAAAATTTTCTAATTTATTTACGAACACTATTTGTCCATCCACACACACATGTCCACAGACATCCTTCCTCTCTGCTGATGCGCCTCACTGCAACAGACTTCGCCCAATTGCCGCACTTCAGTTAATTATCCATTTTGTTGCATTACTAAAAATTATATACAGTGAACGCTTGATTTAATGGAACCCCATTTGGTGGATATTAGATTTAATGGACAGCTTGCAACTGGAAAAAATAAGCAGTTTATTTTTTATTTGAATGCACGCCCGCATGCTGAATTTTTAACTGCCCGATGAGTCCAAGGTTACGCTTACTCGTGGATAAAAAATATAATTCAGCCTAGTTTCGACATTATTCATAAATCATTGATGTGAGGCTGTCTAGGGACAGGGCACAGAAACTTATTAATTATAGTCAGTTAACCACAATGCTACCAGTCAGCAAGTGACATGTCTACCAGTTCCAACACAATACTGCAGAACAATGGAATGGCCAATCAGTTCCCATGCTTGTCCAAAGCAAGACTTTTGTCATGGAATTATGTGATTTGTTTAGCTGCTACCTACAATTTTACTAGTTCTGTGAAAATAATCTGTTTTGCAATTGTTGTACCCCTTTGTTTGTTCATTTTGTTTTCAAAAAATTTCTAGAGTAAAACTTACCTGTGTGGAGCGAAAATAAATTTGCATTTCACAATCAAAACTAGCCAAGAATCCGTGTAGTAAATGAAAAACAGCAGAGCTTAAATTATTTTTTTTTGTTTGCGTATATGTTTGTATGTGTTCCTGCTATGTGTGTGTGTTTATGTGAACATGGGCATGTGCATGTGTGCTTGCACACTTGGAAAACATGAGGATGTGCATCAGTTTTTTTCTGTCTGCACTGCAAGAGGTTAGGTTTAGTGTCTCCACCAGCAAAAAAGAAAAAAAAGGTATACTCAGGGGTGAACAAAAACAGATGCATAAAATATTGATGAGAGATTTCTTTTAATTTATTTATGATGAATTTTATGGGACTGATAATTTTTTGTTGCATTGCAGTTGCTGTATCATTATACTCTTTTTAAAGCTTGCTTTTGTAAACAAAACAAATTTTAACTGCTGTATGTTTTGTATTGTGATGTTGGCAAACCTGTTATCTTTAGTGTTGTGTTTTTGTTCTCGGAGAGTATATAGTAGTAGTTGTTAAGGTTTTGTTCAGTTGTGTTTTAATAAACATCAGATGAGAAAGCAGTGACAATTATTTATTACAAACTGAGCAGAGAAGGATTATCGAACAATAAATATAGGCATTTCCATTGGCAATATTGGACAATCTGCAATAATGGATAAATGGAAGGTTCACTGTACAATCTTATCATGAAAAAGGATATTTAAGTCAATCATGTAGTTGACAATCAGAAAAATTAATGCCTTTTTAATTTTAGGAGAGGGGGGAGGGATATCTTACACCATTGAAATAGAATCAAACTTACCTCATAGTTTTCACTGAACTGTTGTTTTAACTAATATTTTTTTGGCAAGACTATAATTTTCTCTTATTTGTATCAAATGTAGGTGATTTTTTTTTAAAGTAAAGCAGCTATTTCACTACATTAAATTTGTACCTTGATAAAAGTTTTAAATGGTATACTGGCTAAGTATCTGCTAGTATAAAAATGTGCAAATCAAAATGCTTCTGTGGCTCACTACACAAAGCAACATTTTAATATGCAGCCTGAATATACAAAACCTGAAGCAAAACACTCACTGAAGAATACATGTAAATATATCAATTCAATATAACTGTAAATGTGAATGATAATTTGTTAATTAAAGCCTATTGCAAAAAGTTTAAACAATTGAAAGAAACCATATTAATGATTATGTATGTTTACATTTAAAAAAAAAAGATTCTACAATTTTATGAATTACATATTACCAACAAATGATTATGTAACTTCTGCACAGAACAAATAATATTTTTATTTGGATGAGAATATTGGCAGAGGGATATAATTACATTAGGCAGTTTTGATTTCCTAAATTTCAGCCATGGGATGCCAAAGTCAACCTCAGAGAACTTTCCCAAACATTATACTTAACCACACTTGATAAGGCATTCAATTTTTTAAAAAATTCAAAAATTTCCATTTAGTGAAACATTTTTTGGGTTTAGTATATTTTCAATTTTAAACTCATTTGAAGTTGGTGTTTTGGAATCCTTACAAGTATGGAAATTAATTGGTAAAAGTTGTGTCATGCTAGCTAGTCATGCAACTTTAAAAGCAATTTTGCCACACCTGCCTTTTGGCGGGAAACAGTTGTAATATTTATATTTTGAAAGCGGTATTAGTTCAAAATTGTCCCGCCTGTAACAATGGAATTGCTGATCTGTAATATTTTAATAAACTAAAAAGTAAATGTGTGCCGAAACCAAAATATTTCAAAATTAGGTATGCATCATTGCAAAGTAAAATTATGAACTGTAACACTACCAAGCAAAGACACACACACATAAATTAAATACATGACAGAAAATTCAATATGCTATGACAGCTTCTCAGTAAGTTTACTGTCAAAAGCATTACTGCATTTATATGTCCAAATCTTACCTGGTAACATCATTTATATATATATTATATTTAAATTTTTAATGGAAAAAAAAGTTATTAAAAGATATTTGTCTGAATGTGTGTCAAACCTTTCATCTCATTAAATTATATTCTAATATTTTTTTCCTAAATACTTTTGAAACACTTTCTGCAAAAGTATTATTTTATTTTAATAAACAAAGGTTTCAGCAGCATTGGAAACAGAATTAGCGTTAGCAATTTTGTTTGAAAATAAATTGTTTCATATTTTTGTGAATGTCTACAACAAATCAAAGCCACCAGTTTCCAGACTTCTTTAAGAGTTTGCCTTGCTGAGCAAACTTATTTAGAGAGTGCAAGCTAGTGAGCTACAAGACTGCTTAAAGCTATACAGCACATTGTGCAACTTGGATGCATGATGTAATGACCCAGTATTTCTCAACAAGAGTAATTCTAGAAGGGAGAACTAGTAAATGTCAGACAAGTTATCTGATCTCTTTATAGAGCACGTAAAAAGACACTTGTATGGTTTTATGTAGGTTATATGAGCTCAAGTTTTCCTACACAAAGAGCAACTCCGATCTTCCCAATGTTGGTGAGTTGGTGCTGCCAATACCAATAATTAAGAACAAAGATCATCTTGTTGCCTGATGTCAGTAGTCATATTTGTAAACAGTTAGCAGAGGATCAATCCACCTCAAATGATCCAGCAAAGGTTGCTCAGCAATTAAAAAAAAAATTGTACATGATTACACTTAAGTAGTTTGAAACAACCATAATTTTAGTTGTCGGCCTATATTAACTCCAAACAGAAAGAATTTTCAATTTACATGAGTGTAGTTTTTTGTTTTTGTGAAGGCCTGCAGAAAAATTTTTCATTTCAGTAGTGGTTTATCACCAAGCTATGAAAAAAAAAAAGTTAGTATTTGCACATTACAGACAATATTTTTATGAATATATAATTTTTAAATATTGTTCCCTTATCTCCGAGACATCATGCTGATAACATTTACAATTATAAAAATCACAATTTCAGAAGGCATAGTTCATATAAAAATAAACCCTGACACTAGTATTTTTATTATTGGGCCCTATAAACATATTTACCTTCAAAGTTTTCACAAAATATAAGAGCTAATACCTCTAGTATAAGAAATGATGAACACAAGTAAAAAGTTTTGAGATTGAAATGGTAACAAACTTTAATGTTTAACATGAAATTAATGTACTTAACGAATAATATAACTGAATTTTACATTATTTAATGCCATAAATCTGTGCAATTGTAATAAAAATGCTATTACACTGAACTAAAGATTTACTTGCACAAATTTCCTAAACTATTTTCACATCCAGATATTTTTCTTGATACACTTTACGAAATGAACTTTAGTTTTTAAATAATTAGTCAAGTGGAAGAATGTCAGTGGTCCTAAATATTGGTAAAACTTATATCATCATTCACTTTACTTAGGTCATCAGTAATTCTTAATCACCATTGTTTATAATAAAAACATCCCACATATTTGTTTATGATAAATAAATAAGATAAGTTGTATAATTTTAGCCGCCACTAGCTTCTCACTCCGTTGGCTGAATTTATTTTTTTACTATAAAAGGGTAAACACGTTTTATATTCACATGAATAGAAATTTACAAGATTCATCATAATCACACATTTAAAAGCTAAACAATAATTTTTAAAAATAATACAGCGATGAAAACTCAACTAGTTACAACCCTAGATGTGAAGTCAAAAAATTATACAGTACAAGTAAACAAATTCTTAGGAGATATGGCACAGATTACCAACTATGAAGTAATGTCTTGCCAAATTGTTTCCAACCTTAGAGTAGGACTGCCGGCTCCCTTGACCGGGCAGCACGTACGTCACAAAACACCACAAGTTTGCCGGCCACCCATACTGTGGGTCCAGTGTGCAAAGGCACTTGCCACCCACTAGGTACACTTAACAAGGAAGCGACTGGACCACCCGAGTCAGCTAACCCACTCCATCCACCGCGTGAAATTAGTTGGGCAGTGTGCCAGGCCTGACGAAGTGTGACTCAGTCGCATCTGAGCGGTTCATGATGAAGTAGTAGCGCTACCCCAAGTGAGCTAACCTGCTCCATCCACCGCATTAGACTCGCCGGTTGGAGCAACAGGACAAACGCGGCATGACACTATTGCCTCTGGGTACTTGTAAATAGGGAATTGTTACCTGCCACTTGTTTGCTGCGACGGCCCTTAGAACCTACCCCATGCCCTTTACCCTTTCCAGTCAGCCTTCAGCATCTCCTTCGCTCGGGACGAGGCACAAACTGCCTGACGACTACAGGGGCCTCCCCCCACAGTCACCCCAAAGTACTTGTTCGAGCCACCCCAGAAGACCAGTGGGACTCCACACACCATCGTAGTTCGCCTCCGACTCTGACTACTTGTGGATCTAGGCATCGCCAACGCCGCCCATTGCCGCCGCCAGGAACCCGTTTGGCAGCCCCAGGTCCAGCCAGACACTAAGCCGCCCCCGGACAGGGCCCCCAGCGCCGCCCTCAGACACCAGCCGACAGTCAGCCGTAGCATCAGCTGCCATCCTAGCCGCCTCCAACAGCTACATAGCATGCCAAGGTCCTACCAGGCCAACTCTATACACGAGGCTCCTCAAAGACAGGGGCGAAAAGTGTAGAACTAGTCAGTAAGTCCAAGAAGGGTAGTCCGACCAAACCCACTAGAACCCCCCTTATCACAGGTGATGTGTTAAGCACCCAGACTGTCATGTGTCAAAGGTAAGGGAGTTTTTCATGGTGCCCAACGCGGGGCCACACGTCTTGTTAAGAAAATGAGGCAGAGCCAAGTGAGCGTGGCCTTGAGAAAGAGCAGAGGGAACCAGCTAGCAGTTCCAAAGACTCTAGGGAGTAGTGAAACATCCTGTGGCGCTCAAGTTAACCCAAGAGAATGGGCAAAGCAAACTCAAATCTCCCAGAACAAGGCAAAAGGTCAGCGATAATGGACCCTCAAAGAACCTCAGAGGTCAAGAGTAGCCACCTGCCTTGGTACGGGGCAACACGTGATTTATTGCGATCATTGCAAAAACCGATTTCAATGCAAATGCTTAAGCTGGCCGGACGAGCCCCGATATACAGACGGCCTAAAATATAGATGTGAACAGTGCCTAACACAACAAACTGACTATTGTGCATGGCGCTGACATATAGTGGACGAGCAGTAAGGAACGTTCACACAAACATTTCATCATACATGCATAGGATGGCACGAAGAACACATCATATGCCCAGGATTGGTTTACCAGTGCGATGTATGTAGGCGTGCGGAGGAATACCGACTGAGCAACCTCGAGCCATAGCATAGCACTGTATCCACTCGAAGGCCGGATGGGCCACAATTACTGGAATTTGCCGGGAGACTGCAAAAGGACCCCATAATGTTTACACAGGAGTGCGAGAATGAATTTAAAGAGAACAGAGTTCCTACTAAGCAGTGAGTCAACAAGGCTGGAAACAGTTGACAGGGAAGCACTAGAATGGTGGGATAAATACAGAGAATTTATCACAGAATGGACACAATTTTGCTCATGACTAGCCATCCAGTTTTCCACGGAAGAAGTGTTGGCGCGACTAACGTCTGAATTCTACAGCCGAGTACCGGCTAGGGATGAAGAGCCAGAGATTTTCGTACGACACAAAACACAAATGTACACGTTTCAACTGGCACGAAATCACGACCAAATTTATAATAGCCTGGGATATTACAGAAGAGAAATTGCGGCAGCCATGGCTACAACAGCAACATTGTGTGATAAACTGTGTCCAGAGACACATTTACGTCGGCAGCAAAGAGTGTGTGGCAGTAAATTGGGAATACAACCCCGCAACCGTCTTATCAACTCGGAAGAAATAAACCACTAGCTGGAAGCCCCCAAATTCTAACAATTATGTGACGTTCTGAACAACCATACTGCCGCCTTTGGCCATGGGGGATCATTGCACCAGAGGTGCAGTATTCAGCACGAGATATGGCTAACGAGCGATAAACCAGTCTTCTGCCGCCTGTACTGAGTGTCAGCAGGGAGAAGGAAGCTGATAATGGACCAAGTAAAAGCCTTGGAAGAAACAAGGAATAGAAGCCATTGAAGAGGCCGAAGAACCCAGTACAAAACAGTTACGACACTTCCTTGGGCTATGCAACTAGTTGAGAGAATTTGTGCCTGACATCGCCCAGCTGATGGCCCCCTCCCCCCTCAACACCTACTTAGCAAAGGACACCCATTGGCGATGGGACAAGGAATACCAAACGGCCTTCCGGAACCTCAAGGGCAGCTTCTGGAAAATCAGACTGCTCCTTATTCAATTCTACACCATTAGTCGGATCTTAACCAAATTTTGCAAGTAACTTCAGTACCCAACTTAAAATAATGTGTAGGTCAAAATGGGCTCTGGCCACCCACTGAGCACAAAACCTCTATAACAGGGTCTTGTATCTCAATTATACAACGTCCAATGGATCAAAACTAAATTTGGCAGGGATGCCATTCAGTAGCCGACCTAAATACTGTGTAGGCTAAAATGGCCAGAAAACCCTAAATTGATGTCTTGTACATCTAAACCGTTCACCTGATCTGGACAAAATTTGGCAGGAATGCACTATGCATTTCAGTACCCAAATTAAACAATATTTATGCCACAAAGTGCTCNCTAAAACAGGGTCATGTATCTCATTCATACACCGTTCTATGATCTGGAACAAACATGGCAGGGATGCACTTCAATTGACAACTTAAAATACTGTGTATTCCAAAATGGGCTTTGGCCCCTTTTTGGAGTGAAAACCCCTAAACAGGGCCCATTATCTCATATTTCTCTCTTATACATGGGCAATGCCGGGTAGTTCTGCTAGTTTAATATAATTAGAACGCTCACTTCTTAAACCTATTTATGCTTTTCATCTTTGTAAACACTATACTTACTGTAACCAATAATTGTTACACTAAAACCAAAAACATTAAACGTTAAAAAATATAGCAATATTATAAAACAAAAATAGCTGGTACTCACTGCAAATACTCTCGGGCTTATCCCATGACCATTTGTTTCCCCATTGCTCTCCTGTCCTAAAAACTGAAACAATAAAAATATATTTGTAATGTCAAACAAAAATAATTAAAAATACAAATCTGTGTTATTTTTTTATCTTTCATAGTTTTCAAACTAGAGCTTTTGGAAAAAAAAAATTAAATAATACAGTTTTCCAGTGTTATACTATTACAAAATAAATGTTTACTCTGCTAGAAAAGTTATATAAGACTGGGAAATAACGAGTTTTTAGGTTATTTGGTTCACTTTTGTAAGACATGCAACATGACAATAGTTTAGAATACCAATGTTCTGCCATATAATCAGAATTTTATTTCTAGCTTGTATGATAATTTATTTTGTAATAGCGCAGACATGTAGCCACTNTTCTGCCATATAATCAGAATTTTATTTCTAGCTTGTATGATAATTTATTTTGTAATAGCGCAGACATGTAGCCACTGGGTGTGCCCAACAGGCTCTCAGTTATAGCAGGTTTCTTTATTTGCAATTTTACTAGTGTTTCTATAAAGAATGTATTATTCATGTACTATATTAATGAACTATTAATAAATGATCCCAAAGCAAGAGATTGGCCGTTACAAAAATATAATAGGATTTAATAGTATTGTTACGCACTCACTGCTTCGCATCCCACGCGAGCTAGTGGAAGTGAAGGACAATTATATGATGGCGGTAGCNATCCCACGCGAGCTAGTGGAAGTGAAGGACAATTATATGATGGCGGTAGCAAGTCAAAGGATTGTTATGAATGAAAAGGCGAGCGATAGGTCGGTGGCCGCGTATCTGTTACAAAAAGCAAGCCGACACAATAATCTCTTTAGCAGTCCACGCTGCTGACCCTGGTTGTATTGATTTCTGCATTTATCTGAAGAATGCTCTGGTTTACTAACCTCGTTCTCTCAGCGTGACTCGGGGTGCGTTGAACCTTCCAGATGGCCAGGACGAACATTCTAAAAGTGTGACAGGCCTCCGAGTAAGAGGAGTTGATGAGTGAATGAGTGAATGAGTGAAAGAGTGGCTGAGTGAATGAGTTCCGAGGGATAGAGGACAAGCAGCGAGAGAAGTGACCAGCGGAAGGGAAATCTGTGACTGCGAGTATCAAGCAGTGAAGAGTGTGACTGGCGGGCTGGACTATATGCGAGAGTGAAAGACCTTACAAATGGTGGCAACAGATGCACTGAACACGTTTTAATGGCCAGTATTTGTTAATTGATCGTAACCAAACAGAGACAATTAAGAAGGATGTTAATTAGAGTTGAAATAGACATTAAATATTGGGCTCACTGTTAAATAAAGAGTAATAGTGGAGACAGATAATTTAATGCTGTAAATAATCGCAATGTGAATAAATTAAAAATAAATATTAGTTCTTTTATTTTTATTAAGACCTCCATCCCTCACAAACTCATACGCCCCAGGCGTCCCATGTAACAATATTCTCCAGACAAATGATGGTAGCAAGCTGGAGTCTAGGAGACTGCACCTTGTATTTTTCACTTTCTCCCTTCCCTCGTTTCCTGGGACAGCCAAGAACTGGTCACTGACCCTCCGTGAAACATTTTTACACAGGGGTTTTGGAATATTAGAACAAATATTCAATGGAGTAACACCGTGTTACACCTGATCAGTTGCTGAATTTGTAATCTGTTTTTTTATAGGTTTTCAGTTCCCATACTGTTGGCAGTCAGTCTTTTAGCACTTATACATCACATTGATATTCAAAAATCTGTAACAGAAAACCATTTTTGTAAGGAATGGAAATACTTAAAAATTAAAGTATTTTTGTATAATTCCCAAAATACCTCTAGTGTTAGTGTATTCAAAAATAAAATTATAGTCTTAGTGAGTGGATGTTCACAAAACATTATGTTCTTTTGCTGTAATCACTAAATATAATTTTTAACCACAAAACAAATTTATTATTCACTCAATTATATATTTTGAAAAGTAATTCAGTACCAAACCTTTCATCCCTTTATTATTTTGTAGAAATTATAGGGATTTTCTCATTTGTTTTGCACTGAATTGTGCAACGTGGAAGCATATTTTGGTTCATAAAGACTTATTGGATGTTGAAACTGACAAAAGATGATGTGTGTTGTTACCCAAACCTCATCTATTTTGTACAATTTGAGCATCAGTTTTACAACAAAGAACTTGAATAACAAAGAATTAAAATGCTTGACTGGTAGGTAACATGCCTATCAAGCAAAACAATATGCTGCAGAAGCTTGGAAATGGTGATTCCTTATGGACTGTTTATCCTATGAAAATATTAAGAAGAAATGCTTTCATTTACAATAAAATGTCTAAATGATTGCTTATCTCTGTAGAAAATGTATGCATGGAAGCTCGCTAGTCTTAAATTATGACCATCAAACAGCACAGCACCATCACTAAAAAATAAAACAAGTATCGTTGATACAACTATGTTGTCTGCGTAATGTTTTCACAAATTAATTAATAGTTTTACTAAAGTTAAGGAGTGTTTAATGTATTACATTCAGCAAAAAATTCACATTGGTGAGACATCCTCAGCCAAGATTTTTGCAAAAAAATTATGCACATATATTTACAGCGGCCTGGGTAATTATTAAGTTTAGAGGCTTTTCTGTAAAAATAAAAATAATTCACGGAAAATGGTATATTTCTTCTCTAATAATGACGCAGAACACGAATATACTAGGGGCATTTATGTCCGACTAATTTCGTAATATGTGCCCACCTAACCTAACAGACCCTAACCCCACGATGGGTGAACCACTATTTTACATTTTTAAACTAACCTAGGTTTGTTGGGTTTTACACTAACCTAGTATTTTTGGATTTTACACTAACCTAGGGTTGTAGGGTTTTACACTATCCTAAGATAGTAGGGTTTTACACTAAACTACGAAAGTAAGATTATAGGGATTTAAAGGAACCGTAAAACACACCAAAAAAAGGTAAATTGACTAACCTAGGTAGGTGGCTGGTATAATTGGTATAATTCCTCTTACTTTAAGAGACGTAAACAAACATATTTCGCAAGTTTTTAAATATGTTCTCGTTTTTTAACATTACGCCCTCTTCAATATGAACAAGATAAGCTGTGCTGAACCCATTAATGCAACTTTTGTTGGTCTAGGACATTTCTTTCAGAAACATAAACAAACTGGCTATTCTGCTCATTTCGCAATTTTGTTCAATTTGTTTTAATATGTTGTACTTATTTTAGAGCTACGCCCCTAGTATATTCGTGTTCTACGTGATTAGTAGAGTAAAAAAATATCATAATTTTGAATTTTTGTTGTGTTTTTCAGAAAAGCCCCTAAACTTAATAATTACTGTTTAAAAATGTAAAATAGTGATTTGTCCATCATGGGGTTAGGTTGTTTTAGGTTAGGTGGGCACATATTACGAAATTAGTAGCACGTTAAAGCCCCTAGTACATTTGTGTTCTGCATCATTAGTAGAGTGGAAATATATTATTTTCCGTGAATTATTTTTTATTTTTACAGAAAAGCTCCTAAACTTAATAATTACCCATATGGTAATTCAGTTATAGACTACGTAAACATTCAAATTTCCATTTTAAAAGGTTTAACCGATATGTAACAAACTAGTGACGTAAATTGCCTAACTACCATGGCATGTACAGCTATTAGGAATCAATTTAGACCATATGTCATGTAGGTAAATGTTACCTTATTTTGTAGTAATGAATCTGCAGACAGATTTAGTCACTCAAATTCAAATACATGCTCAATGCGTATTTTATCACTGATGCTGTGCTAAACATTGTATTAAAGACACACATTCATGCATATAAAGATTCCACTAATGAATAAAACTTGGTAGCGTTTCATGATTTTGGTTGTGAAATATAATATAGGCCTACAGTAATTTTTAGTGTTAGTAATTAGGCACATACATTTACAATTTGCCTTCAACAAAGGGATTGCGGTGGTGTAGTGGTTAGACTGCTCACCTCCCACCAAGGCGAACCAGGTTCAATTCCCAGCAGGGTTCCTCCTGAATTTGTGCTTGTGGGAATCTTGCCAGACGGTGATGCAGGTCGGCAGGTTTTCTCAGAGATCTCCAGTTTCCCTTGCCCTTGCATTTCGGAGCTACTCCATACTCACCTCACTTCACCCTCATCGGCTCTCAAGACCTCAATTTTAAGGGTCACCTAACTCTCGCCACTCCACCGACATGTTTGTAATAAATGGTGACATAATATTCATTGAGATAGTTATGCACAAAGTGGATGGTAATTATCCCAAGTAGTGGTTTTTCTGAAGGAAACGTCCTTGACCAACAAAAGTAGCATTAATGAGTTCTGCACAGCTTACCTTGTTAATAGTAAGGAGGGCGTAATGTTAAAATAAGTAGAACGTATTAAATAAAATAGTTAAAAGTAAGAGCAGTTCGCCGCTTTGTTTATGTCAGACGCCATGATTTTTGGTGAAGTAATGCATTAGTAACTTGAACAAATGCGCATCTTGCAGTCACCTTTTTAGCTGTGGGTGTGTAGACATCATTGCCACTTAATTTTAGTAGCAGTTCAGAAGCGAGACCGTGCGGATGTGTTTTTGCGGGCGTGACTTGTAACGTCCAAATCTGACCGTGCAAAGGCTTGTGATTTAAGATTGGAGGGTGCAAGAACGAGTGCTTCTGTGCGTAATATTCGCATATATGGCGGGTGTTACTTGTATGTTTTAGTAGATTGTGGTGTTATGTTGATTGAAGTAAGATGCACCACAGTTGAATGGATCGAGGACAGTGGAATTGTACCCGCCGCCTACCTAGGTGAGTTGATTCATATACCTTCGGTGTTTTTTACCATTACTTTAAGACCCTAAAATCCTAGATTGGAATAAAATCCTGGGTTAGATCAATACCCTAAAATTCTAGGTTAGTTTAAAACCCTACAATTCTAGGTTAGTTTAAAATCCTACTATCCTAAGATACTTTAAAAACCCAACAATAACAGGCAAGTTAAAAATGTAAAATAGTGATTCACTCATTGTGGGGTTAGGTTCTGTTAGGTGGGCACTTATTACGAAATTAGTCATAATGCCCCTAGTATATTCGTGTTCTGCGTAATTAGTAGAGTGGAATTATACCACTTTTCTGGGTTTTTTTTTTTACAAGAAAGCTGCTACTCTCAATATATATCTTAAATTATTAGTAATGGTGATTCACACCAGTTTGTAGAATTTTTTTCCTAAATTATCAGAAAACACCATTTTTTATTATTTTCCATTTTTTTATGTTATCTAAAAAAAGCCCCTATTCAAAAGCTACAAACAAAAAAGAACACACTATTACTTCCAGCAACACTGCTAGCCTGCCATATCAATCCATGGGTTGGAACATTACTTTAGGTAGGTTAAAAGAAAATTTTTGTCAGTTTCAACAAAAACGTTTAATAAGGAAGCTCACATATTCCAATCAGTAACGAAACAACCACTTATAAAAGGAGAAAAATAATATAGGGGTTTGACAGAAGTTTAAAGGTTCTGCTGGAAATTTAAATGTGTATCTCAGGTAGTATTAATTCCTCACCAATGATCTATCATATGTTCGCAGCCTTACAACATTATCAAACATTATCGCCTTAGCGTACGGCTGTTAAGAGGCACCTAAATCTCTTCACTCACTCAGGGTACGGTTCCCTTAATTTAAATCACTTTCATCACAATAATACTTACTTTAGCCAATTTCTCGAGATTAGCAAACTGAGATTTATCTTGAATATTAGCACCAGAACTTGTTCTTGAAAGTCTGTCTTGAATATTAGCACCAGAACTAGTCCTAGAAATTGATTTTGGTGTAACTTCTCTGCTCTGAGACGTACCCATTGGGGTAATTTTTTATTCAACGAAATCTAACCAAAACTAATTTTTAGTACACTAATTAGTGAAAGTGTAAACCACTTAATATGAAAAATGCTCGAATACAAGTAACTTTTTAGCCATACTTAAGTACTGATAGTAAAAAATATAATCACAAAGAATATGTCAAACACTGTAAATACATAACTTCTCCACAGGTACAAACATGATAAGGCGCACAGAACTTTTGACCAGATACGATAGACATCTATTTAGGAGAAGTAGTAGTTTATCGGGTCATAAACACAGCAGCGCTAATTGCGGAGGATAATGCAGACAGCAAGGGCATTATTTTACTGTAAATCAAAAATGTAATGATTTTACGGTAAAACTCAATAACTAATGATTTTCTATCATGAAATACAAAATGTATAATGCTAGTAGTTGATTATATGTTGCATTAGCTCTATTTACTAAACTGAACCTCTGATTTCTTTGTAAATAATGAAAGGTTATCTGTGACGGGGTCGAGGTGATCCAGGGCTGGTTGAGTGCAGAATTGCTGGGCGCCATAACCAAGTGGAGAGATAGTAATGTGGGTCGTTCGGTCGACGGCCCCGGGGGCCCAGGATGTCTCCGTCAGTTTGCAGATGATAATGTCATGCACTTACTGTTACACTATTTACACCTTATGATGAAACTGTAAACCTTCTCGTATGCCTGAAATATACTAGAAAATTGTGGGTGGTACTACAAGGGGTGTAGTGTCCTGTGTAACCCGGAGGACAATAATTCGATGCACATTGAAGTTTGTAACGCTGTTTATTCACTGTCCTTGAATACATGTGAATGCTGAAAGAAAACGGATCCAGCACTTACGGCCTGCCGGTGACCTTAGCGTGAAAATGAGCGTGTATATATACGGATATGCAGAAGCATTAAGCTCTCTGGTGAGAGTAAAGATGGTACTCCCCTCAGAAAACAAAGGTACAGAAAAGAAAGAAATCAAATGTTCCGGTTAATTAAGTCACTATTGCAATGAATTGAAATCAGCCTAAATGATGGTACAGAGGGGGCTCGCGGAACAGGCGTCAAACGCCACCTATCTGGCCCGAGTGCTGAGTCGAATTTAAAAAGTAACATCGGCTTCGAGGGACAAAGACCGACATCAAACTCGGAATTGTATAACATGACATGAACACTATGTAATACAATAGCAGTAGTAAGAATTGTATAAATTAAATTAAACACGTTGATGAAACCCCGTTGATTAACAAATTTCTGTTAAGGTTGATGTTGTGAAGTTGACAGGGAGTGCCACAGCATTAAATGAAATGTTATTATGATGGAGGCCTTTATAGGTAGTCTTCCTTTATGTAAACACAATGACCCTCTTATAAATAAACAATGACTGCACTTTAACGCTTTCTTGGGAAATGTCTCTGTATTACATTTCCTGTAGCATGTTTGTATTTAACTGGCTACAGTGTTGCCAGGCGGCTGTCTCCTGAAGGGATGGACAAGTCCACATGGGCAAAGTGGTATGGGTTGCCATGCTCGAGGGCCCTTTATACAATAAAATCCACACCTGACATTAACTTTGAATAAGATGCAGTTCTGTAATATGTTTATAAAAATGCTGCGCACCATTGATCCACTTTGGGGCACTTAGATCTTTAGCTTCGGCCTGCAGGCCAGTCCACCTCAATTGGTGGTGTTTACATCGTAAGTCGCGGCGCGAGCTGTTACGATGTAATGACCAATGGCCCATGCGCCCAATGGCTGTGGCTTTTGGGTAAACAAGGTTTGGGACTGCCTAGTGATTTATTAAAAGAGTTATCTATTGTAAAAAAAATAGTCGGTAAGTATCATGAGTCACTTAGTACCTGTTGGTAAGAAGGTGCAAATTGCATTCTTGTCAACCTGCACTACACACTCTTGGCCTGGCGTGGTTGGTGCAGCTGTTGCAGTTTATGTGAATGCTGCAGTCAGAGTGGGCACAAGGAGCACGAGGACGTATGGTTCACAACAGAGTTCTAATCAATTTTCATTCTCGTATTATTAGCTCCAGTTCCCGAATTAATAGAAGCTTTCGAATATGTGCTAGCACCAAATTGTGTATTCGCCGAGCCTTTCATTTTATTTCTAAACTTCCTTGGTAAGAAACCTAAAATCCCAATAAAAGGAAAGGAACCGATAATGATCCATGCATTAATTTGCTGTATTTTATTCATTCCCTTATGTACAAATGCAGTTTGTAAAAAAAGTTTTGCAATACGCAGATTTCAGATATACTATATTAGTCACTACCAAAAAGAAAGGATGGGATGAAAATACACACTATCTGTACAGAATACCATGCCGGACTTGACGACATAAACGAAAGACTATATGAAACAAAACATGATTTGTGGCAACATGCAACAAAATTACTGGTTATGCAAAAAACTTTTTTTAAGCACTATATAATGAGATGAAGGTCAAAGCCAATGTCGAGGTAATTTTTTTAGGGAAGTAGGGGGAGAATAAAGATAGGAAATCACTATGTGTTGAGAGAAAGAAATAATTTTTTTCCTTTGATATTTTTTAGGATGTTTTTTATTATTCACAAAAATAATTCAATTCTTAGAATTGCATAAATTTAAGCTTATTCTTATTCAGTGTTCTGGATATGACTACATAAATCTCTTCCAGTGTGCATCCCATCAAATTCTAATAAATGTAATTGTCGATGGTCAATCCAGGGATACTCTGCAATGTATTCCCGCAACACATTTGCACCAGATATCCGAATAGTAAAAGTCTGCTGTTCATACAAGTTTCCCACACATGTTGATAAACAAATTTATATATTGTGTAGATATTAATCATAAAAAAACATCTTGGTATCAAAAAGAGGTTGTTTTTTTTTCCATGCCACACATGAGTATATCGTTCCCGACACATACCAAATATTATACAATTACTTCAAAATCCTTCTAAGGGCTAATTTCACGAACATTAGTCCTTGGATGATACATTCTTTGGCCATTTACTACACATTCTAACTCTTGATTCCTATCCTAATTACACAGATCTCTCTAGGGACACCACAGACACTTGGTTGGATCACTCGGTGAACGACATGGACACGCATTGGCACACACGACGTGCTAGTTCCACCGGCCAGACTAGTGCAGCGATTGTGGGCCGATGATATGATGACAGTGGCAGTGGCCGACAATGCAGGAGTGGTCCACGTCACATCTTTATTTTGTTTGTGAAATTTTAATTAAAGGAAACATGCCTACAATTTTGACAACGATCGACAAAACCAACCTCGTATAACTACGTGAAATATTATTTGCAAATTTTAATTCGAAATTATCGGTTATAATTGCAAGAATTACTGCACGAAGAAAGACTAGAGTTACTTAATTTTTGTCATAATAATGCGAAAAAAATTTTCTCGGAAAAAGAACATCGAGACGAATCGCTGATGAGATTAACACTCCAAATGCGAATACGCAATGACGAATGCTGGCGACAAATGGCACAAGGTAAGAGAGAACTTCTAAAACATTGCTCGGACTCTATTATTTTGGGAAAAGTTAGTTTCATAGCTGTCTAAATTGCGGCAATGTAATTTGTGATGGAATTACGTCAAACTGTAATCACGAATGTATTCACAATTGGTTTTAAAAATATCCTTTATTTCATGGTAAATGAATTCCATTTTTGATTACACCTCCTCTAAAAAAATAATTCCAGATATAAAAAAATATATTTTTTGAACAGAAACATTTTTTATAATGTAGGTTTGAATATAGGATGAGAAAAATTAATTGTTTTTCTTCCAGTCAAGCATAACATTTCCATGCTGTCGGACGAGACCAGCGAATACATATGGAATAATCTCAAGCATTTTTATTCTGAATTTATAGATAAAAAAAATACCCCGAACTTTTTCCTGTTTACTGCTTCGATCAACATTTTCGTCTCATTCTTGTTCGTGAGCATCGTGATATATGTCTTATTTTCCGAAGAGTATAATTGACTTGAGCAGAATGGATAACGATCGGAAATATATTGGGTAAATATTCAAATCTATCAAAGAAATTCGCCGAGAAACAGTCGATGCGAACTTGGAGCGCACCATAATGCAACTTGTGAGTCGTTACGACACCAAATACAATCGAAACAAAATTATCTCCATTGTCGGATCAAGTTAAGTTGGCAAAATCACCCTGCAGGAAATTTCATCCTTTGGTTATGATCTGATGCTAAAGTGCATGGTTGCCTATTGGTCGGCAAAAAAAGAACAGCGATGAGCCGAGTATGATTGTGGGATGGTCGTTCAAAATAATTGTTGGTTTACCAATTCCTAATTTTGGACTTTCATGTCGACAAAGAACACAATTTCGACTCGTATAATGATAACCATGTTTGGCGCGACCTTGTGATTGAGTTCGTCGAAAACTTTACCAATTCTGCATACCAATTTTATGTCAAGGGATCTTATCTGATGTCACATGGACCCGAAAAGGCCAATTTTCTTCTAATTTCCCCAATTTTATAATAAAATTGTTAGTAAACACATATTTTTCAGCCATCATACTCGCATCTATTCCCAATTTAATGAATGGCTAGCATTTAAGTTTGTGTTAGACAATCCAGCACAGTGTTCCATGCCGACCATTCGATATCATGTTCCTGAATGGCTAAGCATATATTACGATTTCACAAAACTAAGTCCCATCTTTATATAGACTCTAAAGGATGAACTCGTGTCTTTCGTTCCCTTCTAATTCAGTGAAGCCAACGTCATTTCCTTGACTTGTTGTTCATCGCGAGAAGTTATTTATTTAAAACTCGATCGGAAAGACAATTATGTAAAACGATACACAATTATCGACTATATGATCAGGAAAATTAGATATGACAAGGAATCGATCACACCAAACAGTCGTCGGTTGCAAATGGAAAATGTTCACGATGTCAACGATAGTGGTGGCTAAGGCAAGGATGAGTGGTCAAAATCGAATGGTAGAGTGAAATGGTCCATCTTATCAACCGAGTACAATTTTGGGTTCGAATATATCAGTGGGTATTTCGTTGTGTACATTGATGGTGAAATTACTCACGAAATCGAAAGCCTAACTGGAAGCGACGATAAAAATTTAATTCCCGATATGTACTTACTGTACAAGGTTGGCACGATCGATAAATAATTTTCAGTTCGAAACTAACCAGTTGGAGTACACTTCATTCAACATGGGTAAACTGGACATTTCGCCAGGCATGATATTTTCAGAGTACGTGTTGGGAAGTGCTGAACATCAGGTTCAATTTTACGATCGCGAGTTTTATACCTTTAGAGTATTGAGCTGTTTGTGATCGATTGTTTCGAGAAGGTAATATGACAACCCGAAATTGATTTAGATCATTACAAGGAAAATTTCATACTCGGACTTATCGATGGTTTGTCTGGCGAAGAACCAAACAATTTTTATGTAACCTACACACTCTGCATATGCTATTGCCGAGCAAACAATATCGAAATTAAGAACGTTAATTTAATTGAAGAATATAATGAACGATGTAAAAAAGAACTTTGACAAACAACAACAGCGATGGCAGCATGAGCAGTATAATAATAATAATAATAATAAATATTCTCAAAATGGCTCGAAACGAAGTAAAGACGAAGCGTATGGCGAATATGACTTTGAATACACACAAAATTATAAGAGGGGTGACAGTTATCCTCCACGAAAACTAGACCATGGGCCTACATCTTCGTCGTCAACTCATTTGGAATTGGATACTTTTAAGCGAAATTACGACTGGTTCGTCTTTGTTTTATCAGAGATGTTGAATCGACGCAATATGACGAGTGTGTTGTCATTGCTCATTTGCTACATCGACAGTAAAAATCTGACAAAGTTGTTCGGTTGTTTGTTCAAGTTTTTGAACCCGAACCAGTATGCAAATTTCATTTTGAGCGGTTGGTGCGAACCAAGAAAATTTAACAATTCACTTCTACACGGGATTATACTGAAATGCTAGCAATGTCACATTAAAGTTTTTACCACCATTTACTTCTGCATGTTGGTGTACTCTCTGGTCGGGTCAGATCTCCCTTTATCAAGCATTCTTACTCCTTGCTTTCCCCTTCACCCTTCACGCATCGCAATTTTTGATTGACCAGGGTAGTTGACTTAAGTCCTTGCTTGGTCGGGGCTCTGTATATTCTGCTCTACATTACTTCTGTCCGAAGCCTGCTACATTTTGCCACAACTTATGCCGCAACATCNCACTCCTTGCTTTCCCCTTCACCCTTCACGCATCGCAATTTTTGATTGACCAGGGTAGTTGACTTAAGTCCTTGCTTGGTCGGGGCTCTGTATATTCTGCTCTACATTACTTCTGTCCGAAGTCTGCTACATTTTGCCACAACGTATGCCGCAACATCGTCGCAAGTACCTGATGTCTTAACCATCTTCACCTTCGTCCAGCAGTGGACAACACCTACATTATGTTACTGAGATGACGTAGTACACCAGTTTAGATACTGAGTGATGAGGCAGTAAAACAGTAAGTCGTGGAGAATGCTAACTTTGTGGTTGTGTTTTAAATATTTTTGTAATTTGTGTAACATAGTGGTGTGGTATCTTGAGTGTGCAGTAAAGCTAGGCCTTTTCAAAAATTTTGTTTTGGCCACCCTTCAAAATTATATTCTGGCCTAATTATGGTGCTGTGTTGCTTTATATCTCTTGTTTTAAGGTATCGTGTTTGTCCTTGTTAGCTGCCCAAGTATTTAGTACTATCCATGTTTGCTGTTTCCACAACTATATTGTTTGGGCGTGATTTTTTAATGTTATTAGTTTTTTTGTAATTTTTAACTGTCGGAGCCATACTGGGTTTTAATTCGACTGCCTCCCACTGTAGTTACCTTACACATCTTTTAATTGTTTTTAAAGTATTTTATTGAATGGAGGCTTTACTGGGCAAGTCAATTACTTCCCTCCTTTTTATGAGTGTTATGGGTCAAATGGGTGCTGTTTTCTAGTAAAAAAATAAAATGGTAATCTTTTCAGTAGTTGTTAAATAAATTAAATTTTGAATTTTGTATATGGTGTACAAATTTGCTTCCGCCATTTTTCGTTAAATGGATGCAGCAGTAAGTGTTGTGGAAATATGTAGATCAAAAATGTCACACAGTAAGATTAGACATCTGTCAACATAATGACATTACCACATTAGTGAATTTGTGTTTGCATATTCTCGAGCGACGATGTGAGTTTTTTAGTCAAATGATTGGCATTTGCAGGAAGTGTTGATTTGTCTGCTTCCAATTAAATAAAATGTATGGTGAGGCTGCTGTTAGTGAAAGGACATGTCGTGAGTGGTTTCAATGCTTTGACAGTGGTGATTGTGACATCGAGGAACGGCATGGCGGTAGAAGAGAGAAAAGGTTTCGAAGATTCCGAATTGGAGGCATTACTTGATGATGACTCGTGCCAAATGCTAGAAGAATTGGCAGAATCATTCGGAGTGATGCAACAAGCCATTTCAAAATGCCTCAAAACCATGGGAATGATTCAGAAGCAAGGAAACTGGGTTCTGTACGATCTGAAAACCGAGAGATGCTGAACTGTATTTCTTTGCTTGTGAATAGCTGCTTCAAAGACAGAATCGGAAGGGGTTTCTACATCGCATTGTGACCAGCGACAAAAAATGGTTCCACTACGATAATCCCAACCACAGAAAACCATGGGGAATACCCAGACATGCCTCCTGGTCGACGACCAGACCGAATATGCATGACGCCGAGATCACCTCGATGTGGTATCTTATGATCTGTTGAAACCCAGTGAAACCATCACAGGGGTCGGTATCGAACACAATTGATGCTTTTGAGCCGAGCATTGAAGGAAATAAAGCCACAGTACAAAGAGAGATACGACAAAGTTATCCTCTAGCATGACAATGCTTGGTCACATGTCGCAAGATTGGTCAAGACAAACGTGGCAACGCTGAAATGGTAGGTCTTACCATACCTGCCATACTCTCCAGATGTTGCTCCTTCCGACTACCATTTTTTCGATCGATGGCCCACGGCCTGGCTGATCAGCATTTCCGCTCTTATGAAGGAGTCAAAAATGGAGCTATTCGTGGGTCGCCTCATAAGACACATCGTTTTTTCGAGCTGGTATCCGAAAATTGCCAGAAAGATGGTACAAGATGGTACAAAGTAGTGGCTGGCGACTGACAGTACTTTCAATCATAAATATGTAATCAAATTTTAACAATAAAGCCTCAAATGTTGGGGGAAAAAACGGCGGAAGCAAGGTTGTACACCTGATATTTTTTTTAAGGTTTGTTGTTTTGGAGCTAAAATTATAATTCTATTATTTTTTTTTTCTATTAAGTGCTCCAAGGCAAATACTGCAATTCAAAGATCTGTAATCATTGAAACAAATTATTATCAACTGTGATAATTATTGCTGTGATATATACATTAGTAGTCATTCTTAAGGTTGTTTGCCAATTCAAATTCTATTTTATATATAATAAAGGATATTGAAAAACATTCTCTAATGTTTGTGGTTTGTGTATTGCCACAAATAATTGCTGTGAAAAATCCGCTTTACATATTTTCTCACATCTGTTTTTGTTGTTTGTTGCATGAAATGGCTGAAGTCGGGATCGTGTATAACTCTAATAAGGAAGAATTGCTGGCTTTGTTGATACCTTGGGTTTGAAGCTGATGAGTCTATGTTGGTGGCTGAGCTGTATTGGGATGTGGAGGACTTGTGGTATCAGTGAGGTGCAATGGCACAACCCTCTCAGCATGCGGCCCCGTTGAGTATTACCAACTGACCACCCAAAGTCGATAAATTGTTTTTGTCCACCATCCAAAAAATAATTACTTTAACATTCTTCGATACTTTCAGTATTTGGCATTTTTTCACTGCAGTGAGTTAAGTAGCAAATATATGTCTGTGTTTGAAGATACTCTCTTAAAAGCAATTGCCATAAAGTGTGAGGGTTTTATATCTCAACTACTCTGTGAAGAAATTATGTTGCTCGAAGTAGTACATTTGTAGTTTTCAAGCGTGTGGTTATAGAGGCCTTGTTCCCTCCTCATGTTATGCATAACTGTGACTGATTTAATATACAGAAATTAAAGACCAGGTTAATTGATTTATGAATTCGTGGATTCAATATGCGCCTACTGCGAGGCCCTGTGTTTCAAAAGAGTGAAAACAAATTGGTATATGCAATTTTAGATAATTTAGCACCACATGTTCATGCACACTGTACTTTGGTTTCCGTTTCTCATAATTTCCGTGATCTACATCAATTAGATGTTGGAGTGCATGGTCTTTTGGTCGCCTCTAGTAAATACAGTGCATGTGTCCCTCCTACCATGAAAGCAGGACGCTGCGAAAACTCAGTGTCATATGGACAACTTTCTGCTACACAGAATGTTGTGCAGTGCGGCAGTTTGGTACGATGTAGTAATGGTACTGTCCAAGGACATGTTGCTAGGGAAAGTAAACAGGATAGGCAGACTGTGTCAGAATGGATATTTTTTCGATACTGCAAGATTGAGCACTTGCATACGACTTGCCCGAAGGTGTGAAACGGTGTTTGACAGTAACTAGGCGAGGGGTTTCTATTTCGGCGAAGTTTCAATTACGATGCATGGTTAGAAAGTGTACTATGTTAATCTCTTGGAACAATTGTCTGACTTTGGTTGACACAGGGGCCAGTTATTGAGTCATGAGCAGTGGCAGCGGTGGCGTAGTGTCCAGGGCACTCGCCTCCCACCACTGCGATCTGGGTTCGATCCCCAACTGGTTCTCTCCCGGATTTTCGCATGTGGGAATCGTGCTGGACGATGCTGCTTGCTGGCGGGTTTTCTCGGGGTACTCTCGTTTCCCCCACCCTTGCATTCCAGCATCGCTCCATTCTAGGGTAACATTTCTGTCATGCCCGGGGATAACAGTCACCTACGGGTCCCAGCTGGAAAGACAGTCACTCGGAGGGTGTTGCCTTGCCCTGGGTACACTCCCCACACACCATGTAAGAAAATGATATACCTTAGATTAACATAATCAAACACAATTACCCTATACAACTTACATAATAATACACAATTTCCCTTGCACAAATACACAATAAATCAGGGGTATATTAATATTAAATATTTGCATCGCAGCAGCCACTGTATTGCCAACTTAGTAATGTCACATGTCCCTGACTGGCTGGGTATGTGATGACTGTCTTTCAACACGATAAATATGATATAAATAAATACTGAATATATCCACTGAACCAATAAATAATAATGATTAAATTACTAAGCTCTGAATAATTAATGACACTGGTGCAATTTACACAGATAGAACAAATACACTTGATAATTATGACACTGAATAAATACATATAACCCTGAATAACTATACTAGTACAATTCGATCAATTATGTCCCACTGATGTCACGATATTGACGAACACTGATTGATTATAACACTGAATACACTATCACTCTTGCCCACATTCCTGCTGGTGTGGTGCATCTGGAATGGAGGACACTGCTGCGGCAGTCACAGTGGGCACAAATGTACCAGTGAACGCCTGGTTCATGTCAAATGGCGCCTCCTCTGGTGACTACTTGATTGCGCAGTCCCTCCGATGTCCCACATCGCTGTTAGGTACAGCATGTAATGGGTCTCCTCAGGTGGTGGCAGGGCCTCAGTGAGTAAGGCCTGCGCCTCTGGGAGCTGCCTCCTGCTGCTGCGGGTGCTGCTGTTGCTGGGGGTTCAGGGCGCTGGCCCTGACGATGCTGGCGTCCCTTGGCATGTTGATGCGGGGGGGGTTGTCGCCAACACATGTGTTGCATGCCGGGCGCACCTGCCGACGTGGACGCTTAGAGCGGCGGAGAGGGGTGGTAGACCCCGCCTCCTCTGACTCCTCCTGGCTGCTGCTGCTGCTGCTGCAGTAGGGGCATTGGTGCGATGTGGAGGTTGGCAAGAGGGGAGGATAAGGCCCCGGTGAAAGGCTGCAGAACCGCATTACGCTCCCCCCGTCGCTTTGCCCGACGTCCTCTGGAGCGAAGTCCCCGCTGTTGGTCCTGCTGGGGTTGATGCAGTGAAGCCATCCAGAGGGTTGCCCTGTGGGAAGCTCAGTCCATCGGCAGCATCCCTTCTGGCCAGCGTCATGACACAGGTCATCACGATGCTGCTGGGTGCCCCATTTAGTTCTGCACTGATGCGTCTGATGTTGGTTGCTGGTGACGGCGGTCCTCCCTTGGACACCTCCTCCTCCACCACGTCCCTCGCGGGCGTTGAAACGCCGGGCATCGTGCCGGAGAAGAGGCGCGGAAGAGCTCTGCCGTCGCTGTCGGGGCTCTGCCTCCCAACTTCCCTTCTGGTGGCGGCTGGTGTGTTGTTTTCTTGCGGTTCGACCACCTGCTGATCTGGCATCGTCCCCACTGCTAATCTCAGGTCGTCGCGGTGGACGGTGGCCCTCCTCCTGCTGCTTAGCCTGATGAGGTACGTGTTATACCCCAGGGGCTTCACCACTGTGTGCAGTGCGCTCCATTTCTGGGCGAACCCGGCGCAGAAGTTCTTAGCGATGCTGGAGACCCAGTGCTCCTTGACATACACCAGTTGGCCAGGTGCCAAAAGCTGCAGCGCCCTCGTAGTGGCAGGCATCCACTCCCGGATGTAGTTATCCTGACTGAGGCGAGCTGCTGTTAGCTCTTCCTCCCTCCGGTGTTTCCTGGCAGCTCTGTCCTCCGGTTCTTCTATTGACTCCAGTTGGCGTGCGGCAAATTCTCCAGGCAGCATCAGTTCGCGGCCCTACAGAACCGCTGCTGGAGTCTGACCCGTGGCGAGGTTCACCTGCCTCCTGATGGTGAATAGAGCTGCGGGTAGGTGTTCGGCCCACCTGCAGTTGTGTCTTGAGGTCCTGGTTGCGCCTCTATGTTGGGTTTGCCCTCGGGTGGTATATGGGGGTGGTATGTTGGCTTACTCCCCAACAAGTACACAGTTCACGCCAGTGTCTCCCAGTGAACTGGGCACTGTTGTCTGTGAGCAAGACCTGTGGGTACCCCCAGCGAGGAAAAAACTCAGTTTCCAGTGTTTTTGCAATGGTGCGTGCTCGTGCGCTGGAGATTGGGTATGCTTCAGTCCACCTAGAGAATGAGTCACTTACGACCAGGATAAACCTTTTCCTGTGGAAGTGCGGGGGTAGGGGCCACGAGGTCCAGAGACACTGTCTCAAAGGGTTCCTTTGGTATCCTGGGTTGTTGTTGTGTCACCCCATCCGTCTGCCTGCTTTTGAAGTGATTGCAGGGGACACACTTCCTCACATGCCTGCACACATCTCTGCTGGCCCCCGGCCAGTGGAAGTGCCTGTGGAGGTTTCTGGCCGTCTAGGTCACCCCAGAGTGACCTGCAAAATAGTTGTCATGCGCTTGCTTTAGTGCTTGCTCTCGTACCCCTGCAGGTACATAGAGGCACCAGGCTGCATCAGGGTGATACTGACGGGTCTCTAGGTGTGTGTCCCGGATTCGCCACCATTACCCATCTCCATGTCCTATTCTTGTCACTCTGGCCTGTGTTTGTGGGCAGTGGCGCTGTGCTCCGATCACTAATGCCTTGAGCTCATCAAGCCTGGGTTCTTGGTCTGGTGTTTTTCCTATGGCATTGCCAATTGCCTGTCTGTTATCGGTTGTTGTGGCAATGTTGACATTGGGTGGTAGCAAGTCGTCCCACTCGTCCCTGTCGATAGCTACCTCGGTGCCTGGTGTCCTGGACAGTTCGTCGGCCAGATGGTTCTCTGCTCTGGGGACATGTTGCACAACAAAGTCGTATGATTGTAACAACAATGCTCACCGGGCGAGTTTGCTTCTGGCTTCCCTCATAGATTATAGCCAGAGTAGGCACCGGTTGTCCATCCGTAGAGTGAAGCGCTGGTACTCTGGGTATGCTCTATAATGCTTCACCGCCCAAACTACGGTCAAAAATTCCCTTTCTTTCACATCATACTGACCCTCAGTCGACCCAAACTTGGCGCTACTGTATTCGATGATTTGGCGCTTGTTGTTGTCTCCTAACTGAAATCATATGGCACCTAGGCCCTTCTCACTGGCGTCCGTTTGCAGGTATAGGAGCCTACTGGGGTCATGACGAGCAAGAGTTGTGCACTGCCGGAACCTCCTCTTCAGTTCCTGGAAGCAGATTTCGGGTTCGCTGTTCCACTGGAATTTACGATTTGGGGACAGCATGTCTGTTAGGGGTGCCATTATCGTCGCAAAGTCCCTAATATTTTCCCTCAGCCAGTTGACCAACCCGAAGAACTTCCTGAGCTGTTTACGTGATTTAGGTGCCTCGTGCCGGTCCATGAGGGACAGCTGCTCTGGCGTTGGCTTACTGCCGTTTTCGTCCACTAGGTGCCCCAGGAACTGGATGCTGGGTTTCCCTATGTGACACTTCCGGTTTGCACAGGTTAAATTGTTAACCACTAGGCGTTCCAGCACCAGCGACAGGTGCTTAATATGGTCTTCCCAATTCTCTGACCAGTTGATCACATGATCCAGGTATGCGAGCATAAACTCCCCTACATACCCATGGAGCACTTGTACCATCATGGCTTCGAAAGTGGCAGGGGCACATTTTAACCCGAAGGGCATTACACAAAACTGAAAGCGTCGCCCATCAGGGGCGGTGAACGCTGTCTTATGGCAGTCTCCTGGCTTCATTGGGAGCTGCTGGTAGTCGCTGAGCAAGTCTAGCGACACCATGACTTATGCTCGTCCTAGCATGTGTAACACATCCTTCACACTGATGTATGGTGGTGCAGCGTTTTGCGTCACCAAATTGAGGGGGCGAAAGTCCACACAGAAATGCCATGTACCATTCTTCTTTGGTGCCAATGTGATGGCACTGTTGGATTTGCTGAGTGTGGGTTCGATGACGCCTTCTGCTAACATCTCCCTAATCTGCTCTTTGATGATAGCGCACTGGTGTGATCGGTAGCTGCGAGGTCCTGCAAAAATTCGGCGGTCGTGTTCTAATGGTATTGCGTGTTCGGCAATAGTTGTTCGCCTTAGGGGATCTGCATCCGCAAACACGCCCGTCTTTCCTGAAGGATTTTCTGGACCGCCTCCCTGTAAGTTTCAAGCACCTCGTGGTTCATTTCATCCAACTGGATGCATGGTGTGTAACTAGTGGTCCTTGGTTCCAGTTCATAAACGGTGCGTCGTTCCTTTTTGCCAAAATGGATCCTGCGAGCCGCTGGCTCTACAATGGTCTTCTGTTCTGTGAGCAAGGGGATACCAAGTATGGCATTTTCCCGCAGGTCTGCCGACACTAGGGCTGTAGTGGTGGTTTCTAGGACGCGGATCTGGTCAGTGATCATCGCTTCCCCGAAGGCTTGCCCTGTGTGTTGGTGTGTGGCTAGTTGTATGACTTGTTTTGTCGGCCTGATCGCTTCCTCATTTATGAACCCTGTTCTTATAAAATTGTGTGATGCGGCCGTGTCCACTAGTGCTAAACATTGAATGTTATTTACGGTGACCGGTATCCTGATCATCCTGTGAGTGCCCCCGGTTATATTTTGTAGCACAATTTGTTGTGGGGTGGGACTGGCTATCGTTCTATGTTGTCGTTCCCTTGTTTGTTGATGCTTTGGGCTGGGGTAGTGAGCGTCTGGCTCGCCTACCCCGCTAGTTAGTTTCCTGCTGTCGGTGGTCTGTCACTTCTCACACTTGGCTGCCTTCCACTGTTTACATTGGGGCACTCGTTGTGCCATTGTTACTGCTGGCCTGGACAGAACCGGCATGGTGAGAGGGGTTCCTCCCTCTGAACTGTTCCTGTCTGTCCGTTTCCAGTTGATGCGTTTGGGTGAGTTGGTTTGAATGTGCCAACTTCTCGCTTCCCTTGTCCTGTTGTTCGGTCTGGCTCGCCCCCCTCCTGCCGAATCCAGCTGAGGACTGTGAATCCCCCCTCCACGCTCTGTTATTAGGGGGTGCTAAACCCAATTTGAACTCTGGTTTCAGTGTCGAAACTACTATCTCCAAAACGTCTGAGACTTTGAGGTTAGGATAGAAGTGTCTTATTGTGTTTACCTTTCGTGTTGCGAATGTGGTTAGGGTTTGCCACTCCCCTTGTGTTTCTAGTACTGCCCTGCTCTGAGCTTGTAGTGTTCCATAAGTCGACCCAAAATATCTGATGAATGCGGACTGAAAATCTGCCCATTGCAGGCCGTAATGGTTGATGGTCTTCCACCACATGCGTGCCTCCCCTGATAACTGTGTACCGACACAACTAGGCCACTCAACTTTGACGACACTGTACCTTGTAAGTCGTCCTGTGACATCTCTCAGGACCGCGTGAGGGTCCTCCTCGTTGTCTCCAGCAAATGTGGGCAGGGACTGGAAGCAGGCTGATATTGTGCCCGTCTCCATGGTAGGTGCAATCACTGCTGTTTTCGTGGCCTCTTGGTGTTGCAGAGTCCACCCGAAGTCTGATGTGGTGGGCGGCACCAATGGGTTTCCCCATGGTGCTTCGTCTCCCTCGATGTCAGTTGAGTGCCCCCTTGGGCTCAGTTGTCGGTTGCCCCGTTCACACCTTTCAATGGAGGGGCATGCTGCCGTAGTCTGCTGTGCATCTGCAAACTGTTCACCCCCGCAATGTCCCGAGGGGTGATTGAAGATGTCCTGTTTGGTGGTGTGTTCGGTCCGCGCACACTCGTCGCCACGAAGTTTACCAGTGATGTCCATGGTCGCGCACTCGGTCCTCGTCAGGCACACAGCATGGTGCTTCTGATTACAGTATGTACAAGTTATCATCCCTTTACCAATTCCTGCACAGGTGATTTGTTTTGCACATCTCCTGTTACAAAAAATATCTGATATTGCACTTTCTACACTTTTTCTGTTTGTTTCCGATTGAAACACTGCGTGGGGCCATCTGTGTCCGCACTGGCATGCGTAGCTGTCTATGTTTAAGTTTCGGGTAACGCTTATGGCTTTATCTAGTACTTTCCAGTTGTTGGTTTCGATGGCATGCGCCAGTCGTCGCGCGTTCGCCACTTCTTTGCACAGACAGTTATTGGTTACAAATGGGTTCGTTTCATTTGATTTGTGCAAGCATCTAAATCATAAGATTTGAAATGTTCCATTAGTTGAAGTCCAGTTTAGTTTACTGGTATTCGGCGTTATTTCGCACATGTTGCTTGTTGCGGAAAACATGGCGGCTTTTCTTTATTACACGCCGCACTGGAATCACTCTGTACTCCATTCTATTCTCGAGCTCTTTTCAGCTACACGAGGTTCGATTGGCGGCCGTTAGATATCACTTGTGCTGTCCCACGAGAATACTATTCACTATTTTATATTAAAAGGTTACATTAAGTTTTAATTTTGCCGTTCAGGGTTCTAGAACACTCTAGTTATCGTGTTTCCTATTGCTTGTGTTCTAATTGAAGGTTAGTTAGTTTCTTTAATGCTTCGTGATACTTTCACCAAAATTTTCCTACCTGACAAAAAAAGATATATTCATATATGTAATTTAAAGTTATATAATTATGTGCACACTTGATTAAACTCAAATATTATCGAGGATTGTAAATATTCCGTGTGATTCACCCACACACCATGTGGGCTGCCCTTGTGTTATCCGGTTACGTGACACGTGCTTCCGGTACAGGCGCTTCCGGGTAATGCGACACGCGCTCACCACGTGGTTATGCGTTTAAGGTTATGCCATGCACATGGTTCCTCAAAAGTTTATTACACAGAGAATTGCACTCACGTTTTTGCTGTTCTTTTAGTTAAGTGAATTATTCCACGTAGTGAAATAATGGCTTCCCTGATCCTTGTTGCTAAGTCGGCGCACAACTTTGGCGTGATTGCGCAGCAAAATCCTGGCCCCTAGTTGGGAAAGCCATCCATGATGTGTTCTCGGTACATCTCTTGTCGAAGGGAGACGATTGGGCGCAGGCGTACCTCGAGCTGTGAAAGTGCCGGGCACCAGCTCAGTGTTGAGCAATGAGGGCGGGTCATGGGTAATCACCCTAGGGGACTCGAGGTAACACACCGTCAGATAATAGGAAAATGCGAGCTGTATGGCCACTGTGCACGCCCGGATTAATAAACGCACTATTGGTTATATGAAAGATGATTATTTTTTTTAACACTTAACTGAACAGACATGTGGTGACCGCGTGGTCATATAATGTAACACACTAATGGATTACGATTAATTAAGGCTTATGATGCTGCGCTCCCCTCGTTGTGATGTAACATAAAATACAAGTTATTACGTGGATGATGTGATGATACGATTACTGAGTGGGGTTGCAGCCTCAGGGGTTGGCACCAAGGTTCTTGTGAAACGAGAGACTTACCACGTCCACCTGGGTTGAAGTGACGAAGTGTACTGCCTGAGAACTGCGCTGGCTTCCTCTACCTGAGCGCTGACGATGGCAAGCAGTGGAAAGATGAAACATAAATGTGACTTAAAATGCTAATGAGATGTATGAGAATGTTATACCTTAGATTAACATAATCAAACACAATTACCCTATATAACTTACATAATAAAACACAATTACCCTTGCACAAATACACAATAAATCAGGGTTATATTAATATTAAATATTTGCATCGCAGCAGCCACTGTATTGCCAACTTAGTNCCCACTGTGTTGCCAACTTAGTAATGTCAGATGTCCCTGGCTGGCTGGGTATGTGATGACTGTCTTTCAACACGATAAATGTGATATAAATAAATACTGAATATATCCACTGAACCAATAAATAATAATGATTAAATTATTAAGCTCTGAATAATTAATGACACTGGTGCAATTTACACAGATAGAACAAATACACTTGATAATTATGACGCTGAATAAATACATATAACCCTGAATAACTATACTGATGCACTCCGATAAATTATTTCGCACTGAGGTAATTATATNCTGAATAAATACATATAACCCTGAATAACTATACTGATGCACTCCGATAAATTATTTCGCACTGAGGTAATTATATTGGTGAACTCTGATTAATTACATAGCACTGAATAAACGATATTGACGAACTCTCATTGATTATAACACTGAATACACTATCCCTCTTACCCACATGCCTGCTGGTGTGGTGCATCTGGAGTGGAGGACACTAATGCAGTAGTCACAGTGAGCACAAAGGTACCAGTGAACGCCTGGTTCACGTCACTCTATGTGTCAAAATAAACACTTGAACCTGTGCTAAGGCAGGCCCACAGTAGCCATTTTGCTGGCCATCCTGGGGCAACCCAGATGGCCAGAAATCTCCACTTGGATTTCCACTGGCCAGGAGCAAGCAGGGATCTACGCAGGTATGTGAAGGAGTGTCTCCTGTAACCACTTTAAGAGCAGCAGAGCAGACGGAGTAACCTAACAGCAACCTAGGGTGACGAAGGAACCATTCGAGACAGTGTTCTTAGATATGATGGGCCTTTACCCCCACAGTTACACAGGGAAGAGGTTCATCATTGTTGTGAGTGATGGATTTCCCATATGGACCGAAGCCTACCCCGTCTCCAGTGCACAAGCATTCACCATTGCATGGGCACTGGAAAATGAGTTATACTCCTGCTGGGGTTACAAAAAACACTGCTCACCTACAATGTTACCCAGTACCCCTTGGTGGGGTAAGCCACCTTAAAACACCAATATACCACCCAAGGTCACAACCCACAGTGAGAAGAAATCAGGACATCAAAACCCAGTTATGCCTGAGAGAGGGGAATGACCAAACCAGCTGGGCCGAACATTTATTATTACCCTATTCACAATAAGGCAATGGGTGAACCTCGCAACAGGGCAGACTCCAGCAGCAACCCTACAGGTTCGCGAGATTCCCTGAAAATTTGCTACATGTCAGACAGAGGGTGCGGGTGATCCAGAAGACAGGGCAGCCAGAAGACAGCACACAGAGGCAGAGTTATCAGCAGCTCACTGAAACCAAGCCCGCTACACTTAGAAATTGATATCTGCAACCACAGAAGCGCCACAATATTTGACACCTTGCTAACAGATTTACATCAGGGAGCACAAAATATCCAGCAGCACGAAGAACTTCTGCACCGGGTTCTCCTAGAAATGGAGTGGACCATATTCACTGGTGAAGCCTCTAGGGTACACGACATACCTCATCAGGCTGAGCAACAGAAGGAGGGCCACCATCCACCGCAGTGGGGATGCAGAGAATCACGATACTTGACCAGCAGCGCATCGAGCACCAGAAAGCCAGAACATCAATCGCCACCAGTGGCGAAGTCCGGATGCGAATTCCTTGCAACGATGGGAAAATTTTCCGGTACCTCTCCTCTGACACAACGGNACCAGTGGCGAAGTCCGGATGCGAATTCCTTGCAACGATGGGAAAATTTTCCGGTACCTCTCCTCTGACACAACGGCCGGCATATCGATGCCCACAAGGGATGTGGAGGAGGAAGAAGTACCTAGGGGAAGATCACTGCCACCAAGCACAATGTCCAACACCACACGCATCACTGCAGTCCTGGAAGCGTAACTGTGCATCATTGTGATACCCAGAGTCACAGCACTGGTNCCAACACCACACGCATCACTGCAGTCCTGGAAGCGTAACTGTGCATCATTGTGATACCCAGAGTCACAGCACTGGTCACAAGGGAAGCTGCAGATGGCGAGTCACCAGAGACACCTTTGGGATGGAGATCTCCACAGGACAGCTCTCTCAATGGCTGCACCGTGGCACCCTCAGCAGGACCAACATTGGGGGACCTCACCCAGGAGGACGTCGGCTAAATCGACAGGGGGAGCATAACAGGGTTTTGTAGCACGTCACTGTGATCCTCTCCTTCCCCTTCAACAACACCTACAATACGCCGATGTCCACACAGCAGTAGCAACAGCCATAAGGAGGAGTCGGAGGAGGGGTCCACAACCCCTCTCTGCCGCTCCATGCAGCCACACAGCCTGATCCGTCCAGCATGCATCACATGTTGTGGGGACGACCTCTGCCCACACATGCATGGCACAGGACGTCAGTTTCGCCAGGGTCAACACCCTGACCCCCAGCAGCAACCAGAGTGGTGTCAACTGGCCTGTAAGCCGAAGCTAAATTGCTAACTGCCCTAAATGCGACCAATAGTGTGGAGCATTTTATAAACATATCACACAACTTCGTCGCATTGAAATATACAGTTAGGGGTGGGTTTTATTGAATTAATAGTAATCGAGCATGACAACCCATGCCCCTTTGCCCAGGTGGACTCGTCCATCCCTTCAGTAGACAGCCGCCTGACAACACTGTAGACATTGAAACACAAACACGTCACAGGAAATGTAATACAGAGACATTTCACAAGAAAGTGTAAAAGTGCATTCAGTGTCTATTTATAAGAGGGTAATTGTGTTTTCATAAAAGGAGACTGCCTATAAAGGCTTCCAGCATAGTACAATTTCCTATAGTGTGGTGACACTCCTGGTCAACTTAACAACACCAAGCTTTACAGACATTTGTTAATCAATGGGGGTGTCACCAATGTGTTTCATGTAATTTATAAAATTTTCTTCCATGGCAATAATGATACTAAGTGTTTATGTCATGTTTTAACACTCGGCATTCTACGGCAGTTCACGTCACTTGTGATAGAAGCCGAGCTATCCATTCATTTCTCTTCAGCACACGACCCAGACCAGAAACCCCCCCCCCNCCCCCTGGCGCACTTTGTTTACATAATTTAAGCTGATATCACTTCATTGCAATAGTAACTTAACTAACCAGAACATTTGATTTATTTCTTATCTCTTGCAAGGGGAGTACCACCTGTACTCTCACCAGAGAACTTAATGCTACCTCGTACCTACATAACACCATGCTGACTTAGGTCATTTTCATGCAAAGGTCACCAACAGGTAATAAGTGCAGGGTTTATTTCTTTTAATATTCACATGTACACGTCTTGAACATGTAATCAAGTATGTGAGTAAACAGCTTTACAAAATTCAGTGAGTGCTGCTTTATTATCGTCCAGGACACTTAGGGCACTATACACTTTTTAGTACCACCCACATTTTTTATAATATATTTCAGGCATACGAGACAGCAAACAGTGATGTGAACCACGAGTGCACTGGTACCTTCGTGCCTACTGTGACTGCCGCAGTAGTGTCCCCCACTCCAGATGCACCACACCAGCAGGCATGTGGGCAAGAGTGATAGTGTATTCAGTGTTATGGAATCAATCAAAATTCGTCAATATTGTTTATTCAGTGCTATGTAATTAATCAGAGTTCACCAATATAATTACATCAGTGCGAAATAATTGATCGGAGTGCATCAGTATAGTTTATTCAGGGTTGTACGTATTTATTCAGTGTCATAATTATCAAGTGTATTTGTTCCATGTGTTTAAATTGCACCGGTGTCATTAATTATTCAGAGCTTAATAATTTTATCATTATTATTTATTGGTTCAGTGTTTCTATTCAGTATCTATTTATATCATATTTATCGTGTTTAAAGACAGTCATCACATACCCAGCCAGGGACATGTGTCATTACTAAGTTGGCAATACAGGGGCTGCTGCGATGCAAATATCAATATAACCCTGATTTATTGTGTATTTGTGCAAGGGTAATTGTGTTTTATTATGTAAGTTGTATAGGGTAATTGTGTTTGATTATGTTAATCTAAGGTATATAATTTTCTTACATCTCATTAGCATTTTTAAGTAGCATTTATATTTCATCTTTCTACCGCTTGGCGTCGCCACGTTCAGGTAGCGGGAGCTGGCGTAGTTCAAGGGCCTAGTACGCTTCATCACTTCAACGCGGGCGGATGTGGTAAGTCTCTCGTTTCACAAGAAGCTCGGTGCCAGCCCCTGAGGCTGCAACTTCACTCAATAATCGTATCATCACATCATCCACGTAATAACTTGTATTTTATGTTACATCGCACCGAGGGGAGAGCAGCATCATGCGCCTTAATTAATCGTAATCCATTAGTGTGTTATTTTGTACGACCATGCGGTCTCCACATTTCTGTTCGGTTAAGTGTTCAATAAAATAATCATCTTTCATATAACCAATAGTACATTCATTAATCAGGGCGTGCACAGCGGCTATACAGCTAGCATTTTCCTATTATCTGACGCTGTGTTACCTCGAGTCCCCTAGGGTGATTACCCACGACCCGACCTCATTGCTCAACATTGAGCTGGCGCCCGGCACTTTCACAGCTCGAGGGACACCGCACACCCAACCGTCTCCCTTCGACAAGGGGCGTACCGAGCGCACGTCAACAGTCTCGCCACAATGTCATCATGTATAAGTAGTGTAATATTAAGTACATGACAACTTCATCTTCAAACTGACGAAGGTATCCAGGGTCCCCTAGGCTGTCAACCCAATGACCCACATAACTTACTCTCCACTGAGTTATGGCACTGTGCAATTCTGCACTCCACCAGTTCTGGGTCGCCTTAACCATGTCAATTTCTTAAGTGAAATTTAGTTTCTAGTTTTTTTCGCCGATATGTTCCAGCTTGGGTAGGCTGGATTAGTCCTTCCCTGAAAGGGGTGTGGGTAGCCATGCTTATTTGAGGTTTTAATAAAATAATGACTAATTAATTTGGCTACAGCATAATTTAATACTGTGTTGTTCTTCGTAATTTCATTTCCTACTATTTAGCCTCATTTGTGTTAAAGTAGCAGTATTATTCTGACCAGCAGGGCGGTTGGCATCATACAGGTTCGAAGGATGTTTTTCGTTGCAGTGCGAGTTGTCCCGACATTTTCTCAAAAGGGCAGAGCGCCTGATGGCTCTGGCTTTTGGGGGGCAACATTTTAGACCGCCTGCTATTTTCCCCAAGATTCATCTCTTGAGGTAACTATAGAAAGATGGTGACTTGAGTTACGTAGTATGGGACGACGAGGTGGGTGTGTTCTGTTCTCGCCGACATATACTGATGTACTCTCGGCCGAATGTTCACTTCGGCAAGGTGTCAGCTAGGTGGTGTAAGTGAAATCGAAGGTACAATAATTTCAAGCACACATGTTGTCGCGTGGTTCACATCAAACGTTAACATATATGATGTACTATTTTACTTCCCTGTGAGCCATAATTGTAGAATGAAAATTCAGAATAATTGCATTCATTTGCAATTTTCCTGCAAAATTGCTCCTATATTTATACAATTATCGATATCTCAATTGTCATTAATATTTTGATGTAATTGTCCTTGCCCCAATTTAACGATGTGACGCGAGGGTGCTAGTATAGGCTCCGATGTCTTATTCGCCTAAGATTGCTTGGTAATTATTTAGTTTAGGGGCTTTTCTGTAAAATAAATAAATAATGGAAAATTGTATATTTCCACTCTACTAATGATGCAGAACACGAATATACAAGGGGCATTTATGTACGACTAATTTCTTAATATGTGCCCACCTAAACTAACAGAACCTAACCCCACTATGGGTGAATCATTATTTTACATTTTTAAACTAACCTAGTTTTGTAGGGTTTGAAAGTTACCTAGGAGTTTAGGGTTTTATACTAACCTAGGATTTTTGGTTTTACACTAACTTAAGATGTTTGGGTTTTTGACTAACATAGTATTGTAGAGTTTTAAACGAACATAGGTTTTTACCCTAATATATGATTGTAGGGTTTTAAACTAACCTAGGTTAAAGAGTTTTACACTAACCTGCGATTGTAGGGTTTTACACTAACCTAGGTATTTGGGTTTTACATTAAACTACGAATTTAGGATTTTATGGATTTAAAGGAACCCTAAAACACACCAAAAGAATATCAATTTACTCACCTGATATAATTTCTCTGTCAATGGTCAATTCAACCTTACCTCACTTGACGATACACCATGTTCCATAAATCCGCCACATACGCGAATATAACACACTGAATCACTACTTTTAAGCGGAATATAACACAATGAAACACTCTTTTACAGTCAAATATAATGTACAGAAGCACTCGTTATTGCTTTCTCCATTTTTTAATTCGTCTGATTAGGACGGCACAACTAGACCCGCCAAAGATGCAATTGTGAGTTTTTTTTTAAACTACCATGAAAATGCCCACAATGTTATCTGTTACCACTAGGTAGCGTGGAATCAGCAAAGCGTGGCCATTAATAATGGCGGTAGACGTTAATAGACGTAAACAAACCATGCAAACTGCTTGTACATTTATCAATTTTTTAAAATATCTTCTATTTATTTTAACACTACGCTGTCTTTCATATGAACAAGGTAAGGTATGCAGAACCCGGTATTGCAACTTTTGTTGGTCTAGGACGTTTTGTTTAGAAAAGCCCCTAAACTTAATAATTACGTATTGCTTTCGCTCAGTGCAACTTCTGCCTTCGCCTTGGTTGGATGTATGTCTATCGCAGCTCCTACCGTTAAACTACCAGTAAACTGTCAACTGACAACTTCATGTCAAGTGTAAATGCAGTGGCATTTTCGTTCGCATTCAGAGTGTCTTCTGCTTTCGCCATGGATGTTGGATTAATATGTTTTGAATAATGTGAAAATACAAGTCTGGAATTCATTCGCGTGCCGTGTATCATTCTCTGCATTCTTAGAAACGTGTTGGTATCAGATCTCGTCGCTGGCTGTACGGGATAACCGATGATTCTAACTCTGAATTCTGAATCCTGGGCTGCAAAGTACGAAATATGTAAAGTACATGGCTGTGTACGATCAAGCTCAAAGGCAATTTAAATTTAGGGAATGTGAAGTGTTGTTTTTAGTTTCGTGTAATTAATGGGGTGTTTTGACGACGCGTTCGGTATCTACAGCAAGTATTAAAGTGCTTTTTAATAGGGTGTGATTATGTTTGTACGTGTTTGTAAGTTTTACTGGGCTACCTCAGCTAAGGCAGATACATATCATATAAATATTATCCTATTGAGGTTATGCGGCGCAATATTTGGCAATGGCCCTCATTCTGTTGGATATGAGAAATTCGTTTGAAAAATTTGATTCTGGAATCCTTTGCCGATGTTTAGGTAAGTTAATATGCTGATATTTTGTTTTTGTGAGTATGAAATGTAGTTAAGTCGTTTGTTCGTCGTAGTATGTGGCTGTATTACCGGTCCTTTAAATTAAGGAGATCTAAAAATACCTACCTAATATTTATATTCATATGGCAATTGTTAAATTGTTTAAATGCTTCAATTATTTCTCTCTTCTTACTTAATACTTTAGAGTACCTAGACACCTTACGAACACCACATTTTTTTGAAATTATTTCGATAAAATTGCAGAATTACACATTTACCGAGCATTATAATTCTTTCAGTTGACCTAACAGATTTTTTAGTGTGTGTTGAAACCATCCTTGCCAAAACCAGTAGTATTTTTTATGAATCACAGGTGTTGGGCCTCTGGTAGAGATTTGCAGTGCCATGCAATACTTTGATTGCCTTGAGTTACTAATATGTATGAAATGGGTAAATCGGTGTTGCCCTTTATGCTTGCTCTAGGGAGTAGAGTGGTGCAGAGTTGCATGAATTCACTTTTCTGGAGCTAGTTAAATTGCCAGTACAAAGTTTCAACATTTGCATACTTCAAATACCAAATTAAATACTAAAACATCCTGAATTGCCACCTCAACAAAATCACTGAAGTACTTATCTTGTCCTACCAAGGCGAGCTGCTCCTGGATTTTTGCACATGGGAATCATGTTGGACAATGCAACTGGTCAGTGGATTTTTTCGGGGATCTCCCATTTCCCCCATCCTTGCATTCCAGCGCTGCTCCATACTAACCTTTTCTGCCACTAGGTAGTTAATTTTGCTAGAAAATATTTATCAAGAATATATTTACCCTGTGCATGTTGGGTAGCATAGCATGTAGCATAACGAGAAGTTTATTTAAACAAAAAGTCACCAGTCGTTAGACCTCTCACAATATATTTACCATATAAATTGGTGTCAGTAAACATTTTTTAAAATGAAAAATAATTTGATTTATTGAATAACAAATTAGAACAAAAGTAAGAGAATAAAAAGGGGTAATTTTAAGTTTAGGGGCTTTTCTGAAAATAATAAAAAAAACTCCAGAAAGTGGTATATTTCGACTCTACTAATAACGTAGAACACGAATATACTAGGGGCATTAACGTACGACGAATTTCCTAACATGTACCCACCTAACCTAACAGAACCTAACTCCACGATGGGTGAATCACTATTTTACGTTTTTAAACTAACCTAGGATTGTACGGCTCTAAACTAACCTAGGATTGTAAGGTTGTACAGTAATATAAGATTATACAATATTAAAAAAATCTCCGATGAACACTCTACAATCACAGACTACATGGGAACCCTATAATCCTAGGTTTTTTTAAATAACTACAATCCTAGGTTAGTTAAAATCGCTACAATCCTAGGTTAGTTTAAAAATGTAAAATAGTGATTCACCCATCGTGGGGTTAGGTTCTGTTCGGTTAGGTGGGCACATATTATACAATTAGTCATACGTTAACGACGCTACTATAGTCGTGTTCTGCGTTACCTACGAATAATCCAAGGTTAGTATAGAAAGAATGTGAAATTGTGCTGTATAAACGTCCGGAAAAAGCCTTGTTTGACTTACGTAATATAACTACATTTGCACGTTAAGCTACCGGATAGGATTTGTGGGTTTCACACTAAACTACGAATTTAGGATTTTAGGGATTTAAAGGAACGTAAAACCCACACAAATAATATAAATGCACTCACCAATGTAGGCGGGTTGTACATACTCTTGTCAATGGCCCATTCAACGTCAGATCACTAGATGAAATCACAGTTTTCACGAAGCACCACATACGCGAATATAACGCACTGAAACACTCATTTACAGCCGAATATATATACAGAAGCACTCGTTAATAGGCTAATATAACGCAGAAACGTAGTCTTGCTTGCTTTTTTTCCGTCTTAAATCACGAACGAAGCACCATCGAACTGACCACGACCGCTGCCTGCATGCATACTAACGTATGACCCGTGATGTCTTATGCGCCCGGCAGATTGCGTGAATATGCTATGCGTAGCCATTATTAATGGCGGCAGACGTTAACAGGCGTAAACATCAACTTTCGCGATTTCTTTAAATATGTTCTACTTATTTTAACATTACGCCGTCTTGAATATCAACAAGGTAAGCTATGCAGAACCCGTTAATGCAGCTTTTGTTGGCATAAAACGTTTAGTTCAAAACGTAAACAAACTGTCAGAAACAGTCACCTCACAAACTTGTTCAATTTTTTAAAATATGTTGTACTTATTTTAAAGCTATGCCCCCAATATATTTGTGTTCTACGTTATTAGTAGAGTCGAAATATACCACTTTCTGGAGTTTTTTTTGTTATTTTCAGAAAAGCCCCTAAACTAGAAAATTACCGTACCAGTTGTTCTGCGCTTTGTTTACCTCGGTCGCTGTTATGTTTGGTTAAGTCAGATTCCGGCTGTCACCTTATTTGCTTGAAGATATTGTTACGTCACGGCAACGCGTCACATGTGATTTAATGAACACATTTTTAAACAGCTTAGTAGCCATTGTGTTTTTGCTGGCGTGGGTCGTAACGTTCCAATCCGGCGAATTTAAAATGGAGAAAGCAAGAATGAGTGCTTGTGTGTGTTATATTGGCCTATTAACGAGTGCTTCAGTCCGTAATATTCGGCTATGAATGAGTGCTTCAGGTGCTATATTCGCGTATGTGGCATTTTAGTGGAACATGGTGTTTCGTCGAGTGAGGTAAGGTTGAATTGGCTGTTGATAGAGGAATTCTACCAGCCGCCTACCTAGGCGAGTTAATTGATATTCTTTTGGTGTGTTTTACGGTTCCTTTAAATCCCTAAAATCCTACATTTGTAGTTTAGTGTAAAACCCAAAAAAACCTAGGTTAGTGTAAAACCCAAAAAACCTAGGTTAGTGTAAAACCCTACAATCCCAGGTTATTTTAAAACCCTACAATCCAAGGTTAGTTTCAAACCCCACAATCCGAGGTTAGTTTAATACCCTACGATCCTAGGTTAGTTTAAAACCCTATAATCCTAGGTTAGTTTAAAAATGTAAAATAGTGATTCACTCATCATGGGGTTAGGTTAGGTGGGCACAATTACGAAATTAGTCACACGTTTGTGTTCTGCGTAATTAGTAGAGTGGAAATATACCACTTCGGGGGGGTTTTTTTTACAGAAAAGCCCTTAAACTGGATAATTACAAGGAAGAAAAATGGAAAGCAGGCATCAAAATTCTGCTATAAGTAGGGTCACCTGTTTTTCGCGTAAAGATCTCAGGACTATTTGTACTCCAAAACACTAAAGCTGAAATCCATTTCTGTGATTGGACTATTTTAACTGTTAAGCGTTGCATGTGTCCGGTCGTGAATCATGGACACTAAGTGTTGGAGTTACCAAATTCCAATGGGCCAAGTCAGGTAAGGAACTGTCTCCCGACAAAGACAGGTGGCCAATAACCGAAGAAAAATTGCACGTATGCCATAGGGCACTGGAGTCTTGCCTTCGTGTAAATCTTTTCTCGTAAAACTGGTGGCAAAGCGTGCAGGGTGTCTATACATAAAGAGATTAACTTATACTACAATAAAATTTTGTTAAATTGAAAAAGAAATAATGAATATTTTTAAAAGTATATTAGCCTAAGCCTATATAAAATGGTTGCCAACACGTAACTTGTAAGACATGGTGAAAATAAAGTAACTTCAGTTAAAGTTTGTAGATGTTTGAAAATTCAAATATTTGAATAAAGTACATTTTTTTGTGTTGAAAAAAACTTAGAGAAACACAGAGTACAAAATCTAGTCTGCAAGAAAAAGGCAAAAAGCAGGCAACAAAATTCTGTGGTGGGCACGATGAGGTGGCTGTAGAACTTGGACCTCTGCAAAAGGTGAAAAATTGAATTACTAACCTGTGAAATTGTGAAATGCAGGAAAATAAAACTTCTCTTGTAGAAACACTTACCTGTAGAGGAGGTAGGGATGGAAGTTTAATGAATCAGAATGATGATTTTCACTTTCACTAAATCACTCATTGGTTGCAAAAGTGGCTAAACTACATAAATAGATTAAAAGGCAAAAGATGTTCAGAGTAACATCATCTTGATTATCACAAGTCCGTAAGACACATGCTACATAAGTTGTGTCGTGTCACTGCAGCACTTGAAGGTGTAATGAACACTATAACTATTGCCAGCTGTGCTTGTTAGAGCATGCCCACACTTTAAAACTTGCCACTAGATGGCTCTGGCATGCAGAAACGACAGTCCTGGGTTGTTTTTAATGTGAGATAAATAAGGTGAATTTGTTGATGCAACTTGAAAACATTTTCTGGGCACGTGACGGGAACATCAAGGTAACTGCACCTGGAAGAGGTGTTGGAAAGGAATGTCAAAACTGGCAGCTGACATCCAGTGGAAAACTACATGGGCCACGCTGCAGGGACATGAAAAAGTGGCGCAACAGCTGGAAGCTTGTCCAAGCATAGCTCGTATAGCACATTTAGTTATGAGCATAAGAACATCTTGAATCAAATTTAAATAAATGAAATCCACCAAAATTATAATCTCTTTAATAGCACATGTTTTTACCCAAATAAAATAATATCCCTAAGATGAGTAAACATTAGTATAGATAATAAAATTATTGAAATTTATTGTGAATATTGGGAAAATAATTGATGACTAAAAAAAATGGTACATATCCCTCCCCCCTCCACCACCGAAAGCAGACACAAAACACTGTTTGGTTATTATAAAGAATCACTGGTTTTTTTAAGGAAACGTCCGAGAGGTATAAAAACTGTGTATTTAGCTATTGCAACGTTTACCTTATTGAAATTTATGAAAGTATTGTAATACGCCTATGGAAATAGTATAAAAAATATGAAGGCCTATTGTAAGAGGTATTCCGAGACCATGTTTACGTATTTCACCATGATATATTCATCCTACTAGTCCCACCACAGTGTGTCACAACAATGCTGTAGTGAAGGAAACAAATGCAAATTGACAAAATGCTGCCCACTGTGAATTTTACCATCCTCTATAGCGATCAGGTGATGGTTATATGCTGGTATGTGAGGTTCACGGCGAGTGGAGTGGTGTTCCTTCTTAATTTGACTGTGTGAAGGTTTGTGATTTACTAATGGAGACTGCTAGTATGACTGCTTTGGGAGCTATGATTTTGCTGTGTGGCTGTTGTTACCTGGATGCATACGAATTTGCTGAATTAATGTTCTCTTGGCCTTTACTGTTTTATTATATAGTACATTTTGGTGTTTTTGTGTGAGGTAAGGTGCAATTCATGCACTGCGGTAGTTGAATTGGCAGAGGACAGCTATTTTTTTTGTTGTAATCCGTATGTTAGGACATATGCTGGTATGATATATAAAAAGGTTCTATGTAATTTAAAAAAATCTTTTGGCAAGGTACGTGGTTTAAAAAAATTAATTTGTCTTTTTAACGGTGTTAACTGGTGAGGCAGCAGCAGATGGTAGTGCTAATGTAGTTGTAGTATTCCCAGGGTGCCAGACTGTGATTCCGTCCACGGCCACACTGTGAGCACAGACTCTTATTCCAGGTCGCGCCGTATCCACGTGACTTGCATCAGCACAGACACATACCTCTTCAGCTTCATTGTTGGCCATTTTAGCCCAGTCATATTAGGGGTTTCACCTCGGAATGAAAGATAATAAGCTGTAAATTGGTGTAAGCCTTTGTTTTGTCGTTCTTAATGTTGTCTCAAAAGTCACCAATGTTATCGTGTCCGCGTCTTAAGATATTGAAGGTCAAAGGTCATAAAAATCGGTTTTTCGCGAATATCTCACTTTTTATTGCTTAAATAAGATTTGCACTTATTATAAAAGTTGTAGAATATAAAATTCTCTACAACTTCTGTTTGAACTTTTTTTTCATACGATCAACCGTTTCTGCGGTAGACCGCAAAGAGTGCGCCGCGCACAGTCATATATGGTCTAATGCAAGGTCAAGCGTGAGTTACGGTTATCAGTACGTTGGATAAAGTTAATTATTTACTAAAAAAGTATAATTATTAAACAATGCCCATTATTTATGTACTAATTATAAATTATTTATATTTAATTAAAATAAGTGACTTAATTATTTATATTTAACTATAGTATATTAATAATTCTGGAATGTATATTTTAGTTATATTTTAATTTAAAAAGCCAGTAAGGGAATATATTTTATACATATATTTATTTATCATTAAATATAGCTTATTATACATTTATTGAAATGTGAGTTCAAATATTAAAAGAATTTTTGTTGATTTTAATTATAATAAAATTGTAAATGGAAGCTAGTTATCTTCTTCTTCTTCGTCATCTTCTTCTTGTTGTCGCTCGAAAATGTTTAATTCATTGTCATCATCCTCATTATCGGTCATAGTCATCTCCAAACCTTCCAGAATTTCAGGATCGTATGCGCTTTCTTCATCGGGATTACTTGGATATAGTGAAGCGTTGAGGCAAGCTTGTCCATTGCATTGGCCACAAGCTAAAGAACATAGTAGCCCTGATTTTCTGCATCCACAGCGGGAACCACAACCGTTTTTGCAATTGCAAAATATTATATTTAGTATTTCGGCTGGTGCTGGAGGCAATAACGTTCTTATGGGCTCCAGGATTTCATTTTCAAGCATCCAGCCCCATTCTTGAGGTTCTAAGTCCTTCCCTAACCACGTTTGAATCTGGTAGTAGACACGATTTATATGTTGATGAGCTGCTACACTTGTTGGTGGAAGTGCGTGCCAACAGATCCGTTAAAAACCTTTTAAGCAAATTACAGAACCTGTGCAGGAGTGCACAGCAAAACACATCGACCTTTAATGAAAGCCTTAACCTAACAAGATTCCTTATCCTCTTCGGTCATAGCACACCTTCTGTGCACTTAACACAGACATAGCACAGCCCTGCACCTCATGCGCGTGCAAGCCATGATGGGCTTATGCCAACGGAGGGACGAGGTCAGATGACATACGTCCCTCCCACACTAGGCCATAATGGGTGTACTCACACGAGACCAGAACATGCATAACCTGGCATAGGGGGATGGCGTGGCACTGGGCACCCCCAGCTTGTGGATGATATGTGCAAGGAGGGGAGGTGTATCGCAGCAGGAATGGGCCCCCTTGCAGCAGTGAACACAGGTTGTAATGGCTAGGTGTCAGCGGTGAACACAGAGTTTGTAACGCCTGAGGTTTCATCCTCCAGGGTAGGCAGTGGCGTACTCTTGCTGCGCTGCGTACAGTGCCTGCGGACCCTCTTCGCCCTCCTGCCTTCATATTTTCTTCTTGAGAGGCAAGTTTATGAGACGTAAATGAATAATGAAATGATTGTGGCGCTGCTCTCTGTTAGTTAGCCTGTAAACTGGTTCGTACTCTGCATACCTGATGATTGTATGTGAACTGTTTCAATCTTTCCAGTAAATAAAAGTACAGAGTAATAAACCAGCATTGGACTTTATTTATATTTATTGGCACCTTTAACGTTTCATGCTACTGTACTACCAACTGAGCTAGCCGAGTGGTAACTTCCAGTCGTCATCACAGATGCTTCATCATTACAAATATAGCGGTCAAATTATCAGGCCGCCTTGTTACAATTATGGCGGGCATAAACAACATAGGCAACGTTACATATATGGCGCCCTGATGCGTGGCAACATTACAATGTTTTAAGAATGTGATGATGATGTTTGAATGGTTTGCATAGCGAGAGTTTTCAGGCTATATGTCCAATCCTCTTAAAAGCTGTATACCTTTTTGCCTGAGATGAGCTGTTTAAAAAAGTCTTTGTCACTGACATTATATCTCTTCAAACAAACTAGACACGTGAGATTTTGTAATAAAACGCTTGAAGGCAAGGCTCGGGCCGCAACGTGTAGCATAGACCAAGAGGTGAAGAGGAGAGCAGGCTAGCCGACACGTCCGCTCAGCTTGTGAGATCATTGTGCATGCATCTTTACCATCCTATCTTCAGGGTAATGACGAATACCAGTGATAGCCAAATTCGGTTTTTTGGAGTACCACATGTGATTTGCAAAACTTATGTAGGGGTCAGATAAAATACATATTGATAGTATTGTTGCATGGAGGCCTGAGGGGTGTACCTGAGTTCGTAAGGGATGGAGGTCTTAATACAAATAAATTAACTAAATTTGATTTTAATTTATTCACACAGCTATTATTTACGGCATTAAATTATCTGTCGCCACTATTACTCTTTTTATTTAACAATGAGTAAAATATTTGTCTATTTCAATTCTAATTATCATCCTTCTTAATACCTATGTTTGGTTACAGTCAATTAACTCGTTCTCATCATTAATAAGTGTTCAGTCTATCTGTTGCTATCATTTGTAATGTCTTTCACTCACGCATATAGTCCAATAGTCCAGTCTGCCAGCCGTACTCTTCACTGCTTGATAATTGCAGTCACAGATTTCCCTTCTGCTTGTCACTTCTCACGCTGCTAGTCTTCTATTGCTCGAAACTCAGCCACCCATTCACTCATCAACTACTACACTCAACTTCCATCTTGGAGGCCTGTCACACTTTTATATCTTTCACCCTGACTATCTAGATGGTTCAATGCACCCTGAGTCACACTGAGAGAACGAGGTCAGTTATCCAGAGCATTCTTCAGATAAACACAGAAATCATATCCACCGAAGGTCAGGAGAGGTGAGCCGCCAAAGAGTTAATGTGGCAGAAAGCCTTCATAGCTCAAAACGCTGGTAGGATTATCACTCGCCTGTCATTAAAACATCCCTTAATGACTCACCGCCCCGCTATCTTATCACCACTATGGCCTTTTCTTCCTCCTGCTCGCGTGGGGCAGGCCAAAGTCAGCAGCGGTCATTGCCGGTTTGAAAAGATGAAGCGATTCCAGAATTTCCCCATGCATCCCTTTAGAACATGTCTACCAATCTGAAAAATGCTGGCACTTGTAGTGGATGCTGCAGGTTGTGACTGGATCCTGGTCCGACGTACCCTGAAGCAATGGTAGCTTCTGTCGACTACCTCACTCCCTTTCTCAAGTTCACGCAACTGGTTCTTTGCCCTCCGAACCACTTCCTTCATGGGACTACTATCTTCAGAGCGTCTACTGTGGGGGACAATTATATCATTGGCTCCATGCCATGGGCACCTTTCACCGTTATATGGCACAGTGTGTACAGGGCTTCTGGACAGCACTCGCAGGTCATCATGTACATTTTCCAACTGCTTTGTGAGGTGTGCAGCTTGCAGCGTCAGCTCTTTGATGCGGTGACTCAGTTGTTGGCATATGCTCGAAGCTCACAAATTTCTTCATGCAAGAGCTTGTATGCGCTCATCGAGGCCATTTGTTCTTCACCACACTGTCTCTTTACTGGCTGCTGCCTTCTGTTGTGGGCAATAAGCTCTCAGCTGTCCACATGACCAACACTCCACTCCCTCTGTTTGTGTGGGGGGTGGCGAAGCTCTGTAGCATGAATCCTGGAAGCGATGTCTCTCAACGCCAACTTCAACTCCTTCAGTGTCTTCGTCTTCGTTCACCATCACTGCGCGTACTGGACGTCGGGGTGCGGGCTCCTGTCTTGCTGACTCTACCTCCAGTGCTCGGGCCAGGGCATCCTGCATGTTGTGGGGTGCAGTCAGATGTACTACTTGCCGTACCTCTGTGTTGGCGATGGCATTGATGAATAATTATACTACGATGATGTTGCATGCCTCCTCGGGAAACCCTTCTAGAGATAGGTGGGAGAGCCGCACAATGTTTTGCCATAGCTCCTGCAGTGGTTCCCCTGGTAGCTGGGTGCTGCTTTGCAGCTGTGCATGGTGGGTATGTCGCAGGTACTGGTCGCAGAAACGTAGCTCTAAGGCCAACACCAGTGTGGGGTGCTCAAGTCGATGTCGCTCTGGCAGATATTGTAGTATGATCAGTGCGAGGCCTCTTAGTACTGCTGCGAGGTAGCAAGCCCGTTGTTCGGTTGTCCAACCATTCAGAGTGTCGACTATTTCAACTGGAGTTGGTACCCCCGCCAAGAAGTCTGGCCATCGTAATGACGGGCTTAATTGAGACCCCCTTCCCCACTCCCGGCTGTGCGACACCAATGCTGCATATCTTCGTGCTCTCCTCCGAGGCTGCTGCATTGGTTTCGTCTTGCACTGCCTCTTCACCTTTCTCGACTGCCAATGTGGTGGTACTGGAACTCCCTTGCTGGAGAGATTCATGCAATTCCTTATCTAATGTACTGATATCCTTTCTCAATTCATTCTCAACACAGTCCTTTCTTTCATTTACACTGTCAATTCTTTGATTTACTCTGTCAAGTTTCGTATTCACTAACTCGCTAATGCCTTCTATTTTCCTGTGTACATTCTCATGTACACTATTTACAGTTTCAATCACAGAACCTTTTTGGATATTTACAATGTCATGTACACTATCTTTCACACTACTAATTTGAGTATTTTCAGTCTCATTTACTCTACTAGCTTGATTATTTACATCTTCTTTCAAGATATTTACACTTGCGCTCACACTAACCATCTTGCTACCTAGCCCCTCAATTAATGCTCGCAGTGCTTCCAGTTCTGCAGACATTTTTCTAGTTAACATTCACTGTGATGGTTGTACAAAACAGTCTTAATTATTTCAGTCTAAAACTATTACAATTAATTTATTTATTTGAATATCACTAATTACTTGCCTATAGCCTAACTTTATTTCCAACTGATTAATTAATAATTGCCTCCATCCCACTTCTGACACCAGTGTTACATGGATGCCTGAGGGGTGTATCTGAGTTTGTAAGGGATGGAGGTCTTAATACAAATAAAGGAACTAAATTTGATTTTAATTTATTCACACAGCTATTATTTACAGAATTAAATTATCTGTCTCCACAATTATTCTTTTATTTAACAGTGAGTGCAATTTTTAATGTCTGTGTTTGGTTACAATCAGTTAACTCATACTCATCATTAACACACATTCATTCTATTTGTTGCCATCATTTGTAATGTCTTTCACTCGCCCAGCTAGTCCAATAGTCCAGCCTACCAGCCGCACTCTTCACTGCTTGATAATTGCAGTCACAGATTTCCCTTCCGCTGGTCACTTCTCTCGCTCAGAACTCAGCCACTCATTCACTCAACTACTACACTCAACTCCTGGCTCTGAGGCCTATCACACTTTTGTATTGTTCGCCCTGACCATCTAGAAGGTTCAATGCACCCTGAGTCACGCTGAGAGAATGAGGTCAGTAATCCAGAGCATTTTTCAGATACGCAGAAATCATATCCATCGAAGGTCATGAGAGGCGAGCCACCAAAGAGTTATTGTGGCAGAATGCCTTCATAACTCAAAATGCTTGTAGAATTATCGCTTGCCTGTCATTGAAACATCCCTAAGTGACTCACAGCCTCGCTATCTTATCACTACTCTGGCCTTCTTTTCCGCCCACTGACGCGGGGCGGGCTATGGTCAGCAGCACAGACCAGCGACACTTACCACTATTAAACTTTTCACAGGCTAATTTCTTTTTAAAGCTTATTTAAGTTTTCTTGTAACATCACCTACGTGAAGAAGTAACAAAAAATGTAATGCTTACAAATAAAAGAAAACCATAAACTTTCGAGAAGCATGAAAATAAAATGAATAGAATGACATACACAACTATTGGATTTATTTATCTAGCGCTGCGACACTTCTATTCCCAATAAAAATGTGGGGAAAATTTGAAGCAAAGAAATGCTATATAATTATAAACAGTTGCAGCTTACTTACAGTATTCAATCATTAATCATTGTTTGCCATATATTTTAGGGAGGATATATGGAATGCTGCCACAGACAGTATGCGGCCCGCCAGTAGGACATGATTGACGTGTACGATCAGCACGTTCTAGAGAAATATTTCTGCTCTAAATTACAGAATGGGAATTGTAAGTGCAAAACGTTACTCAGTTACATTCATGTTGTGATCAGAAATCAGAGAAAAGTATTAATTCTTGGTCTCCTGGAACTGTTCGGCTCTCAAGACCCTGATTTTAAGAGCTGCCCAAATCTCTTCACTCACTCTTGGAACTGTAGTGCCCAAATTTCAATTTGCACAGCCTCTAATGGGGTTTTGTTTCAAAAACAGCTACGGATACTGATATTTAGGTTTCATTGAATCAGGTAATCACCAACCAACCTAAATAATAAATAATAATTTTACAATTGAAATAAATTTTTTTTACACTTATGTAAGTGTACAAAACAGGCATTTTCCAACCATACTTTGGAGTGCAACAGGTGCTTGTGTTTTTTTTAGGTCTATGTGTAAGATTTAAAAAAAAATGGTAGTAAACAATACATGTAATCAGGCCATGTCTAGGAGCCATAATGTATGAGAGTGATTGAACCAATGGTCCGTTATTGTAGTTAATGTAATAACTGTTTCAACTGTACATATTGCATAAATCAATCTGGAGCAGCCAGAGCGCACTGAAGATTCACATTTATACACACTTAGTTTGTGGGAAACTAATCAAATTCATGTTGAATACTTAATGGCATTATTAATGCGTGCACTGTGCTTACAATAGAGGATAATGTTTTTTTTTTTTTTTTAGTTTTCAAAAATAAAAATATATACATTTATAAAATTAAATTTTTTTCAAAATACAATTATAAAATCTTGTCTCTTGTTATAGATCAAAGGATACACAATTTTGTAACCTTCTAATTTTAGTGAATTTTGAGAATAATAAACTGCGTTAAGTAATTTTTTTAATTTATGCTTTTGAATTTTTTCAACCAAAGTTTTATCAAATATTTTTTTTTTTGCAAAAACACTAAAGTTGAAGTTTTTATGATTTAAATTAAAAACAAAATAACGTAACGTTTGCACACCCTGAACAATAAATGTCACAATTGCTACAAATTGTTTATGATGCCGCCATCAATATTCTACAAAAATCAAAATCAAATTTCACTACAATAAACTTAATTCAGTTTGTATCATTACTTAATAGATAAATTATTTCTGTCATCACAACAGTTTAAACTCTAGTCTCTTGAGTGTTGGCAGAATGTCCATAGCTATGTGTTATACAAACTAAAAACGAAAAGTTATATTCTATGAAAGTTGATACTTGATGAAAAAATAAGGTACATTACTGTGACATCACATAACCATACTGTTACAGGTGGCCGCTCTGCGAGGCACAGATGATTTATGGACGTGCGCACCCTATCAGTTGCAACCGGAGACATTGCGGCTTTTCAGAACGGAATGTTTACAAAGCGTGCCTGTTATTTCTTTGAGATATTGAAGGAATCTCCTGGTCATTACTACTGCCCTAGTTTCTCTCGGGGTGTGTTGAACTTTACAGATCAAGGTCAACGATAATATAAAAGTGTGATGTGCCTCTGAGCCGGGAGTCTGGGCGATTGTGCGGCATTAAGCGATAGACGCCGAGCTAGAAGAGCAACAAATTGATTGTGCTGTGATAAGCGATAGACGCCTAGCTAGAAGAGCAACAAATAGCGCCGGAAGCAACTGGTGGGAAAAAATCTGCTGCTGCAAGCATCAGAACAGTGAAGAGTGCGACTGGCAGGCTGGACTATTGGACTAAACGTATGAGTGGAAGACATTACAAATGATCGCAACAGACAGACTGAACATGTGTTAATGATGAGAGTTATTTAATTGACTATAACCAAACAGACATTAAGCAGGACGTTAATTATAGTCTAAATAAACATTAAATATTGTGCTCACTGACAAATAAAAAGAGTAATAGTGGAGATAGATAATTTAATGCTGTAAAAAAGAGCTGTGTGAAAAATTAAAAGTCAAATTTAGTTCTTTTATTTTTATTAAGACCTCCATCCCTCACAAACTCAGATACACCTCTCTGGCATCAGGTCCCTTTGGCATTCTTGTAACAATACAAATAAAATAGTAAAACATTTTTAGTTTTAATATCAAGGAATTTTAACAGGGATGAACATATTGCTTTACTTTTGATACATATCTGTTATTATTAGAACTTGCAGAAGCAAATGGTGATTTCGTCTAAATACACTACGGGGAAAAATTTTTTAAGGCTAGCGTTCCATAACATGTATTATTGAAGTTACACAAATGCAAGATTGCTTTTAACTGCAAACATATTTCAAAATGCTGATATATGATATTAATATCTGCCACATTATTCATTGTTTTATTTACTACTATTTCCTAAAACATCAAGTTTTCAGTTTTCCTTGGATCATTCCTTCATTATTTATATTTTAAATTTTTCTTCTCAGCACTATTATGAGAATCTCGTCTGGTTCACGGATTGGCTTTCCTTTGATAATTCGTAGTTTAACTATTTCTGGGAGTAGGCACTCACAGTATAATTGCTTTAACCTTGGTAGCATTTCCTGTTTACACAGCTATTTTAACGAAGACTCATGTACCGCCACTGTGGAAGACATGGTGGCTTATATGGTCAGAGTTAATGTCCCCCAGGCACCGACTATAAGGTGCGTGGGGGTTGCGGGTTTGGTAATTAGGTAGACTATGACTGTGGTATTTTGAAGTACGAATATATTGTCTCGTGTCTATATTCACACATACACAACATCAACACTTGGAGAGGTGCGGTACTGTGATAGTTCGGTTACTCGGATTTACTGGGCGAATTCGTGGTTGAGTGGGCTTCTCGTGACGGTGATTGTCATATTTAACTCAGTGGTGAGTGCTGTCAGCTGTGGTGGTGCTGTTCTAACGACGGGTGGCCGGGGGTCCAATTTCCCCCGGCCAAAATGGCGCGGCTGACTTCTCTCTGCTCGAACTGACGTCTCTCGGCGGTCGATCTGAACTAACTGACTGTCCAACGCGGTGATAAGCAACTTACTGACCTGGGCGGTAGTAATCGACTGACCCCCCTCCACTCTCGAAACGGGGTTTTTATGCTTGCAAGCCCCCAGTCTTAATTGTCGGCACGTGGCGCCTTGTAGGGGTGGGAAGGAGGGGTGAGGTGGAAGAGCTCCGAACAAAGCCTTCCAACACACGTGTCCTGATTTCTGAAGTTTCAGGCGGGGGGGAGGGGTAACTCGCCCGTAGTTTACTATTGTCAGCTAAACTTCCGTGGTGCGTATTTTCTGAGTTTAGGCGAACTACACGTGATAATTTGCTGATAACTCGAAAAAGCCCTGCACTCCACAGATCTCGCGGTGGGCGAGAGGTGTCCGGGGTGAAGGGGGTGAAGGGGGAAGGCCTACGCTTCAGCTCCACGTGTAACGGAATTTTCCACCTGCCTGTGGTACCACGTGCCGTCTAGAAGGCGCCTAGCGAAGTGCGCGAGGCGGGGGTGGTGTGAGGGGGTGATGGATGTGAGCCAACGGCGTGCTATAATACCTAAACCGGTACGCGACAATTTGTTATTAGGTATTTTTCAATATCTAAATTTTAATTTTTGTCAGTAATTTTAAAGAATAGCAACTTTTCCAAAAATAAAAAAAATCCTGAAAAGTGGTATATTTCGACTCTATTAATTACACAGAACACAAATTTACTAGGGACTTTAACATATTATGATTACAAATCACAAAAACAATAGTGGGGAGGGCTATGAAGATCAGGGAAATTGTGGGGTAAAATACGCGTAAAATATACACGTTATTGCTATATTTTCGTATGTAAATACGTTAAATACAAAGAGATCTAACCTATCATTATCTAAAATCACAATGTATAAATAAAGGGTACTGGTTGTCATCACATTATACCATATTTCGCTGTGCTGCAATATTAAAACCTGTGCATTACATATTGTGAAGTTAGGTTACTTAGGTTAGGTTTGCTACATTTCACATAGCTACATACACAGAAATATACAAACCCTTGATGACATACCACACATTCTAAAACATACTGCAAGTATGTGAATTTACTCACCTAGGTAGGCGGCGGGAACTACTTTCCTGCGGTGAGTAGGTAGTGGTGCATACGCTCACCGAAAAGATTTTCTAAAATTGCAAAGCACCTTTCTATATTTTTTACCGGCATATGCCCTAACTGACTGTTGACAGTGAAAAAATTTAGTGTTGCCACCCAGTTCAACTACCGTCGAGCATGAATTTGTGACGTGGCACGCTCACAGTTATAGCCGGCTTTAACTTACCACTTGACTAGCTCAAGACGGAATAACACGAGACTCTTTAAAATGGATGCCAATTAAATAAGAAATAAAGTCAAGTTCCGGTTTTGTTTTGTACCATACTTTTATTTATCAGCTCAAGTGACACAGTTCACATACGAAGTTCAGAGTACGAACAGGTTTCAGACAACCAGACAAGTGCAGAACAGCGCCACAGTCGTTTACGAATTATTTATGTTATAAAAACTTGCCCGAAGAAAATTAAATGCAGCGACTTCCCACACCGGCGGAGAAATAATCTAGCAAGTTCAAGTTTGCTGGTGTGGGGGTTAGCCTAAGCCCGACGCGGCCTAGGCGAGCACTGGATGACGACTGCTTCAAATGACTGACTTGATCAACTGCTCAATATCAACTGACTTCAATGGCGACAGGCACACGTGTACTTCTCGCTGCCTATCACCCCCCCTCTCCCCAGAAAACTTGTTGACGCAGTCTGAAAGAAGCTTATCTAATGCTGACACTTAACAACAAAAACTCCAACTTTCAAAACAGCAAACGTATGCCCGATAAACAGACTATCACAGTAAAGGAACCACCACAGCTTTTAATTTCAAACCCGATAAAAGTATTATGAAGCTAAGGAAAAATAAATGAAAATGGAGCACGTGTCCCGAAAATTAAGAATACTGCGTCATTACATTACCCCCTTCGGTTTGGGATAGATTTTGAAGAAATCTTTCCCAAAGCAAAACCTATCTTGTATGCTGCTACTATGTAAACCACTGTGCCTCTGCTCTTTGACAACAATTTACATATATATCCTGGTAATTAACTCATAACAAAATTATTTACTTCACCTGTTGAAGAGTAACAAGATATTTACTGGGATGCTGCAAGAAATTCACACCTTTTACTGGTTTCAATTAGTTACCTGTTGTTATAATTTGTGGTTGAGGGTGTATTTCCAACCTGTGCCATTGATGATTCATTGTGGGTTGCTGCCCTTTGGTTCCTCGCTGGGATCAGCACACACCTTCCAAAAGGGGACCCAGGTCTGCCCAAAACTATAAAAACGCCACTGCGACTGCCTCACCATAGGTCAGTGCTGACAAAAAACATTAAAAGCCACTGCANTGCGACTGCCTCTCAATAGGCCAGTGCTGACTAAAAAAAAGGGCCCCAGACCTGTTCTAGTCCAAATACACTTGCTCCTTGTGCCACTGATCCCAGGACACCATAAACTGCAGCAACATCTCCTACTACTTGTAAATATTCTTAAGGCTCAATACTATACAACACCTCAACCACTTCAACCTTTGGAAATTTTGGTAAAATTTACTGCATTCTTAGTTAATCTTATTTATAATTCCTATTGTCAACTATTAATGCAAAATAACAGTAATTATTTGTTTCTTTATGTTACACAATTTTCAAATGTAAAATAAAACTTATTAACATTCATATAGCACTTCCTGTTTGGTACTCTGCTTAAATAAATCCCATTAGTTACAATAACACAAATGTTTACATAATTGAAAAGGTATATCTCAGTTCACAAAATCTTTACTAATACAAAGACTCCTTTTAATCATATTATTAAAACGTTTCCCTTAGATTAATTAGCAACTCCTACTACTCTTTACAATATTAACTTATTTCTCATTAATAGTTTCTAATACAGTATGTGTTTAGAAAGAAAAAACCACACACAGGTATTACCACTACTAGCCCATGACAGCTTGAGCTTCTATGCAGTGAGTTTCTACACAAGTTTTTACTAAGGACTTACCAATTGCCTTATCTTCAATAGTAAGTTATAGTAATTAAATTAGGAAACCTGGTAACAAAATATTATTATGTTAACTTTATTACATACTTCAAAATAAAACTACCCAGACTTTTAAAGAAAATTCACAAATGTTCTTTTAAAAATAAAACCTTGCATATATGCACCGTACAAGATATACTGAATAAACTAGAATTTTCACCCACGGCAATGTCAAACTTTAACAATTAACAAAATCACTAAATTTCAAATAATATACTCATAAGTGTTTTTTGTTTTTACTTATAAAGTAATTTCAGAATAATTTAAACAAACTGAGCAAATACTTCTCAAAGACAAAACGCACCTAAAAAACTGAATTACAAAAATGCAATCTCACTTAATTTGTTTTTATTAGAATCCTGTGTTATTATTTTGTTCATTGTTATTGAAAAGAGCACACTATTATGACTTCAAAAACAACTTCAAATTATTATTTTATTACAACAGTGGCAGCATTTATAAAAACCATTCATTCTTTTTCAGCTTATAAACTTCCACTTTTGGAGAATGTAAACAACAGTTGAATTCACTTAAGATTTCTGTGACCCTACCCAGTTGTATTTTGAAACACATTCTGTGCCTTACAAGTTTCACTAAAATATTAATGACTGTACTACATTTACTTGATATATAATGATTCTATGTTCTTAAACAGAAACTCTCTCTCTCACGATTATTAATTCTTACCAAATAACATTTTCTAGGTCAGTAGTCTGATATATCTTCTATTACCAATTATCTTATCCATAATTTACTGTTTCCTGAGAAGGGTTTACCCCTTGTATCCTGTACACATTGTGACTGACTTGTAGGGTCCTTTATTTAAAATAACTTTTCTTCAAAATAAAAACGTTTACTTATCTCTCTTACCTTATTATTGTATAATCAAAGTATAAAAAATTCATACAAGGAAAATATTTAAAAAATTAAGTGTGTATCTTACTATCTAAATTGCAGTCTTTTTGCTTTACTAAATTTTTTCTTCTTCTTCCTTTTCCTTTTTGTTCTCTCCTTGTTTTTCAATTTCCTTCCCTTTTTCCTTACTACCTTTCTCATACTATACTTCACTTGTTTCCTTTTACCTACTGTCTTTATCTACCCTTTTTTCTCCTTTTCTTTTTCCCTGCTGTCTTTACCCTCTTATTCCTTATCTTTTTTCTGACTACTTTACTAACCCTTTGTTTCAATCTTTGCTTCTTCCTTTCAAAACGTTGCCTGAACACTTCATAATGTTTCAATCTAGGATACCCCTTACTCTCAGCAACTCTTGCCTGTTGCAATTCACCAGCTGATCCCTCTCGCAGCTTTAATTCACTATTACCATTTGGTCGAACCCCCCTAACCTGAAGTCTCCCTTCCTGTATTACATTTCTCTTCAACTTACTGACTTCACAACAGTTAGGTACACTCTTCTCAAAATTATCTGCATTTCTATCCTCTTTATTTATAACGTCTGCCTTTCTACCTTCAACATTAAACTCTTTACATTCTTTGTCACAGCCAGTATTACCTTTATTTTGTACGCCATTGCTGTTTTTATTATTTTTACTTGGGGCAATTACTGTTGGAACCTTTCTTACCCTATTTATAGATTCAACACCCCAGTTGTCTAACTTTGTCATGGATTCTGTAAATTTGTTTTCACTCTTTTCTACTTGTCTAATTTCTTGTTTAAGTTCCTGTAGTTCCTGTAGTTCCTGTTTAAACTCCTGTTGTCCTTTCTGTAAGGACAACAGGATATTAAACATTTCTGTTGACCATGCACCCTTCGTTTCCTGAGATAATTGTGCCATTTTATTTCAGTTATGATTTAGTCATTAATATAAATATTACCTTTAACCAACTTAACAAAATGACTCGTTGCAAAATTAACATTATTTGCACACAAAATAACTCTTGGAGAATGTACTTGATCATAACATAACCGGTATACAAAATAACTACAATACCCGTGGCCCAATTATTTGTAATGATGGCTCACTGATGATTGACGATTTCTTACCATTGTAGTCGTCTCGTACCTGAAACTTCGGCGTCGGTCACTGGAAACCTGGAACTGCTGGTAACTTGAGTGTTGTGCTGCTTGATGTTCGTAGATCAGTCTTCACGTGTGGTTATTATTTGTGCCCCACGTTGGGCGCCATTTTGTAACGTTGGCACGCTCACAGTTATAGCCGACTTTAAGTTACAACTGCTATAACTTACCACTCGACTACCTCAAGACGGAGTAACACGAGACTCGTTAAAATGGACGCCAATTAAATATGAAATAAAGTCAAGTTCCGGTGTATTTGTTCTATATTTTTATTTACCAGTAAAGTGACACAGTTCACATACGAAGTTCAGGTATGCCGAGTACGAACCATTCACAGATAAAAAGACAAGTGTAGAACAGCGCCACAGTCATTGATGAATTATTCATTTCTCAAAAACTCGCATCACAAGAAGAAATAACAAATGCAGCGACCTCCCACACCGGTGGAGAAATAATCTAGTAAGGTCTAGTTTGCCGGTGTGGGGGTTAGTGCTAAGCCAGACGCGGCCTAGGCGACCACTGGATGATGACTGCTTCAAACGACTGACTTGATCAACTGCTCAATATCAACTGACTTCAATGGCGACAGCCACACGTGTACTTCTCGCTGCCTATCATCCCCCTCTCCCCAGATTAGGGCCTGGCGTGGACTGCCACGCACGCTCTCCATAAGTTATCAAAACTGCATCCTACAAAACTTGTTGACGCAGTCTGAAAGAAGCTAATCTAATGCTGACGCTTAACAAAAACTCCAACTTTCAAAACTGCAAATGTATGCCCGATAAACAAACTATCACGGTAAACAAACCACCACAGCTTTTAATTTCAAACCCGATAAAAATATTACAAAGCTAAGGAAAAACGAAAGAAAATGGAGCACGTATCCCGAAAATTAAGAATACTGCGTCATTACAAATTGCACATTACCTCACTCAACAATATGCCATGATCTACTAAAAAATCAAACAACTGTGGCCAAAACAACGTTAATTCAACAAATTGGCAAACGTCCAGGTAACACCCACCACATAGATGACTGTCACGCACAGGATCACTCGTACTTGCAATCTCCATTCTTAAATCACAAGCCTTCGTACGGTCGGATTTGGACATCACAACTCACACGCGCAGCAATACTCCACTCGCCACAAACCACACTGTATTGCATGTAATCTGCAATTAACCTATGGTAACGTCTACACATTCACAGCAAACAGGTGACTGCCGATTCACATTTGTTTACTTTACTACAGCATTACAGGACTATACAACATGGCATCCGATGTAGACAAAGTTGCCAAACTCCTCGTATATTACCTATTTTATTTTACTACGCTCTGCTTATTTTATCATTATGCTCTCCTAAATATGAAACAGGTAAGCTGTGCAAAAGCCATTTATATAACTTTTGTGGGTCTACTGTGTCCCCTTCAAAAAAGTCCCTATTCTTTATAATTACCTTTTTGTCTACCATTGCAATGAGAAAGCAGATATCTGTATTGAGATATATTTAAAGTCCGTTGTATCTGAAAAAATTATGGAGTCTAAGGCGAAGGTTGTACTCTTCTAACAGGTTTTTTTTCTTTCCCTCTCTTTCTTCCTTGATTAGTAGTTATGGCTGAAGACCCACATTTTAGCTCAACAGCAGCATTTTCTTTGGCATTTTCTGATTTTACAATTCCATCAAGACTAGCTCCCAAATCTCATGTCGTAATTCTACAAATAGCCCACATTTTGTCATGGTTAAACCAGTCAACTTTTCAAAATGCTTAATGGCAATGTGTTCATTTCTGCGTACATACTCGGTAGCTGTGTGTAAACTGGTGGCTTGTACACAGGCTGTTTCACAATGCTTGAACATAATGTGGTGTCCCTTCGACGGCATATAGTTCCTATTTTACTTGCAGTCAAACACACTCATTTTCGCTCCGCTACAAATTTCTTTCTTGAATTGTGTTTTTCCCACTGTGCAATGTTTTCTGTGATCACTTTGTATTTTAAGCATCTTAGGAATAACGTAGGCCTATCCTTGGTTAAACAAAAGGTTTTTTTTAAATACTATCCCAAGATAAAGTGTACTTGCACACATTCAACTTTCAGTGGTGGCAGATATTAATGTCTTAACACTGTTTCTCAATTCCTGGTTATCATCTATGTTGCCAAATGTCTGGTAGCCAGGTTATCCATTATTGTCCTAGAAAACAAAACTGAATAATGGATGTTATTGAATACATGAGTGTATCACACAAGTTCCTGTCCAAATTTTTATGGCACTTTTTAAAAACATTGTTTCTTAAAGTAATTATGATTTGTTAGCTATTACTTTAATTATTTACTTAGCACAGTATCCCTAAATAGAAAAATAATGAAACTTGTATTTGAAAGATATTAATTAGCTCATTCATATTAACCACATGTCAGTTTTGGCTGAAATTGTTTTGAATGTTACAAGAGGTATGTTGCAACACTGAGGTAGACGTTTTAAATACACTTTTGACCCATTGAAATTTTTTAATTGTAGATATTCTGTATACCCCTTTTAGTGAAAACTGGTTGAACAATTCTTAATATAAGTGGCATATGAAATATGTTAATAATAATTCAAATTAAAGGATTCAGCAATTACTCTTCCTCTGCTATGGTACACATTAGTTTCAGATGTGTAAAATTATTCAGTGTATAGAATTTCACAAAATGAGGTCGTTTAGAAAATAAGTGTTTGATTTACTAATAATCCATAATTGTAGGTAGGCCTAATGTCCTGTAATACTAATTGTATGCAAAATTTGGTGAAAATTACATGAGTAGTTTCTGAGAATTATATTAGTGAACTACCGCCATTCCAAGTTTATTTTCGTGGAATGTTTCCCAAACGGAACACCATAGAAAGAATTAAAAAAAATTTTGGAGTTAACTTTTAGGTGTAAGTTAGATGAAAACTGTGTGCCAGTTCACAAATAATTTAAAACGAACAACAATTTTTAAAGCTTGTATTTAGATAGAATATGTTTACAACTACTGGAACAAGGTTTCTACAGGTATAGAAATGGGAAAAGTCAGGGAATTTTAAATGATCAGGGATTTTCAGGAAAAGTCAGGGAAAAAAGGGAAAATTGTAATTCCCTCATTGTTTGCTTTACGTATTGCCGAAGTCGCATGTTCAGAGGCTTATAAAATAAAAATAAAGCTATGCAGGTTAATAGAACCTATAACACTTTATTAGCAAAACAGAGTAGTATCAAGTAATATTGAAAGGTCAGGTGAACTCGTCTCAAATTATTTGCTATAAGCCTGCAAACATTGGGTTCACATGGGTGCTCCAAAGTCGCATGTCCAGAGGCCTATAAAATGAAAACAAAGCTACGTCGGTTAATAGGACATACCACACTTTATGCGCAAGACAGAGTAATGTAGAGTAATATTAAAAGGTCCGGGGGACTCGTCCCGAATTGTTTGCTATAATCCTTCGAACGTTGGACTTTGTTCACACCGGTCCACTCCAAAGTCGCATGTTCAGAGGCTTATAAAATACAAGCTAATCTACATAGATTAATAAAACCTACCACACTTTATTTGCAAGACACAGTAATGTAGAATAATATTACAAGGTCCAGGGGACTCATCCCCAATTGTTTGCTATAAGCCTTCAAACGTTTGACCGTGTTCACACCAGTGCGCTCCAAAGTCGCATGTTCAGAAGCTTGTAAAATAAAAACAAACCTACTTAGGCTAATAGATAATAGAACCTACAATTTTTATTCGCAAGACAATGTAATGTAAAGTAATATTAAAAGGCCATGGGGACTTGTTCCCAATTTTTTGCTGTAAGCCTTAAAACGTTGGTATTTGTTCATGTGGGTTCTTTGAAGTCATATATTCAGAGGCTTATAAAATAAAAACTAATCTAGGTAGGTTAATAGGACCTTCCACTATTCTCAAGACAATGTTGTGTAAATTAATATTAATAAGTCCAGGGGACTCGTCCCCAATTATTTGCTATAAGCCTTCAAGCATCGGACTTTACTCACACGGTGCTGTGACTTATAACAAAAAAGGAGACCTTTTAATATTATTTTACAGTACTCTGCCCTGCGAATAAAGTGTGGTAGGTCCTATTTTTATTTACAGCAACATGTTTGCCAGAAAGCAGTAGTAGCGTACAGTGTAAAGTTACATAACTAAATATTTTCATGTACCTTTCATGGTTGATTTTTTAAATTTTTTCATAGTTAAAGGTTTTTCATTTATAATGTTTTTTTATAATTAGCTCTATTAACAACAAAATTCAACTATAAAAGCAGCGGGAGACTGATGCAATCGATGAAGAGATTAGGAAGATATGTAATGCTGACAGCTACTTGTAGTAACGCAATTTTTAGGGTTGTGTCCTCCAATCTGCTAATGATTTACATAGGCCTATTTATCATACCCAAGTAGTTTTCAAGATTATTTTTTATATTTTTCTTTTTGTGTCTGTGAAAAATTTGAAATTAGATTTTATTGTGTTCTCCTCTGCTTTATGTGAAGCCTGTGGGAAGTAATGTGAAAATTCATTAAATAATTTTTCAACCAAGGATAATTAATTAATGCTGAATTTTTTTAAAAGTTGGCCTAGATATATATTTCTTAAAATGAGTTAATGTTGTGAATATTGTCTTGTGTTACATAGGATGGAATTGTGGCACAGAAGAATTTTATTTTATGTATTTATCCATTTTTCAATAGTGCTGCGCATGGGATTTAATTTTTTTAGTGTTAGTATGCCTATTAGATAGGAAAGTGAGGGAAATTTGTTTTGAGGTTCTGAAAAACAGGGAAAAGTCCGAGAAATTTTTTAGTGGGTACCTGTAGAAACTCTGTGTTAGCACCAAATAGAGGGATTTCAACATCTTACAATTCATTAAAGCAGACTGTCTCAAACATTTGCAAAATCAAAATTTGCAATAATAAAAGTTTGACAAATAAATTACAACCGTAAGAGATAATTCATAAAATTGCTCAGATGAATTGATGATAATTAAAATGTGATCAGCAATTATACTTGAATACAATAAATTGAAAAACCTTAAAATACAAAATACATTGACTAGAGTATTAACATTGAGCAACTAAAAAAAAAGGAGGGCAGCCTAAAAAAGCCCAGTAAAGCCTCCTTTCGTAAAACAAACACGTTAAAACCTTTAATAAAATTTACATAAAAATGAAATTATCGGTGGAGGCAGTCAAATGACCCATCAAGGCTCCAGTGATCAAAATAGAAAAAGAATTAATACATTTAAAATGAACTGTTTAATTATGCCCAATGTGTAAGTCGTGGATGCAAAGCATATTGAAAAAAACTGGAAAAGTTCTTGGGCAGCAAACACTAAACATGACATGTTAAAAAACTGGAACACACAGCAAAACTAGAGTTTTAGATTAAACTAAAACCAAATTTGTGCTGGCGACTGAAACCACAATAAAAAAAAAACACCAACTCATTGCATGCCCAAGACAACCACAAACTACGCCACACAATATCAAAACATTCAAATTGACCCAACTAATAAAATGCCTGTGACCACAACTCACCGTTTCTTGTTGCTCAACCGCATCGACTTCTCAAGCAACAAAGTAAATTAATAGGTGCCTCATCAGCGCCAATGTCCTACGGACAGCTAAATTACAATTTTAAAACATGATACTGCTCCTCAGACACTCCTGCAGGTGATGATCGGACGTAGAATAAACGGTGTGCAAGTAGTACAACCACTTATATAAACTTGCCCCTTAACAAAAAAAATGGTGATGTACAGAAGGAGGGGAAATCAGGAAGGGAGAACAGGGAATGAAAAAGGAGGGGATCCGAGCCGGACTTAGACCAAGCCACCTTTCAGAGTTGAGAGTACTTAAGACATCTAGCGCAACAAGCGCTGGCATCGCAACTGCAAAAAATAATTGTGTCTGTACCACTAGGTGTACCATGTTTAGTGATATTTAGCACAATAATTGAAAAGGCACTACAGAAAACAAATATGAGGAAAATTGTCTCATAAACTTAGGTTTCCCAACAAAAAAAATACAAAAATGATATTGCGTACGTCCAGTTTTCTCCGCACGAGGTTGATGGCGACTTCCGTGGCCGGGGTCGCTGAGATGTCTTCGAAACACACAACTTCAGGTTCGAATGTGTTTACTGTTCCCAGAAGCAAGTTCATATACGACGTTTTGGCAGAATTCTCTTTACGATATCGCAGCTGCAATGCTATAAAAATATTTGTATGAGAAACGTATTTTTACCAGTCGCTGCAAAATATATTAAAAGAAGGCTCCTAGATGTACTGTAAATAGGGACATGCTTTATATTTTTACTTTGATCTTCATAATAAAATTTAGTTGAAGCCTTCAGACGTAGTTTTACATATAAAGTGATACACACAGGTTCATTCAGTGATTCACAAAAACTCTGATTTCTTACACAGGATCCGGAAGTTTTAATTCGAACTTCAGTAATTAGATGATGAATGATATTTCAGGTTTGGATAAATGATATTGAACTACACCTGTTTAAAGTTAGCTGACTTTGAAAGTCTTATGTTAAACTTATAAACGTTTTATAACACAGTGTGAGTACGTATTAGAAAATGTACACAAGTAGCTTTGGTTTATAGAGTAGTATTATAATCATATTTTACATAAATTAAATAATAGCAATTATCAGTTTCTTTCAAAAAGACTGCATCTGTAATCACTAAATGCTCGGCTGTTAGGTAAAGCTTGAACAGCAAGAAATGTGAATCCTACCCTCACAGTACTCTATAATGAGTGTACTAGCCTCTCTATACCAAACAGAACATTTTGGAAAAAAAAAAGCGAAATACTAGTTTAAATTTTACACCATACAAAGAAACATTAATTCATACAAACATTGTTGTTGGGTTTTTTTTATAGCTGTTCACATAATCTGAATGTACCTTTTTCCTATCTGATGTTGAGATGATGCCGGCCGTGATGTTTATAGTCCATTCAAGGTTACTTCCAAGTTTTTTGAAGCACTGCTAAAGTTATACTTTTAGGCAATTCCTTTCCTTTATGCAACCAAAGATTGACTAAGTCTAGAAAGTTATACCAAGGGACAACATACTGTATTCGTGCTCACTCATTTTAATAATATTTTACATGAGAACTATTCCTTACTAAGCATTTCAACACACCTATTCTCTTTCTGTTATCAATCATATTAATTATAAATGATACATTATAATTTATATATAAATTAAAGTAATAATTCAATTTAACCAAAAGTAAGATACTTTCATGTTAACAAGAAGTATTAAACGTTTGTCATAGGCTTACATGATATATTTAGGAAACAACCAAATACTTTAAACATGGTTTGATTTTTCAGGAGTTTGAATAATAAAGTTAGGATATTCTGAGAATAGAATATAATGCTTCTTTTTCATTACCTACTGATTGAAATATGGTTCATGAAGGCTTGAAACAATGGCGGTATCACTACCCTCGCTTTGAAAAGGTAATAAACTTTACATCTCACAATAAAAGTATCAGGATGTGTCGTCAGCAATTGCTAGCCCTTCGCCCTCCCACTCCCACTTCTGCGTCTATTTTATGAATGAGAGCAGGAGTACATTATACTCATTGCTGCACACAGCGGCGAGCGAAACCAGTAGCGCTGCATGTGGTAAGGAAACAAAAAGTCGCCATCTGGCCTGGCCTGGCCTTAATGGATACGGATAAAACCATCGCCGCCATGTACAACTGCTGTGGCATATAGCATATCTATGACAGAACTCGCAGTCAACTACCTTGATTGAGTACATTCCATTGCAACTGGTGTTATATCTGCAGAGCTATAAGTGCCATCTAAAAGGGTAACATAACAATAAAACATTGTTATGTTAAATTATTACTTCTATGTTTTATGAACATTTCAGTTAAATACTTTCAGAATTCTCCAAATGCCAACAGAGTAGTAACTTAAAAACATAGTGTAACACACTATACAAGCTTTGATAAAACATTGAATCAAAATATAGAAAACATTTACCATAATGAATTATGTTATAAATAAATATCCAACAAATAGTTCTCAATTAATTAAATAAATCTTAGATTGCTCAAATGGAAACTAAAAGCATTATTTACAGCACTAATGAAAGACAGAAAGGTAACGAGTCAATCAATAATATTATTCACAATTGTTTTTGTACAGTTAAATATGACAATGAGTTCTCAAAAATTATTTCAAATCAGTGCCATAACAGTGAAATAACAGTGATGTATTTTAAAATGGCACAGTGCAGGCTGGCCAATCAGCACAGAAGAGCACTTCCTGTCAACTGCCTATACCTCTGGCTATTGAACCCCGCATAGTCAGCGTTTCCCGATAAACACTACAAAAATCTGCCTGGGACAGTTCAATGGCACAGCGTAGGCACCAAACTCACAGCTTGCGACTTTGTGTGATTGACCTGGGCCCGTGGCCTACATGAGGAAAAATTCAGGCATCCTGGAAGACTGGAGTGCCTGGGAAGAGCACAGGCTGCCCAAACTCCAGTATTGTAATGGATATCAATTTACTACATAAATTTTGAAAACATCACCAGCTCCCAAAAAAATTATTTCTTACAATATGTATTACATAATAAATAATTATATATATAATTGAAATTAAGAAACAAGGGGAGAACCTGTGATACTGTGGTGTTTTTAGTAATTATATTTTGACTTATTCAAAAGAAACATACATATCCAATATTTAAACTAGGCATAAAATGTGGAAGTAACCAACGGTTGTATCACATAATTGAGTAGAGTATATACAAATATTTATTGTTTGGTGCCCATTTGAGCTTTTTAACATGCATAATTATCTTTTTATAGATTTTATTTCTACATCAACATGCATGTATGAATTTTAAGGACTTTCTGTATTTTCCATATTTGGTGTGAAAAACAGACTTTTATACAGTATATTAAAATTTGGAATCTAGTTTTAAAAAGTTAAGAGAAATTGAAATTTTTTTGTTTAAATGCATGCTGAATCATATTGTGATATCATGAGTCATATGAGAGTTTACCTGCAGCTTTGGTTATGCTGGCTGTGGAGCATGTTTTTGTTCATGGAAACCTAAAGTAAAACTGAGAACAACAAATTATGTACTACAATGCAGTGCACAAGCAATATTGGAGTACATGTTTATCAGTCTTACATAAAAACTATTCAATAGCTTTTAAATAATAGTTGCATTGTTTCTAATTTTCTGAGAGTGATATAACCAAGTTCATATTTTGGTAGGCAGGAAGGCCTAATAATGTATCAATTTTTTTGTAAATGTAAATTTTTTATTGTTAGCATGCAAAGTGTATTACTAAAAAAATTTACTTTCTAAAAATTACTGCTCATCTGAATATTGCAATTTCTTTAAAGACAGTACTTGATGTAATTGATAAGTTACAAGAAAATTTTGATATTACTCAGCAGTAGCTCAGTTGAGTGTTAAAAAATATCAATTTAATAAATAGATAATTGAAAATAAATATTTTTTTAGTGCAAATTTATTACTTATTACCAAAACATAAAAAAAATATCATCATAGTTGAGATTTAAACACTCGAACGCTGACTTTCGTGGTTGTCATCCAAACCAAATAAGCTGTTGATGCAACAATGACTTAGAGACTTAATTGTTTTTTGGCTGGATTTTTTTTTTAATGTGGGGTTCACATGTAAACAATGCTTTTGATAGTATTCATGCTAATTAAAATCACATATTTTTATTGGCAAACCATTCTTAAGTAAATCAATCTATTAATTCTCTGTAACAAATTATTCACCAAAGAAACGGTGATGTGGCCTTGCCATGTTGAATGTGAGAATTGTCATGATGAGCAGTTGTATCTAAGATAATAGCTAATTTTCTTGTTTTACAATGTGCCAGAATTCATATAAATTCTTGGTAAAATGTAAGTGGCACAAAGCCTACCATAGAAATGTTCTGAATATCACACTAATCGCCTACAGTGTGCTTGTGATGGAATCCAGCATTTATCCATAACATAACACCTATGCTAAAGTGTTATGCACACATCATTACTGCCATGTAAAGTGCAGTCATTTGGGGTAACTTTGTACCATACATATCCATTTGAAACAAAGGTTCTAAACCACCACCTTGATGTTAAACTTCCTAGTTAAAGTTTTATTAGCACAGTAAAGTGCACAGAAACTTCAAGCCTTCATTTGGAATCATATTAGGCAGGTTAAAAGATGGCCATGCTGGTGCAAAGTTACCCAAAATTACTGTACTGTTTTCAATTTAAATTAACTTTATCAGCGACTCATTTCAAGTTAGCTTATTCTAAGTTAGTATTTATTCATACATCATCGCTTTGGTGCTTTTGATCTAAAAGAAACTATCTTCATGTTATTTTGCAGGTTGGTTTAATCAGGACTAATATTCCTGTCCTGTGACCCCCAGCACCATGGGTGGTGCACTTAGCAATTTCTTTCAGTCTGGAAGTGCCTTGCTGTCAGCAGGTAATCATCGTGGGGTGTCAGAACAGACCCGCTTACAAGTGTTCACTATTTTTGATGCTCTGAGGGCAAATCCACGAATATCAGTTCAAAGACTGGAGGGTATTTTCTCAAAGATACCTAAAGTGAGTATAGTTTATAAGTAATATTAATGCTCTTAATGTATATTTCACTTTGCATACTTTTGTTTGTTATTATGTTCATGAGCTGAGTTGAATTGGCTTCAAAACAGTAAAGTCTGTTAAAGGCAAAATCTTGAACATAGCCTATGCTTATTCATAATTTTTACTTGAGATATTTTTATTAAGTTTGGAACTTTTAATTGTGTTTTAGAGTAGAATAGTGATACTTCATATTAAGTTGTTTTCATAAACCAATAGGTTTCTGGAATGCCATATTTTTGAAGTTACAGGGAGGCCACTTGTCTAGAAAGTCAGGGAAATTAAAGTTTAACCATGGAGATTATTTTCTCATGTCACAAAAGTCCTGAAACTGGAAATATAGTTTATTTTCTGATGAACAGAGTATGGCCATGTGAATTGTCAGGCTGGTCTTGTAAGTAGTATTGTGAATAATGTACAATAATATTCTGCTGCAGGCTTGCCTTAGGTAGAATACGTATGGTAAATTTCACTTTTACCCACCTTCATTCACAAGTACGGTAGTATTGTGTTGCTTGTTTCTCTCCGGGTAGCCAATGCAGAAGTTTAAAGTTGCTGCATAGTGATTTCAACTTCAGAATATTAAATGCCCATAATTAGTCGTACAATATGCCCTAGAATATAGTGCATTATTTTATTTTTTTCATATTTACACCTTCCAATGAAAATAAATTTAATGCACGTGGCATATTTTATCACAATGTAATAGCATTATGATAAATAAACTTATATGAAGACATTGTTTGTTTAATTGTATCAGCTATCTTGACTTAGCAATATTGATTTCTTCAGTTTCGTCCTTTCCCAATATTTTTCATTTTCATTGTAAACTGTGTTAAAATGGCAGCATATTGAGTCATGGTATTCAGAAAGTCTGTATTTAATAATCTATGGCTTGACTCTAGTTAATCCAGAGTTTGCTTGTTGGCTATGCAAAGTAGAAGGAACTATCATTCAGGTTTTTTGCAATTTGTGCAAACATGCATTTCAGCTCAGTAATATTTTTTATGGGAAACTGTTGTCTTGCACTATAAGGGTCTTAAACATGTGGAATTCACGAGAGAAAAGAAATTTGGTTTCCATTTTTTTTTTGCCAGAAAAATTAGTTTCAGAGAAATAATCTCTGCCAGGAAGTAGTGAATATTCTACACTGAATGATATGGTACTGAAGAACATCAAATTGAAGCTTGTGTTTCAAACAAACTCAAGTTCTGCAATATAACTGTGTAAAATGAACTTGGGCACAGCAGATTTAGATTAATTTGTTTGCAAAAGTGATGTTTCTCGTGCAGAAATCACATGGTATTTATATTTTGTTGTCAATTAGTTTTCAATTAGTTCATGTTGTAATGTCAACCATATGTTGCTTCCTAGTTAAACTTCGGCAGAGCAATTTTTTTTATACATAATAAACCATGGTTTAGTTTTAGTAGTTCATGTTTCAGAAGTTCTGTCTACTCGTCTAAATTGATGTGAAGATAGTCATATGTTTTGATGTTAGTTGGCAAAATGTGTGTACTCGTGTTGGAATAATCACTTCTTAGGTTCTGTGAAAGCCCTTGATCTTCTAGAACACTTCAATGAAGGGCTGAGACCTCTAAATAGAAAGGATTTGCTACAACTGTCTATGGATGGTCCAAGTGTAAATTAAACTTTCTTAAAAAAAAAAACTGGAAGATGGTATGTCAGCTGAAAATCCTGTTGGTAAAAAACTTTTTAATTAGTAGTAGCTATAAAAAGGGGCTCTGAGCCCAAGGACTAGGGACTGAGTTGCCAAGGTGCCATCCACCATGTTGGATTTCATCACACGATGGCGATATGATGCTTCAGAATTGTCATTTGTACATAAAAAATTATTTGCTTGGCTTTCGAAAATGATTATTTTGGTATACAATTGTAATGTCATAGCCATTATGTAACCCAATCACAGGACTGCCATTTTGGATTTTGTAGGTATGTCTCCTCGACATCCCCCTCCCCATCACCACCGCATCCGAACCACCACCCAGTCCCTTCACCCCCCTCATAACCACCTTACCATCACACCCCCACTACCCTCCACCGAACCCCCCTCACACAATCCATCATATATATTAGGGTGGATCGTTTTTTTTTTCTTCTTCTGAATTTCTGATTGGGCCATTTGCGAAAAGATGCTCTATACCAACACAATGAAAACTGTTATAACAAATATACCGAATTGTTTTGTTTTATACTGCCCCAAGAACTGGAAAGATCATTAAAAAACACTAAAACTAGTGTGCATTTAAGGGTCGTACTCAATTTAAAGACCAAAATTATATTTTTATTTAACTTTTTATTACATATAGAAGATGTTACAATAACAATAAAGTCCAAAAACACAGTTTTTTACACAAAATATAACACAACAAGAAGGAGATTTCTTAAAAAAAAAAAAAAATGCAATATTACAAAGTTTTGTAATCTCTCTATATTAAAAACGGGCATTATTTGTCGAGATTCTAGCCTTGTTTTAATGAACCCATCTCGTCTTAAAGGGTCACAGACAGCGGCTGAAGCTTCTGTAACGATTTTGACGCATCTTTCAGTCGCTTGCGTGTGGCAAGGAAACTTTTTCATTCTGGAAATAATTATTTCGTCAATGAGCCTTGAATTTTCAATGCACTCTGAAATTAATTTATTGCTTATAAATTTCGTAAGAGGAGGCTCAGTTAGGATAATCTCATTCCAATTGATGAAGTCTGGATAATTTTCGGATTGAAAATCAAATTTAGGCAGCGCGAACTTTCGGATGTTTGAAAGAGTGGCTCGTCGTGCTTTCAGTAATCTTCATAAGGCTAGAACTCGTAATGTCTCGCTTTCATCGGCCAACATGGCTATTAAAATATTCTCTGGATGCCCAAAAAAAACCATTTCTCTGTATGACAGGATCAACTATAGATTTTAAATCTTCTGTCAAAAACCTGGAAAGCTGAATGGTCTTGTGTAAGTGCCTAGCACCATAAATGCAAAGTGGTTGTGTTTTGATGGAAAACCACATTGGGGCATATACTTTTATTATAAAATTGGTTAAAATTAACAAATTGGTAGTTGGCTCAGAGGAAGAAACACACCAACGAAGGATTCTGTTAGCAGTTGTGAGCCACCGGGAATGTACGATTTTGCCAGGATATTTCTTTGATAAGCTTTCGGAACACGATCCAGAGTTTATAGCTTGACACATTTCGTATAAGTATAGTTGGTCAGTACTCAAATTCTTACTGTTTGTTACGATAGGTAGAGTGCACTGGATGGTTTGAAACGGAACCACTGGAAGCTCCTCGCAAACCTTGAAAGTTTTTCTGATAGGTCCTGTAAAACTTCTAGGTCCAGTAGTAAAGCCATCAAGTTTCTCGAACAAGTGTCGAAACGGCAGTTCATTGGCGTGTAACTGGCAAATGCACCACTGTAGCGGTTTTCCAATTTCTATTTCAAGTTTTCAAATAATACCCCATTGGCTACCTGTATTAACAACAGTTCCATCACACCCGATTACAGTAAGCTTATTGCATTCAATGTTTTTCCTGTCCAAGAACTCCTTTACTTTTTAGTTACTATTGCTGCTTTTCCGGTGTTTAAATGAAAGATGGCCAATATATAGTAACTCTGGTTCTCTAACTAAGCTTATATGCTCTTCCATAATTATCCTTCTCCTGGAATCTCTCATACTAAGCGTTTTATCTTTGCGGCCATCAAAGTATAATCCAAAATTTTGATCTTCCGAATTAAGTGGTACATTGGTCAAACTGGTCCTCCGCTTCTCACGGGCTCTTCTAATTTTATTTCGGTCCACAACAGTGGACAAATTTGCCTCCGAAATAACCCTCACACTTTGGAGTGTTGCCAAAACAATGGCAGCTCCAGCTCTGTCAGAAACGCCAAATCTATCCAAAGTTATGGCTATTACACTAAGGTCATTAATTTTTTATGTTTGGGGTTGTTGCGTTCTTTGTTGTGGTGCCTGCGGTGTTGTCGTTTGGGGTTGAAGTGTCTGGGGTTGTGCGTCGCTGGTTAATGGCATAGGCTGTTTTGAGGTTGAAGAACTGGTAATTGTTTCTTTATATTCCTCAAATCTACGTTTGCGACTAATACTTCTCTGATTCTACGTGCGGTCATGGAGACAGCTGGCGATGTTATTTTACTTATCAAGGCCAAATGCGCGCACATCCTAACTCGCCGAGCGCAAGCGCGATACTGTTTGATTTGTAGAAAAAGTACATAGACGCACTCTGCTGCATAACACTCACACATAGAAAAAATTGAATTAAAAAATTTGTTGCGGTTTCAGTGACCGGTGGTAGATGGTTAAGGGTTAATTTACGAGTGCAAACAAGGAAAAAACGTGACATATTACAACAAATTTACAACATTGTTCAAACTCATAATTTTTTTCGGCGTGTTGTTTCCCACATTCCACGATGTCGGCATGTTGAATTTTATGTTTACCTGTGTGTTGATCTTATCTCATAGTCATAACTTTTCCCGCTGCCGAAACAGAAGTTCTGGCGTCTGCTACAACTTCTATTCAGCACCACATCTGGGTAGCCATGTTGTTACATTGCCGACATCCTGGCCAGCAGTGTACAAAGAAACAGGATCGCAGAGACGATGAAGATAATTCCAACTTTTGCAGCATGCTTGCCAGCTGCAACAAAATACACACTTGAACCACTGCTGCAATAATTACCTGTTCACTGCGTGATAATTAAATGTGGGTAAAGATGTTATAAATTTTGAAGAAGTGACAAAAGACCAGGAATTTGGTGGTTTTTTTTTTTTAATTTAATTAATTTCTTCTTTGTTCATGTCACACTTGTTACAGGAAGCACTTCACTTTGATTCACAACAAACTTTTATCGTGAGGCACTTGCCAAGTCGCGAAAATTGTACCACCAAGTTACTGCATTAATTTAAACTGAGTTAGTGAAACTTATGTGCAGTCATGCACACACACTATTCACATGCCCACACCAGTGCATACACCCATACACACATGCATTCTCTCCCTCTCTCTCTCTCTTTCCTCCCTCCCTGTCCCCTCCCTTCTGCTTCCCTCCCTGGATCATCTCCCTGTCCCCTCTTTTTCTCCCTCTTGCCTCTCCCTGCCAACCCTTTCACCCCCTCTCATCTCCATGCCAACCCTTTCCCTCCCTCTCATCACTCCCTGCCCAATAATTTCCCTCCCTCTCAACTCTCCCTGCCCGCTATTTTCCTCTCTCTCACCTATCCATATCCACTATTTCCCTCCCTCTTATCTCTCCCTGCCCCTTCTTTCCCTCCCTCTACTATCCTTTCCACATCTCTCTCTCCACCCCATTTTCCCCTTCCTCATATTCTTCCTCCCATTCCTGCCCTTATCCATTTCCTCGTATCCCTACCCTTTTCCCTTTCTTATACCCATCCCTCCTCCCCCCACACCTTCTCTTCCTCATACCCCTCCCACACCTCTTCTTCTTCATGCCTCTCCCCCACCCCTTCATCATACCTCTCCCCTGCCTCCCCTACCTCATACCTCTCCCTCTGACTCCCCNCCCTTCCATCCCTCCTCCTGATACCTCTCCTCCCCATTCCTCATACATCTGCTCTTCCTTTACCTCATATTCTCATCACCCTCTTCATCACACTCTTACTCTCCCCCGTTCTGTTTGCAGATTTGAAGCAGTTACTGTATTTGTGCAATACATGTAGTATTGTGCACGACTGTATAGTTTTTAATCACAAGGCTATTTATTTTTAAGCCATCTTTCATTATTATAAATGTTACAGCATGTAAAAAACTAAATTATACACATCAAAAAATGTTTTGCAGCATCTGTAATTTGGTTGCTCATGGTTGTTTGCTGGGACAGTAGACACATTACAAAGAGGCATCAGAATGACAGCATGGTATTCTGAACAAACAGTGTGTCTCATCAGTCCATACTTTCTCTTGGGCCATGAGCCACAGAGTAACTCACTAATCCCGGTGTTGCAAAACTTTGTTTGAAATGTGTATTTTGAAGCCTTGCTGGAGCAGGTTGAAATTGAGTAGCAGTAATGCCACTTTAAGATAAAATAAAATCACTGTTACACATACCAGTAACAACAGAGGCATATATGAGAGTATTTACGGTGATATAAACTAAAAATGTGTGGAAAATACACTCCTATGCAAAAAAGTAGTTGCACCCACAAGGAAGCAACTTACAGGAATGAAATATGGGTACATTTGACAGTGTGACATACAGATAATTCACATTTCACACTCTGCTGTTCAAGTGATGCTCGGCAAGGGCAGGTCTTAATGCTGTACCTGCCGGACTATACGAGATTGTCCTAGTGTGCCTATTTTTCCATCCTGACTCTTGCTGTTGTGTTGGTAGTACCCCTTCAAAGTGTAGTGTGCCTCGGAGATGAGTTTGACAACAATTTGAACAGTTGGACATGTTTGAGAGAGGTCACGTTGTAGGTCTGCGGGAAGTGGAATGGTTATTTCACTGTATTATGCACCATAGCACTCAGATAGTGCTTGTGAATAGAGGAAGGCATGCACACACATAATTCAGGGTCTGAGAGACTGCCACAAACCACACTGAGAGAGAAGTCATATTGTCCAATGTCCATAGAATGCCACAACTTTGGACATTCAGCAAGCAGTGGTGCCCACCCTGCAGCATACTGTGAGTGCCAGTATGGTTGGCAGATGGCTGCACAACGCAGGACTCAGGGTTTGAAGAAACCCATTTTTTTTATAAAAAGTCTAACCCACTAGATTTTTATTCAAAAACCCAGGTTTTTTTTTGGGATATTTAAAGGCTTTTTACTGAGGTTAATTATAAACATGTATATTCTAAATATTTGTTTTGGTTATGTTTACCTGGACACTTATATTTTACTTTTTTTAATCAAACGCCTGCATTTATAATCTGAATTTGATACATTGTTGGTAAATATTGGAATTTTTTTCGTTTCTACTAAATATTGTGTGAAGGAAAAACTTAATATTATTGCAGTTTATGTAATGCAGCTAGTATTATACACAACATGGACACTTTTATGTTATAATAATTGGTATAACAACTATCATATATTGTCAAATATCACCATAACCTGCAATTGTGTTGTGTTTTTGAAAAACTCTTTTCATAAGTTGTGTAAATAGAATATCTGTGCATACAAACACTTGACATTTATTATTTTGTACACATTTGATTTTACTGAGAATTGCAAGTATAAATCATTATGAACTTGCTAAAGAGGTAGTAGAGGAATATAAGTATTCCCTGTAGAAACAAAAATTTATTCCTCATCACTGCAACACATCAGCAAAAAGAAATTAAGGTATTAAAATAAATGCTTAATAATTACAAGTGCCAGAAATTCATACTGCATCAGTCTCATTCTCACAGATATCAGCAAGTGTTAAGTCTACCTTTTTAACTTGGTCATTTTTTAATGATATTCCAGTAATACATTACACAGTAGTAAGTTGCATGCAATAGGTAGACAAAATGAACATTACACATTTATAATTCAATGAATCTAAACTTCTGTCTGTGGAATATTTGCTTGTAAATGATGATACATTTTAACTAGTATTGTTCCTTTATTAACTCCTAAATGATTGTGTAACTTGCGCCAAACTATTCCTAATGCAGAGAAGTATTTCTCAATTAAAGCAGAAGAAGCTGGTGCTGAATGCAAGCAGACAAAAAAGGGACAAAACCCAAAGGGAAACTGTGGAAGAAATGTGAGCAGTGCCGAGATAAGGATTTGTTGTCACATTTCACACATCCAGATGGCCTGATTTCGTATTAATGCCCAATCACTATTGGTTTTCATCACAGGTGCTTTGACAGTTGAAAGGAAGGTTAATGAGGTTCTGCAACCAGTGGCCCTGCCGTTTTGTGAACGCCCACTCCAATGCTTCAATAGGAAAATGCTCATCTTCATACCGCTGCCATCTCAAGATTTTGCCTTGAAGCCATGGATGGATACTTTATTTTGGCCATCTGCATTGCCAGACCTATCACCAAATGAAAATTTGTGAGATACTATTGACCGCTTATCGTGACTTCCACCCCTACTACAAAATCTGCTGGAACTGCAAGTGAATATTCAAGCTGCATGGGATGGATAATTGCAGGACACCATCAAGGATCTGTACAACTTCATGCCACATCGTATGGCAGAATGTGTTCACAAACATGGCTGTCTGACAACATACTGAGACACATATATAGGCGCAATAAATATTGCTCATATTAGTCTCAATTTGTAATAATTTCTTGTTCGTGGTGACTTTAGTTTGCCTTCCAAATAACATTGCTGTTAGACACTTCCTCGAGGGTACAACTATTTTTTTTATGGTGCGTGTATATAGAGAGATATAAGCTCACATTAAAATATCCAATGTTCACACAAAAATTTGCCTTATTACATTTTGTTATATATGAACTATTTTCAATATTCCCCTAATGTGATTACTCTTTTTTAGTTTTTATTATCTTTGCATTTATTTTTGCATTTTGGATGAATTTTGTTTATTTAATAAGCAATAATAATAGTGACAGATAAACAACAGTGTATTCATGACTAAGCAAACCTTTATGTTGATTTACAGAGCTGCTGGAATGAGAGACTGTGTTTCACAATAACAGTTTTGTAATTCGTAAACACACTTTTCTGGATAACCGATTATTGAGAGATTGTCACTAGCAAACTTACCCAGACGCCATCTTAAGTTCCACTGATCTTNGGGGTGGTTCACTACTTCCAGGAGCTAAGTATTTATATTCATTCACCCAACAAAATGATCTGTTGGCGCATGTGAACACAACAGTTTATTTACAAAAGTACTGAACATAACTATCTGCTGAGACCAGCTGAGCTCTCCAAGAATTTAGTCACAATACAAATTCACTATGTACAATAATTACAAGTCACAGCTCGTAATAACACTTCTGAGCTGGCAGGTGGTAAAGCTTATGTACAGGTCTACACGGACATCTCTTCTGCATTCGTAAATCCACCACTCTAGTGATGCCATACCTTCCAGGGTGAAGCTTGATGACTATCGCTAAGCACCAGTCCAGGAGTGGTGCATTTTATTCTCCAATCGGAACTAGCTCTCATACAGCAAGACCAGGTTCCTGGATTTACCACTTCCCTTATGGTTGTAGTTGCTGCAAGTATTCTTTACACCACTGTTTCCAGAATTGGTTGGCTTGTGCGCATATAATTTTCCATCTTCTGGACAAGCAGATATTGCTGCCATCAACTTCTTCATATGACTGGGGTACAGCAACAAGAAGCCTATCAATGAGGAAATCTCAGGTGTGAGTGCTACCATGTCACATGATCAGAAGAGACTGGCGTTAGGGGCTGTGAGTTTAGAACAACCTGAACTCGAGTGGCAAGCATTATCTGTTCCTTGAGTGTCAGAACTTGATTGCCAATTTTTCACCTGAGATGGTATTTGCCTGATGTAATGGCAACTTTCCACAATCCCCCCTGAAGAGGTGTTGCAGGAGGCAGGAAATGAAAACGGATTTCCTGAGCCAGGGAGACATTTTCCAGGAGCAGGGATTTGAGCAACTACTTAAATGACTGATGAAGATGCCTTGAAGCACCAACAAAGTTGTTGTCACAATCAGAATACAAACTAGTACATAAACCGCTTTTTGGCACAAATCAAGTAACAGAACTGTCTGTAGTCAGATCAGTTACAACTTCAACATTGACAACTTCCGTGGCAAAACTGATGAAGATAGATAGATGCTTTCTGGATAGCATGACGACACAGCTTGGATGGATATTGGTCACCTCAAAGGCCCCAGTAGGTGCGACTCATTCAGTGGGTAAAGCAGCCATTAGCGAAGGACTGGTGACAGGCCGGCACCAAAAGTAAAGTGCACACTTGAATACCCTAGATTGGATCAATGACTGAGCTGATAAAATCTGAATTTGTTGACATACAACACAAGAGACTGCAGTAGTTGTGGTGCAGTATGTAGGTCCTTCAATTGGTAATAGTCTACCAAGGCTTCAACAGCAGTATGGTCTTTTGGCAATGTGATACGGTGTTTTGAGGAGTACTCACCATTTGCATTTGATAAATGACTGCCTGTCCTTAGCACACCTTGCCAGTCCAAAAAAATGTGTCAAATGCTTTGGAACAAGGTTTTCCTGCTTAGAATTGTTTCAAGTCATCTTGGAAAACACCCTCAGGATACATTTATACACTAATGAAGTTGCTTGCTTCATTTCAACAGAAGATGGGTTTTACTGCTAGGAGGTTGCCTTTGGCAGTGTTTTACAAATGCATAAATAGGTTATCACTGAAGAAGTTTTGACCATGACGAAAATTTCTGCAACAGTGGAAGTTCTTCTGGACGATCATGTGTGTTCACAAGAACTTGCTGGAATGACTTCAGTTCTGGTATATCTGAAGTCTAATTCACTAGAGGCAGTGGCCATTGGCCAGGTGGGTCCGTTAACCATAGAGGTCTATACCATCAGAGGGTGTGAAAATGTAGTTCATCAGGAAGCAGGCCATGAGAAGAACAATCTGCAGGATTTTCTTGGGAAACATGTTTCCAACACTGAGGAGGAACCTGCTCCTTGATTTGAGCAACCCAATTTGCGACAAAAGTTTCTAACCGGTAGGGCTGAGTCTTGATCCAGGTGAGAGCTACACTAGTGTAAGTACATGCATGCCTGACAATGACTATTGAATGTAACAGTAATGCATCAATTTTGCCAACAAATGAGCACCACACAGCTCAATTTGAGGAAGGGAAACTTGTTCTAGTGGAGCTATTTTAGATGTGGCCAATAGTAGATTAATGTTTACATAATTATTATTACTATTACTCATTATTATTACTCAAATATAGGACACCTGCATAGACTTGCTCAAATGCATCTGCAAAGCCATGTAGCTCCACACAAAATGGGGTAAGCTAAATGTTTCAAGATGGACAAGTCCCTCAATAAACTGAATCCACTTATCTTGGATTGGTGATGTTAAGAGGTCATACCACACCATTCCTTGGGTCTACAACCACTGCATCAAAATTTTTCCTCACATTAACCACTGGAAGACAACCAACCTATGGGTTCATAAACATGAGCTATCTGTGAGAAGACAAAGCATTTGGTTGAGATACCACTGCTGATATTGATGCATGCTGCATCCTTCCTCCCTTAGCCTGTTTGTCCCGCTACACCAACACAGCTTCGACATGCCCTCTACTGCAGGCAGTCGGACCGAACGGAGCTGTCACCCCCTCCACGACTCCTACGCTGGAGACATGCACCGGAGTGCACCACCCCTTCGCCACCACCTGGGTACTGTCTTAGTCAGGTGACCATCCAGCTATCATGCCCTCAAGAGACAGCTTTTAAGGGCGTAATAATTCGGGCCAACCAATACTGCCAAGAGACATCCACAGTAAGAATACCGCCGGGGAAATGAATGCAGCGAGGGAGAGACAGCAGTTATAGTGTTCCCAAAATACCTTGTGTTCCCCTCTTCATTCCCTGTTCACATCTCCATTCGTGTGTTGTGTGTGAAATGTATATGTGTAAATTACCCAGAAAAATATGGGCTTTAAGGCAACATTAACAACCCACGTTTTTGTGTGTGTCTGTGAAAACGTGCCTTGTTAAATACGTAATCAAGCAAGGCTACCCACACCCCTCCTGGGGTCAAAGTGGACTCTTCCACCACGAGCCATCTGTTGCCATCCTAAATTGAATATAAAAAAAGGGTGCAAGCAATTTTGCTATTTAACCAAAAGGGTTAATGTGGAAACAAACCTGTTACAAATGCAACAGACTGTAAGAGACACAGCCCCGAGGCATAATAAAAATATGCTGTGTGTACTTTTTATTGCCAATTAAATTTATTTGTGTGTGTAATTTGCTAATGCAAATAAGTATGGTAAATTGTGAGATCTTTTAGTCTCTTACATATGTAATTGTACGTGTTTATTTTATTAATCAAAGTGCCAGTGGGCTTTTGCAATACAACTGGTATGCTTTCGAGACGGGGTCCCTAGCGGGTTCCGCCATGCTTGTGAAGTTGGTTCTGCACGTGCTGAGTGAGTGGATGTGCTGCAGCGCACCTCTGGGCACTTCAACTTTTTGCACCGAGCACTACTGTATCAATAGTCAATTATTTTCAGTGAGTAAAATCAGTGAAAGTGAGCATTTGTTTTATTTCAGTATCGGTCGCTTCACAACAGCATAATCTATCTTTTGTGTCTTCTACCCACTGCTTCACCGCACCTACCGATGATGGATTTGTTGTGTATTGGCATGTGAGGCGGCCCCTTAACAGTCTCATGTAATCATTAGAGGCGTATAAGGGGGCCTACACCCCCCTCATAGGTAGGCATAGGCAGGATTCTACAACATTATCGATGATGTCGCCTCATCGCGGGGTGATCGTAGGAGGAGCCATGTATGTGAATGACCCACCCCTAGATGAGTATCTCATGCTCTGGCACCCATTCCATCTCTACAATTACCACAACACCTGTTACCGTAAATCTAACCTTCCTTCTCCCTGCTCCTGAGACCACGACAGCCCGTCAATATTTAAATGGTAAGAGAAAACCTCTATATCTGGACTCCTTAGAAGACCTAGAATATTCACTATAGGCTGAGATGAGAATTCAAGCAATCTCCAATTCTCACAATGAGGTATAGGAATGTCATCCAACAACTGGGACTGGTTAGTTGACCATTTCCTAAGTTCAAATCCACCCTTTTCATAAGAGTTCAATCAACTGATTATTTAGCTCAAGTGCTTCCTCCACCGATGATGCACTGATTATAATGCCATCTACAAAAATATGATAATGAAGAGCATTTTGTGCCAGGGGATAATGGAAACCCTCATCCATGGCCATTTGGTCCAAAGTACAAATAGCCAGACATGGAGATGGTGTGAATTCATCGGTTACAGTATTAAGGTGGAACACTGCAAGTAGGAGAGAGGAGCCTTCACGCAACAGATAAGTTGTTATGGTCAGTCGTCATCATGGATCAGAATCTACAGATACATTTGCTTGATGTCACAAGAGAAAACAACACTATAATTACATCACATATAGCATTCTAAAGTGTTGGTCCAGAGAGATAAGTATCATTCAGGGATACAACATTTGAAGTCCTGGTGCTACCATAAAAATTACCCTCATTTCAGTTGTTGAACTAGCCATTTTGTTCACACCATAGTGCAGGATAAAGCATTCAGAAGTTTCTAGACTTTCTACTTGTTGGACTGATGCGATGTAGGGCGCTTCATGTTACCAGAAGTAGCATAATTAAACATGAAGTACTTTTATATTGTTTTCATGTGTGGTTGAGATGCAAGTTTACACACCAGAGCATAGAATCTGTATTCAGCATTTACATATGAATTTATGATAAACTGTCCCTCATGTTTGAATGGGAGACTAACCTTGTACTGCCAGATTCATCTCCAGAGAGTTGTCATGAAGTGAGTCTTGCACAAGTCAGCATCTGGTTGTTTTGCAACTACATGAGGGGGTTCCTCAGTTTCTCAAAACTGTTTGAGAATCCAGTCTAGCGAGTTCCCAGTCACCACAAACATAGAAATCAGCTCTTGATCAGAATCGGTGCTCAGTTCAGGGTAATCTCCAAGGAGCATCCATTTATATTTAGACTCTAGCACAAGAGGCATGTGTTGACCTAGTTCAAGTGGCGCACTCATACAAGCCCGTGCATAAAAGTCAGTGCCCAACAATATGTCAATGGGACCAGGTTTGTCAAAATGAGGATTAGCTAATGGAAGAGATCCAAGTTGGGTATGAACACATGGATCCACAGTTGCCGGTGGTAGATTACTGGTGATTTTAGAGACCACGAACAAAGAGTGAGTGAATGAACATTGTGATACAACTGGCAACACCCTTCAAGTTAAATGCATCATGCCCAAGACCATAAACCCATTTATTGACATTTTGAAAAGGTAAAGACAGAAAAACGTTTGCAGTTGCTTCTTTCATGAAGGAAGCCCAAGCTCCAGTAAACAGTGCATCACATGCAGTTTACTGACAGCACCAACCACAGGACAGTGGACAATAATATTGAAGTCGATCACGAGCTGAAGACACCCACAAATTGTTCAGTCTCAACATCAGCATTTGAAGTATAATTTTCAACATTTATCACAGGATTAGGCCTAGACTGACATCAACATGACGTAGTGTGTGGTGCAATTTTTTGCATTGAAAAAAAATATGGGTTGATGTACAGGACACTATAGTATGGGCTCTTCCCAGGAATTTAAAGCAGAATTTCTTACTGTGAACTATTTACTGTCTTGCTGATGGTGAGGCATTAACAAATTCTGAACATTTATATGCAGAATGAGTGGTCTGCTGACAAGAAAATACATGATTCTGACTGGGTGGGCTCAGAATTGGGCACAAATGCTGATTTGGTGATATATGACTGGCTTTTTGAGAGATGGCCTTGTGGGGTGCTTGAGGGTGTTTATTTTGACTCGTATATCAATGGCACAGTCCATAGTAGAGACCTTAGCGTGCAGTAACTCAGCAAGTTCTGAAACCTTTGTCATATCATAGTCTGCCCTGCACACAAGCTTTCAAACTGAGTGTGCAGCTCTATGTCCAACTTATTCAACAAGATTGTGACAAGAACAGGATTTTCATCAGTTTCATTACAACGTAATCTCCCAAGGACCCATGCATTTTCATTGAACGTACTGACAAAGTGCTTGACTGATTTGTGATTTGTGTTTTTCACAGAATGTAAATTGAGAATTTGGTTTATGTACAATGTTGTCAGCTTTCTCAGATTTGAATACTGAGAGGTAAGAAGTTCCCATGCCCCAGGATAATTCTCAGAAGAAATTGGGAGATTTTTCATCAATTGTAATCATCTGCTGTGAGACAACCCATTAAATATTTGAATTTTTCAACACCAGCCAGGGAATGATTGTTGTGAATGGTGACTTGGTATAGCTGCGAAAACATTGGCTAGTCTTCCCACTGACCAGAAAAAGTAAGCAAGTTGATCTTGGGAAGCCTTACAGGTGGAGTTGATTCACTTTGAACAACATGCTTACACAATACAAGTGTAGGACAGTAAAGTAAATAACTCATTATGTTTAGAGGTCAAAACATTTACATTTAAGTCTTCAGGAAGTGGGTCTGATTGTAGCAAGTTGTCATATACTGAATTTACACTACTATCAGTAGCATCAAGTTGTACACCAAATGCATTTACATTCTGCACAATTTCCCCAGTAACAAGCAACGTCCTTGTTAATGCCTGTATTTGCTTGCTGATATGTCATAATTTAGTTTTTTAAAGTTTCAATTTCAGTAAAAATGCCTTGATATCCATGTTCAGTATTCTGATTAAGCAAGAAAGCAAGCAATAATAATGGTATAGAGATGACAAAACCACAACTTATCATGACACAGCACAAAGGTAGGTTATGTATATTAGGTGGTAAAAAGTTAAAAACTTACAAATAAACTTTTGTTGAAACACTTTTTAAACCTATCCTGGATAATTCAAGGATATACAAAGCAATAAACACAACTGAGAAAAAACAATACGTAAATTACTTGCGTGACAAAAACCAGAGGATTGAGGATATCACAAAACAAGAAGTTACTGATATAACTAATGATCCTATTTTCCTCAACATTGGTGCAAATAATTTTTAAATAATTTCTTAAAAGCAGAGTTGGTAGGAAGGACTTGACTTCTCTTTGAAAGCAATAACTTTTGAAATGAAACCAGAAACTTATGCAACATTACTGAGACAATTACAAATACACAAATGCGTTACCGGGACTTGAACTCTGAAAACCTCGTACTAAAGCTAGCGTGAAATCCACTGCATAATGGAGGTTGGATTTGGAGCATCAACTTCGAATTTAATCAATCTAATGTTTCTTATGATAGAGTTTACTAACCTAAAATATTTACAGGGCCTTTATTTTGAAAATAAGTGACTGAGCCACATAAAGCATGTAAGTTTACATGGTCTACCGCAGCGCTACTTATGTGAAGAATTTGATGGAAATCGGTTGTTTGGTCCCTGAGATATTACATAAAAAACTTTATTTTCTATCGTACAAAGTTGCCAGAAAAAGAGACTCTATATACGATGCTTCTAATGTATACTGTCTACATACAAATTTTGATTGAATTTGGTTATATTGTTTAATATATATGTTAAACTTATCTAAATTACTTATGAAGCTACTATTTTGAACATTATTGTTTGACGAATTGAAATCGTGAAACTTTACGTGACCTTCTGTAGCATTTATGGTGTACACAATTTGGTACAAATTTATTTGAAATTTTCCAGTGTAACATTTGGTGTGAATCGGTTTATTGGTCCTCAAGACATGGTATAAAACCTTCATATGGCGATCTTTATAAATGGAGGACAAAAAAGTAATGTAGAAGCAATTTTGATGATTGTATACTGCCAATATACAAAGTTAAGTTAAAATAGATTCCTTTGCTTTGTATAGATAGTTCACAAAACTAAAATGATTTTATAGCCGCCATTCTGAAAATGTGTTCTATTTTAAAAAATACATTTATTATTAAGGCGTACCACAGTACATCATCTTCACCAAATTTGGTAAGAATGGGTTGATTGTTTCCCAGAGATATGAGATAAAATCATTAATTTTTATTGGTGAGGCTATTTTCCAAAATGGCAGAGAAATGAGGCTCTGCATAGACAAATTTGATGGTTGTAATAGGTACTGCCAGCATACAAAGTTAAGTTGGAATTTGTTTCGTTAATAAAATATACTGAGTTAAAATATTTATCTAGCCACCATTTTTAAAATAAGTGCCTGATCTACATAAAATATACCAATTTACACTACCTGCTTCAGTACTATTTATATGCAAAATTTGGAAGGAATCTGTTAATTGTTTCCCTGAGATAGGGTAAAAAAACTTTATTTACTCGCATGGTGCTATGTTAAAAAATCGCTCACAAAAGATACTCAATGTACATAGAGTTGATAGTTGTAATATCTGCTGCCAGCATACAAAGTTTAGTTGAAATTGATTGCATGGTTTCGACGATATAGCAATCTAAGCTAAAAATGGCTATATGGGTGCCATTTTGTAAGTAAGTGTCTCACATGCTTAAAACATACCACTTGACATCATCTGCCTCAGTACTACTTGTTTGCCAAATTTGATAGAAATTGATTAATTATATACTCAGTTACGACATAATAACTTAATTTATTTGTATGAAGCTATCTTTCAAAATGGCATACAAAAGTAGTCATTCATTGGTTTATATAATGCCTGTTACAGATACTATCAGTATACAAAATTTGGTCAAAATTGGTTAAATGGTATGGCAGATATACTAATTAAACTTTAAAACCTTTGTATGGCTGCCATTTTGAAAATAAGTTATTAATCAAGTTAATCACTTACATTTACATAGCGTACCATAGCATTACTTACATGCTAAATTGGGTGAGAATTGGTTGAATAGTTTCCAAGATATAATGTAAAATATATTATTTTTTTAATTGGTGCTATTTTTTAGAATGGCAGACCAACAACAATATATTTCTCAAAATTTAATTCTTACACAATGGTCTGCCAGCATACAAAATTTGGTTAAAATTGGTTGAATGGTTTTTAAGATATGACATCGCCCTAAATTAAAAAAATAGCCACAATTTTGAAAGTAGGTGTCCGCCGTTGTTGAAAACTATGAAAGTCAGGTTTCCGTATTTATTACAATTCATGTACCGAGTTTGGTGAAATTCGGTTCAAGCATTTAGCCTTTCTTTCTTTCGGAAAGTAGGCTAAAAAGGTAACATAGCACAAGCAATATTAAATAGTAGCGATCACTAAGGTGTCAAATCCATTTTAAATGATGTGATGAGGGGATTTCTGCAGTGGCATCGACATTGTAATCATGCACGCGAGAAATTACAATTACATTGCACACACAATTGAGTGATAAAAAAATGTATAATCGCTGATAGGTTTCACACATGAAGCAATCTGGCCCAGAGGACCAAAAATTTTTTCATAATTCATAAACAAATTTTGCAGGGCAAACAGCAATTGAGATGTTATCACTAATAAACTTACCCTGATGCCATCTTGGGTTCCGTTGATCTTCAGGGGGGTGGCACATACTACTAACAGGAGCCAAGTACTCATGCTCCCGATCATGTGGTCCGTTGGCACGTGTACAAAATAGTTCATTTACAAAAGTACTAAATAACAACAGTACCATTATTTTGCTAGAAGTGGTTTTTGTTGTATCTGAGCAATTATAAATGGCACAGTGAAAATTATGATTATTTTCATATTTCTTCATTTTTACAAATATCTGAACGTTTTTTTTCAACGATACAGTAAATTTAATTAAATATGAAAAATATATTTTAGGTCACCTGTAACTAAACACTGGATTTACATTTTTTGTGTGGGAAATTAAATTCCACAAAGTTCTGATCTGTAATGATGAGCTTTCCAGGAACATAAAACCAAATTGACAACAGGACCTTTTGCATTTGTTTTTAAAATTATTTATAAAGAAAAATGCCAAGATGTGTGACATGTTAGTGTAAAGCCATTTTCCTGAACAACTTCTGTATTGATTTTCTTAGAACGAAAACATTTTGTTGGTTCACAACGAAGAGGGCTACAATCTGCTGCAGAAGTGTGTGGGCATCAACAACGTGGACATGGTGCGTTGGATCCTGTCGAGGAACACGGATGTGAATCGGGGGGCTTGTTCCCTACCGTTGCACATTGCATGCCTCAAAGGGTGAGAAATGCAATTGTTATCAGTTTCTCTACTATTATTCTGTAGTTTTAGTCTATAATACTGTTTTTATAGTGTTTGTATTTTGAGAAAATGATTGAATAGTTTTAGATGCAGTTAGTTTGTGAAAATGAATATAATTTTTCACCTCTAGTTGAATCATATTTAATTGAACATTTTCGAAAACCGCCTTACAAAATAATTCCTGCAGTAAATGCATCTACCTTAATGCAGACATTTCTTACCAGCATAAACATTTGCTGTGAATTATGAGTAGTTCTATATAATATTCTAATGTGCAACAGTTAAGGATAATCCAAATTACCTCAGTTCTATCAATGTGAGGAGCAATGAACTCTTATTAGTTAAATTCATCTGCACATCCAAAAATATTCATAACTATTTTTTACATATCATGTTTTCAGTAGATAGTCAGGCAATAACAAACCATAATGTCCAACATGACCCATGCTAACACCACTTGAAGGTGATGAGATTGTCATTATGATGTCTGGGATTTTGACTACTATAGTACAAGCTCCTATTTTGAAGAACAATATAGTCAAACATTTCTTGGGATATGGAGTTCATTTACAGCACCAAAGCCACCCATGAAAATGAAAGGTATGGTACAATACCTGAGTGCATTCCAAGCATGCTCGATAGTGATAGGGTTTAGATTTGGGGAGATGGGAGGGGNGTCCTTGTTTACATGTAGTCATCTACCAGTGAAGCTTGATATGATTGGGCATTATCATCCATAAACAGGACATGTGCACCCACTGTACCCCTGAATAGCTTGATGTTCTGTTGGAGGATAACATGTGTGTACACCTGGCGTGTTGGAGAGTCACAACCAAACCTGTAGAGGGAAGCATGTAAGTTCGACATGATTCCACCCCAGAGAAAGATGCTGCTTTCTCCATGATGGGCCTCTTCAATGATGTTAACTAAATTGTTCCTACCCCCTCTTCTCCCCATGTCTAAACACACTGGGAATTACCGTGGAGACTGAACATGGGTTCATCTGTAAACAAGACATAATCCTGCTGTTCCTTGATCCATGCTCGATCTCTGCACCCATGCTAACTGGGTATTTTTTAATCATCAATCAATGGTCCTCCAGGTCTGTGGTCTCACTTAATGTATCGGTAGACATTATACCTGTCTCGTATGCTCACAGGTCCCTAGCAAGGTGGTTTGCGGAGGTTCTTTCGTCTGTGTCTGATGTGCAATTTTAAAATGCTGCATTTTTCTACTATAATTAATATGGCAAATAATTCCTTCATTCACCATTCAAGAAATCTAAGATTTATTTGATTATTGAGTTGTATTTGTCCAGTATTTATTTATGACACATATTATGATAAATGTTTTATATTTTTTGATTCAATTGTTAATTAGAGCGAATATAGGAAGTTACTTAACGGGGCTGCCTGGTTCGTCCAATATACCCTCTTGTCGATGAGGTTACATTTTCGTGTATAACAAGTTGTAGCTCACAGACTTGCAGGCTAACTTTTGGAGAGTGACTTTAATGGAATCTAGACGCACAGCAGGTGGTGGACTTTGACCCACAGTCTGCCCCGTGGTTGTTCACAAAAAAAAAGTTGAAAAGCGAGACTTTTAACAGTTGTGCCTCCTCGCTTGATTACTGCCACCTGCTGCTGGGCCGGTTGAAGGCGTGTATGGGTGCAGTCCCATGCATTTGCAATCCACACTCAGCAAGCTTTTTCTAATCCACCAAAGCTAAGTTGCTTCATAGGCAAACTACTTAGCATCGAGACTGATTTGAAATTTGCAAGAAGTTTTATTCGCGATTCTCACGTTCGTCGCAAACAAGAAGCAACATAATGAAGAAATTTGTGCAGCCACTGGGCGCTGCATAAATTCGACAATAAATGTTTGACCTTTATAATAAAAACAATACATCTAATGATTTCACATTTATGTGTTTACAAAAACGTATTCTAGAATTAATGACATGTGCAAACTGTTACATTTATTTTGTAAACATGTTTAACAGATGCAAGCAATAGCTATTGTTAACATAACATAAAAATGGATTACAGTAGAGCACACCTCAACCAGAATCATCGGGGGGAGGGCTATTCCGGTTGTGGGAAAATTCCGGTTATGGGAAATGAGGGTAAGGTGGTGTGAAAAATAAAACATTTTTAGTCTGAACTCGTGTATATGGGCCACATGATTTTAACGTAAGAAATCGATGAGTATGCATTATAAGTGTTATCCTTAAAGTTACAAAACCATTAAAAAAACACTACATACTGTTTATGAAAATGTGACTGTCATAAAATTCCCGGCGCTGCGTGAATGACCTTAATTCCCAACCTACTAGCGAGAGTTCTTATCGCTTTGCCCGCGTGTCTGCGGGAGTAAGCGAGGACTGGAGATAATCTATGGCTGCAGCGGTGACATCATGTTACAGTTTGTGTTGACGTGCAACTGATAAAATTTCCAGAAGTATAGTCAATTCCAAGGATAGTCTTTCCCTTACTGCATGGCACGCCGGCACAATACACATTTACAAGAGCAGGACTGACGTATTATAGACACAGTTCACAAAGTACCGTATTTCAGCGTGTATAGGCAGCACATTTTTACAAAAAAAAAATGACAAAAAGTGGGGTGCAGCTTATTTACGAAATATTGGCATAAAAAAAATTTTCTCCCTAAACCATGTTCAGAAATTTGTCAACATACAGTACGCTTTAATGTTTTAACTTAGTTTCTATGGAAGTCAAACAATTGATAGCAAATAAATAGCTCATCAATGTGTTTAAACGCGTATAGGTTGCACCATACTTTACTTGCCTGTCCTAAACAGTTCTACTTTTTATCACCTTCAGCCACCATCCAGCTGGCTTGCTTCTTTTCTCTTTTTTCTTTCTCCCTCTCGCTTGCCGTCCTTCCTTTCCATCTCCACCCCCTCCTATAGAGCCACAACCACAGCCGCATCCTCTCTTCACATTCACCGAGATTGTCCGCAGTTCAAACGCTGTGTTGGGGCATTTTGGCATATATAAAAAAGTTTTATTTACATAAGTTTTATTTAGGAAAAACCAACACAGTATAATTATTTATTAACATATTGTATCCCACAGTAAAATAAATTTTTTTTGGCAAAAGTGAAAAATCTTCATAAGGGTTGCACCCCATTTTTTGTATACATAAAATGTGCGACCCGTACTCGGGCAAACATGGTAAGTTGGGTACCGTGTTCTTGTGCATACAGCACAACTTTTAATTTGAAGTTCGCAGTGTAAGTAGCTCTATCCTTTCCCATCATTAATAAAAGTATGTTATTGCACGAAACAAGTGACTGATAAGTTAAAGCGACGAGCGACGAGCGGGAGGGGCGGTGGCGACAAAGAGCGCTACAAGTTCAAAGTCCTCTCCCCTGCAACTACTCTTGCCCCTCGCTCTGTCTGGCGGGATACTGCACTGTTGCCACTTTTCAGCAGGCGAAGGCCAGGCGACATGGCAACGATAACACTCGACGGAAAATTAATTAGTTTGATTGCCATAGTTTGCTGTTGCCGCACTAGCGCGATGAGGCCCAGAAATATTTATGGGAATACAAAAATTCAGTGCAGCCTATACTTTAAATATTAATTATCCCTCATTTTTCATGAAAAACTTCTGGTGCAGCCTATACATGCCAAAATACGGTACATTTTCACTAACATGTTAGAACACTAAATTCTAAAAGTCACACCAGTAAAACCAACGGCATGTTTAGCACATTGCTATTAGTCACTGTCACTTGTGTCATTATGCAGCGTATCTGTGGCTGGTCCACTTGGGCCGGCTGTCTCTTCATCATGAAGCTTGTGTACCGTAGCTGGCGCAGATAAGATCTTGAACACATCCGTAATGCGTGTTTCCTTAGTTTTCTTGGTCTTCTCTACCTCCAATTGTTTTTCAGCAGGTACAGGCTCATTAACTGCTGTTCACTTACGAAGCTACACTGCTCAAGCCCAGCTATCAAATGGCTGATGTGAAAAATGTGTTCATCCTGTGAAATGTTTTCTGTTCGTCCGAATCTTCACTGCCATTCTCGTCTTTATTATTCTTGTTTGTAACCGTTTCCAGAATATCTTCATCTGTGTAATGTTGCACAACTGGAACATCACAATCAACAGTGAACCATTCTTCAATGTTGTTTTCAAGCAAATCTGTCAGTTCAAGGCTGATTATTATCTTTGCATATTTCATCAGTTAATCTAACTTTTTTTTTTCCTGAGAAACATTGAATCCTTGGAAGTTGGCAGGCTCATTTTCATTTTCTTCTGAGTAAATAATCGTCAGCCACAGTTTGTGCCAGGCATTGTTGAGAGTTGATTTAGGAATGCTGTCCCAAGCCCTTGTCAGAGCCCACACTACATCTTTCAAATAGTAATCCTTTTTTATTTGCACAACAGTTTTCCCGCCATTTAAGTCGCCCAAGAATGATCGCAGAAACTCTGATCGATAGCTGCACTTTAGCGAGCGTAGGATTCCTTGGTTCTGCGGCTGAATGAGTGACGTACAGTTAGGTGGCAGATAAATAACTTCAATGTTATCTCGTGACAGGGTTTCAGCTGGTGGGTGGGTGGAACAATTATCCATCACAAGTATGAGCTTGCAATCCTGCTTCAAGCCTATGCTATTGCAGTGTTGTCTAGCGTGTAAAAAAACTGTTGAACCACTAGGTGGTTATTTTTGTGGTCACCCAGTCTTTCTTGCTTACTGTGTATTCAACAGGCATTACCTTGACGTCTCTTTTAACTTTCGTGGCCGCATACTTTTACCAATAACCAGAAGTTTGAGCTTATATGTTCCAGCTGCATTGGAACAACCTAACACAGTTAGCCTTTCCTTACTTTCTTTCATTCCAGTATGTGCATCATCTGGAGTACACAAATTATTTCTCGGCATACATCTCCAGTACAATGCAGTTTTATCTGCATTGTACACTTGTTCGGGAGACATTTTCTCATCTGATGCTGGCTGCGTCAACTCCACAACAAAGTTTTTTGGCTGCTTCCGTATCTACAGAGAGTTTCTTGCTGCTCGGTGAATAAAGAGAAATGCTGTGTCATTTCTTGAACTTATGTAACCACTTTAATGAAAAGTCACATTCATAATCAAGTTTTATGAAAAATTTTAGCCTGTTCAGTGAGCATTGGCCCAGAAATGCTAAGTTCTTCACTTTTCCTTATTTTAAACCATTTCATTAAAGCTGCATCAAGTTCGCTACTTTTACCTGAGCAAAGTGTTTTACCACTCTCCATTCACACTTTTGATTCACTATTCACGTAAAACTTGCATAGTTCATCTTATTTGCTTTTTGATATCATACACTGCAGACACTCCTACGCCATAAAATTTACACATAGACTTCACAGAAATTCTTGCGTCCAGTTTTTTTTAACATTTCCACTTTCTCTTGAATCGAAAGCATTTTCCTTTGCCATTTAGCTGTATTGCTAGAAGCCGGTATCTTTTGTCTACTCAACATAATCTGTGAAACTATTAAAAAAGATTTATAAAAAAAACACGGATACGTTTACTTATACAGACTCAAAACAAACAAGTCGTCTCTAGTACGTGACGCGAACAACGGGCTATTTATAGAGTTGTGCTGGCTTGCTTGTGTGCAGCTAGCGGGCATGTACAGTCTGGTGTGAGCAATGAAAGACTTCTCACGAGCGCGGGAAAGTTATGGCACAACTTTGCAATGTTTGAATTTTTTTGGAAAATTTGTTTCTATTAAGGGGAGTTCTGTTCGAGGGAATTCCGGTTGAGGGGTTCTCTACTGTATAAACAAAGACAACCAATGTGAATGTCGTTACACCAGAATACTAAAATTCATAACGTAACACTCAACGACTTTATCGTGGATATCAATTTACATGCTGTTGTTAGAACAAGATTTTCCATCAGAAATAGGGACATAACTTATGGTAATACAGTGTTTGTGATATCAGCTCATACAAATTGAATAGTATAAGAAACTATTAGAAACAGTGTCGTGAAGTTGTATTAAATAAATGAAATAGTTATTTGTGTCGCAACTGAAGGTCCTTTTAAACAGATTTTTATTAATATAAATAATTAGCTACGTTACAAAGCTCATAAAGTTAATAATAAAAGTTAATAAAAACAAAATTAGTAATACATTATTGCTATTGTTTATCGCACACTTAGATTAAGTTCGCCGATGGGGATACATGAATTCCCAGTACCTACAGTGAGAAAAATATGATTGTCAATAAACTAATTAAGCCAGCACTAAAACTTTATTTATTAAATCAGTAATAAATACTATATAACATAGCGTATTCTTTATTTTTGATATATAAACTTTGAGAGTAACTTAAATGATTGTGATGATCTGGAATTGGCTATAAATAATTATCGGAACCAAATATATCTGCCATATCCAATCCCCGTAACTTGAAACCACTCTACAGATTAACTTATTATGTTCAGATGATAACTTTTTCTTTTTATTTTGAGATCTGTACATGTTCTAAAATTTAATCTGTGATAACTGCTTCAAACCAGGGGAATGTGATTGCAACACAGTGAAAAATTATCAACAGAAATCACTTAAAGACTAATGATTATAACAATGATTTGAGTCCACAAAATTACCAATAATGCACATTGATTGACAGTTATTATTACTGCTTCGTATCACTTATTGAAAGTGAGTTCTACATATTCACAGGTCAGAGACAGAAAAATAACTACATATTCAGTCAGTAGTATTTCACTGTTCAAATTCACTGTTTTAGAAGTGTACGTGTATTCGTAGGCAATAAAATGTGCCATTAATTGCTATATTGAATCTATTTCTTAAAAATCCATTAGTGAAGTCTATCATTTGATATGTGGTTAAACATGTTTGTTTTTAAGGGCACTTATTCATTAATTAGCACTGGGAAATTTACAAACATTGATATTTTTTACTATAAATTGTACTTGGGAATGGTGAGAATCAAGGAAGTAAATCACATTAAAAAAAATTTAAAAACTTAGTTCAGTCGTAATTTAGCTGTTGGCAGAAATAAAAGAATGAGGTACAGATCTATTAAATAATCTATTTTGTCATTATCAATTAAAAAATGGTTATTTTGAACATGAAACCATCGTCTACTGTTCAAGAAAACCTTTTTCCTTTAGCACCACTTCGAAGAGCAGCAAATCTTAGCATCAGAAGCAAATCATTGGGTACAGACTGGTAGAGAATAAGGATCTCGTAAAATACCTCGGCCCCCACAGGACATTTGAAAATTTACACTACCGCTGGCTTGGTTCTAACTCAGGCCTCTCGACCACGTATCAGTTACCTTGATGACTGAACCACCATAGCGGAAACTTTAGGTAGGCCCTACCATAGTAAATAAGATTATGTGATAAGTTTTGAAAACATAACAATTGCAAAATATGAAAAGTTCTAATATGAACCTGTATTCTGAAAAACCACTGTTTTATTTTAAATCGGACCTGCTGAAATTAATGTAATTAGTAACAGAGGAAACTGTAGTAATATGTTTCCTATGAGGTTGTGATTTATGCAACTTTTTTATTCTTCTAATGAATTATTTACAATGAAAGAAGTTTATAGGTGACCAAAATTATAGAATGGTTATAAACAACATACACAATGAAGACTCCCATATTTGAGTACCAAGTAATCAATGTGTGTGTCAGACCATTCTGTTTGTATTTGTATATAGTCAAGTTGTGGGGCATATTAATGTAATGTAACGTATACACACGTGGATTGTGTGTGCAAGTAGTATACGTTACCCTGCTATACTAGATGATAATAATATAATTAAATTTTATAAGCCTGCCTGGCTTAGGAATACATGTGAAAACAAAACTCCTACAGATAGATATACATAAATTACTTGCAATCAACAAACTCACCTTTGTGAAATGAGACGCACAACTGAAAACCGGCATACTAGAAATATCTATACTGAAAAAAGAAAAATAGGCCCAACATTATGCAATGAAACAAACAGAGATGGTAAAGATAGAGTTTAATTGAATAAAATATTATCTAGCTGGAAATTACCGAAAAGTTGTAAATTCGGAAAAAATTACCATCAAAGAAAATTCAGATGTGATGAAAATTAATTAATTATTTAAAATTCTAATGGCAATGCTAGTCAGAATTCCTCAAAATTAGCTTTAAACTGAATTACATTATACCAAGTGAAAAAAAGTTAAACCATGTAATTTATCTAATTAGCTCAGTTCAATAATGCAAATATAAGTCTTAATTTCGACCATGGGTAAAATATTAAAGCCAGTGAAAAGCAAAAGCAGTTATTGAAAAAAGGCGTTCAAGTTTCTTGGCTTTCTATAAACTAATAGCGTAGGCTTTTCTCACAATTCTGAACGCTGATGTTGAAAGTATTCGACAAATCTTCTCTTTGAACCATTGAAAATAAAATATTAAATAACTTGACATCCTCTTCTCTGTTAAAATCTACTCTATCCCAGGCTCTTGGGCCTTGTGTTCCTTCTAAAGTCCATGGCACCAATTACTTTGGTACATTAACTGACACATATAATAAACTATCAAAATAATGTGTTCGTCATACGTTCAGGCCTTCTTCTTTACTTGATGTTTTGTAAAAGTCTTCTGCCACACCAGGTGGCCTGAATTTGATCCCGTACTCTGTGTTTACTTTAACATTTAGTAAATTTCTTACCAGGGCAGACAACTGCGACTACTTGGTCCTACATCAAAAAATCAAGATGGCTATTCCTCTTCAATACCCAAAAGTTCTTATTGCCGGATTATGAAATATACAGTGTAGACAATAGGCCCCGAACAATTTAGGGACCCCACGACAAAAAGTTAAACTTTCATTTCATTAACAGATAACAAAATTAATCTTTCTTATTTCTTAAATAGTTTCCAATGCACAGAAAAATTAACCAGTCAAATAACTAAAACTGTGAATCAGTGATATTAATTGGTGAAATAACATTCACTGGGAACAAGTGATTTATAGCAGTGGAATGCTTGACATTCAGTGGGAAACAGAAATAAATCAGTGAAATTCAGAGACTATATTAATTAGTTACCTGCCACTGATTTTCAGTTGCTCAATTTTCACTGTTTTCACTGATTTGGCTTAGTTTTCACTGATTCAGGTTTAGAGTGTAGTATTTTCTATTGATAAAATACTGAATCAGTGTAATATACCAACACAACTAGTGTATGTAAATCATAAAGATCAATTTCAAGTTACAATAGTCCCTTTTTGTGAGGTATAAATAATAAATTCGACCACAAAACTGTGAGAATATTTTCTGAACATTTTACCAACAATGACTAGGTACGAAAAAGACTTGCAGGATGAATTGATGGAGAGAAAAGATGAAAGCTGCTGAAACCAGAAGCATTCCCTACAATTAATTTGCCAAATAGCCAAGAAGGTGTCGATTCTGCAAGAAGCGAAAGACTGCATTACAAAACCATGAAATGAAAACTTTTTCAGGAGATGATTACATCCAAATTCATGCTACTTTGATTTAGTGTTGATGTAACAGTGTCACAGGGAACGTGTGAAACCTCTCTGAATGAAAGCACCGTTGCAAATACTGAGGTAGCCACGCCACCTAATTTTACACAAGATGTACAACTCTGGAGAAACAACTTGAAGCCCGGAAACAGAATGAGGTGAGGTTTACAAAAGAAAAACACAGTTTTTAAATTTTTGATACTTACCTGGAATTTGGCTCAAAAATGATGTAAAATACCAGTAGACAAGAATTGAAGAAGATTTAGAAAACATTTTCACCCCAAAGCAAATAGAAAGAATTTTAAATTAAATAAATCGGCAAGTTTGGTGGGAAGACAGGGATATAGCTGCTGCTATTATGCTACGTTCAAAGTCATGTAAAACATAAACGTATTTGAAGGGAAAAGTAATTATTCTTCTCCTTGGTTTATAAACTCTCCAAAAATGGACGGGAAACGTGAAATGCTCTCCAGGTGCCTTCAGAGAAGTTTTGAATGCATTGCATGTAAAATCACAAACAATGACACATTCCGAGCGGCACATAGTACTTTTCATTTGATGAAATGAAAATTGATGCGAGGTATTGCTATAACCAAGCAGATGATCAAATTTTGTGCCCTAGCGAAAACAGGCAAGTGGCAATGGCAAGAGGCCTTGCTTCCAAATGGAAGCAGCCAATCTTTTATGATTTTGATGCTAAAGTTACTCGGGAGTTGCTGCTGGTGGAGAGGGGCTTTATTGTTGTTGCAGTTTACTAATACACGTATTTTGGTAGAGTATGACAGTCAACAAGAAATCTGGCAATTTTTTAAAAAAGTTAATAAATTCTTTGAAGTAATCAGTTCAAGATTTTTCAAAGATTCAGGTAAAACTGTGACACAGTGAATTTGGTACGCACATTAATGAGCAGCTTAGGATATTACAAAACTTGGAAAATCAAATATCTAACTTGAGAATATTACAAAATAAATGCCTCAGGCTGTTTCAGAAAGGCATATTGCTAACAATAAATTTACTTTGTGAACTGCATGATTATTAAGTGCTTAATGTTCACTAAAGTGCATTCTCATGTCTCGTTTAAACCAAAATGATTTTGAAAGTTTTTTTTTAGTGGATAAGAAACTTTTGACATGCAAATCAAAACCCTACACCTGTGGATTTCAAATACAGGCTACGTTTATTGTTATTTGGATGCGAAATGCCTCAACCAGTGATGATAGCTTGGCTGACAAACCATATGACCAGCCAAATGTTTATTTGTTAGAACGCTAATAAAGAAGAATGTCAGTAAAACACGGTACCCAAGCATCAGTCCTGTGACGTGTCCTTTGCTGATGCGACAACAGAGGAAAGTGCAGCACTGCGGTATGTTGCTGGCTACCTACCTAGCTCATGTCAGTAATGCAAGAAGTTTCGGCCACGGATGTTGTAAAAGAAAGTATGTTGAATTTACTGAGCTTTTTTTAACTAACCAAATGATTTTCGGCAAATACATTGCTTATGACATTTATCTCTTGCTTGTGTAGATCGATGAATTAAAAAAATATGTCGAGGTGGCCTAACAATTCCATCGCAGGCCTTTGTAAGCACCGTGAGAGTAGCAGAGGAAATCTTTTAGCGCATTCATGCCATGAAGCTAAATTCACAGGCAGGCATCGTAAAAACATTTTATCATTATCTGGTGGTAAGATTTCCAGGAATACGACACTAACGTTTTAAACCAGTTAGCAAGGACCAGAACATTTTTTCGGCTTTGGGATTTGATTAGAAAGTAGAAGACAGCAATGTAAAAAGGGAGCAAAGAAAAGAAGCATCAGTTAACAAAATCAAGCTCATACAAGTAAGAATGCTACTAATAAATTTGGATATATGCATATTTTATTAATTGCTCAGCACTTACGAGTAAGCATATTATAGTTTAAACCCATAGCATGTAAATTATTTTAGTGGTATCGTGCATAATTAGTTCCTATGCTTAATATAAAGACTCATACCTGCCAACCTTTACGATTTTTCCGGAAGTCTTCCGGAAAAAGCTGCCATATATTGTTTTCCGGAAATGTATACATTCTTCCGATTTTTAGTTAGTTGATTCAGTAAAAAATAATTTTTGCGATTATTTTACGTTAAAGCACGGAAATCATAGTGCTGTGACGATATAGATTGATACTGATTTTGCCTGCATCCAAGCGATTACGTAACGATAGGGCGACAATAGATTTTCGCATATCTATTGTTTGTTGGAGTTGCATTTTCCGTCTGTGTAGTTTTTGATAGCTACCGGATTTGTTTGTGAATACGAATACATGTGGACATTGATTTTACAGTGAACTGTTTCAATTTGAAGTCTAGTTGAAACGTGTGTTAAAGGATTTTAATACTGTGTGCTATAAAAGCTGTATGTAACTACATATGGACTGTGATTACAATGTGGTGTGTATTATGTATCTTGGCAGCCATGTTTTTATGAGGTCTTGATAGGTTAATTATTGTCGACTTTGCAAAGTTTAAAACTAAAGATGAGTAGAAAAAAAGCAGTATTACTACCAGACATTCCGGGAATCATACAGTGTAGAGTTTCCATGTATTATAAAATCAGACAAGGGCGATAGGTTTGGCTTTTGTAGTATATGCCGATGCGACATAAACATTGCATATGGTGGGAAAACAGATATAAGTGTACATGTTAAAAACGCAAAGCATGTCGCCAACATAAAGTGCCAGGAAGAAAGTCAGAAGATTTCGAAGTTCTTTGCAAAACCTGGAAATGCTTATTCGGACGTTACACGAGCAGAGTGCTTGTTTACTTCTTTTTTGGTAGAGCACAACATTCCCCTAACTGCCGCAGATCATGCAGGTTTGCTACTAAAAAAAAAATGTTCCCGGACTCGGAAATTGCAAAGAAGTATGGATGTGGTCGTACAAAAACCTTAGCAATTATAAAGAAAATGGCTTCTGATGCAAAATCTAGTGTAGCACAATGTTTGCAGAATGCACCGTTTTGTGTTTCAACTGATGGAAGCAATGACACCAATTCATAGTTGTATCCCATTGTAGTGATGTTTTACGATGATACACAGGAGAAAATTGTGAACTCTGTTCTTTCTACCCCTGCCTTGGAAGAATATTATACTGGATGGAATATAGGTAATTTAGTGCTTGCACAGCTTGAATGCAATAACATTCCTGTTGAACACTGTGTGGCTTTTTGTGCAGATATTGCAGTTGTAATGGTTGGCCATAAAAATGATGTTGCAGCAGTGTTGAAGTGTTGCAAGAGAAACACCCTGGGCTTATTGTGATTGGTTGCATTTGTCACCTGATAAATTTATCTGCAGAAAAATCTGTGTATTTGCATTGCCAGTAAAAGTTGATAACATTCTTGTGGAAATTTTTTATTATTTGGAAAAAAGTTCAAAGAGAAAATAAAGGTTACAAAAATTTCAAGAGCTCCATGATACAGAAGCTAAGAAAATACTCAAGCATGTCTGTTCAAGATGGCTTTCTCTTAGAAGAAGTTTGTTGAGGGTTTTTGAACAGTGGGAACCATTGCTTAGTTTCTTTTTAAGGGAGAGGTTGTAAATGAGAAACCTTCATCTTTGAGTCTCACCTCTCACAAAATTCCCAAACTACAATTATCATCCTGTTCAACCTCTGATGGGTTATGTCAGAAAAACATAAATGAGAAAAGGAAGAATTTGGGTTCTGCTACTGATTTCAGCAAAAAGATAATTGCTTTGACATCAGCAAACAGTGATGCTCCTATTCCGAAGAATACAAGTCCTTTTGTAATTTTGGAAGAAAAACTATTTATTTTCCTTTCTTCTGACCTAAATAAAGCATTTTGTGCATTTCTTCTAGGTGTTCTCCCAAAATTTGAAAAACTGAATGTAATTCTTCAGTCAACATCTCCACACATTCATATTTTGAGAGAACTGTTGCTTGATTTTGTAAAAGCATTTCTATCAAATTTTGTGAAAGCAAAAGCTGTGAAAAGTTACTCATTATTTGAAGTGAACTATCACTCTATTCAGAATCAGAAAGACGACACCGAATTAGTAATAGGAAGTAAAGCATCAAACATTGTGAAAACATTTGAAGAAAAGGAAAAAGTATCTTTGCATCTGTCAGAACTTATTTTGTTACTGCATGTAACTACATTGTTCACAAATTCCCCATAAAAAATGGTCTTGAAAAATGCAGCTGTGACAAGAGTGAATAATATCGACAATGCCAACTTTTCTTCTGTTCGCTACTTTATGGATTTGTTTCCTTTGATTTTTCCAGTACAAGAAGGTGAAACTAGGGATGCAGCCATGGACAAAACTGAAAAACAATTTTCAACTCTTCAGATAGACGACATTTCAGCCCTTAGTGCTACAGGAGATAGTGATGATGTTAAGTGGGCCAAGTTATCTAGGATTCAAGGTGTTGATGGCATTTTAAAATACAAGAGAATACATAGAATAATGTTGTCCATCCTGTCCATTTCACACAGCAATGCAGAATGCGAGCGTGTTTTCAGTTTGGTGAAAAAAAAAACAGGACCCAGTTCAGATCATCCATGTCTAATGATACTATAGAATCAATTTCGGTTTTGAAATGCAGGGAATCAGCCTTATGTTATGAACAAAATTTTAGTGCAGAATTCCTAAAGAAAGCCACAGCTGCTTCTTTAAAACCACAGTGTTCCATCTAAACATAAACAACAGAATACAACAACATAGCAAAAATAGATAATAGTTGTATGACTCCATAGTGCTTTAACTTAAGTAGGAAGATAGTTTTATTTCATTATTTTAGTGCAGATTTAACCAATTAAGCTAATAATGCAATGCAGATGTGTTGGAGAAAGCTAAGGGCGCTAGTTACATCTTTAAAATTGCTGTGCTTTGATGCTTCATCTCACATTCCACTGAAAGTGGAAAGGTAATATAATATTAACATATTATGTTTTTTAGTTATGTTATTAGTGTAGTAAAGCGTGATGGGCCTTTTTCATGTTAAGTGGCTGGCAGGTATGAAGACTGTGTATTCTGTATAACATTTGCAAATTTCTGTATGTATTTATTTTTTATCACTTTGTTCCAGAAATATTATGTGTTTTTCTGTTCTTAAATGACTAAATTGACTTTTATTGTATTCATGCACATAAGAAGAGTAGCTATAACATTGCTTTCTGATATTTGTACATGTCTGTTTTGTGAACCCTTGGCATTTAATACTTTGTTTTGAAAGCAGGAAATCTTTTTATATAACAAAAAATTTATGATACGGTGCGCGTATTGGTAAAACTAATTTTTCAAACTTATTAACGTTTTATTACTTTTTAATTTTTATTAAGAATGTCACAGAACTATAAATTTAAATTATTTAGAGAGGTAGCTTACTTACTGAATTGTACCAGTTTCTCATCATGTAAAGTTTATTAACTGGTAAGATTTTTTGCAGTAACTGTAAGAGACATAAAGACCCATAAGATAAACATAAAGATGATCTAATATTGATAATATAGATATTGACTGTGTTCACAACATTTTGTTGATGTATCTCTGAAATCCTCCATTTGGTTTTAAAACGGACCGATAGCAACGTACTAAGCTGCAAGGCTGCATTAGCCGGGTCTTTCCTCCCGACTACATCAGGAGGTGAGGTCTCTTCCTCTTCTACTTTTACCCCGCAAATAAGTCCAACATATCCCTCTCTAGTAACCTTGATTTTCCTGCATCCTCTGTAGTCACTGATTATTTGTATATTTTGAAATGCAGTCTAACTGCATATTGAATAAGATATGTAACTGTAATAAAAGTAATTTTAAAATACAATACTACATTAAACATGTTATACGAAATGATACTATATTACACGTATAATTGTATCATAACAAAGTACAAAATAAAAATAATGCATTTATTTACTTTTCAGTAACGGATGGTTTGTGTGGCTGTGCTCTCGTGCTCTAGCAATGACAAATTTTCGCACATTTGGCTAAATATTTTATCTACTCAAATTTTTAAATCTGAAGTATTATTAGCCCAAAACCTAAGTAGCAAAACACAGTCGGCCATCTGTGGTTTTACTGATGACATTGCTGGATTACTGCTGGCCCAAAAAACTTATGGGTATTCACAACTGGCCCTGTTGTGGTTAACTGCTGGCAACAGGACATTTGGCATCCCGTTTATGGCACATTGATGGAATGTTGATGAAAATGAAACTGACTGTTAAGAATAAGTGAACTACTAATGGTCCATAAATGGCCTACAAACTGTATTCCAGCACTGGCCGCATATAACCTATACCCATTGCTAGTGAAATCTTGGGTAGCCATCTTCAATACAATATATGTATGTATATGTATATATATATGTGTGTGTGTATATATATATATATATCTCTAATATAAGAAATATAGATCGCATGATACAATAAGTCGATTATGTGTAAATATCTAGTGATGGAAATATCTATGGTAAAATACTGTAAATACAGCATTTGCTGTGACTTCATGACTGGTATCAAATAACTTGATGTACTTGTTTTATATGTACGAATGCATATTATTAAAATGTGGGGTAAAAAAATAAAAATAAATACCTTGTGCAAATTAACTTCGAAGGAGTTTTGTTGTTTCACACCACGAAATATTGATATATGTAGACTGCGTTTCAAAACAGACAAATGGCATTCAGGTAACATACATTGCAAGAAATTACATTAAAGGTAAGTTTTTTGGGTTAATATCGTGAATTCAGGTAGGAAGTTTTCTCCTAACAACATTGGTTAATTGTTTAGCTGCAATTTTTTTAATACTGAATTGATCGCATGGTAAATTTTAAGGCTATGAAATAACTGGTGTAATTTATATTATGTTAATGTTTGTTAACAATTTAAGTCCTAATATATTTTTTATAACTTCATCCCACTGTCACAGTTCACGGTGGAGTAATGGTTAGCATGCTGGATTATCACTGCAACGGCACAATTTCGCGCCCACACCTTCTTCTCGGCAAGTATAAGATTCTCATATTGTATAATGTGGTTAATAGTGAATTAAACGAAAATTAAAATCAAGGATTAGTAAAAAGTGAGTATAAAAATATTTATTTTTAACAGATAATGTTTAAAATTTCGAGAAAAAATTGTTAGCAGTCTGTAGGCCATCTGATGGCTGTGAAGTGGTACATCAATGGGCCATTGCTGTTGGAATCGTTTGAAGCAAATGGGCCATACTTAGGCCATTTGTGTTCATCACACCTGGGCCAGTTATGTACAGAGTATGGCTAGTTGTGGTGCCACTTCAGAACCAGCAATGGTGCCGGGTCCATGCCAGGTAGTTAGCCAACTTTATGCCGGCTTGGCATCAGACTATAAACCATAAATGGGCCATATGTATTTTTCTGCATGGGAATTTGTGCTATTTTCCAATAACAGTGCAATATTACTTGGTTAGAGCTTAATTTTGTTGCCAGAGATAATTATTATCAGGTTTTCAGTCTCACGCGTATAACCTCGGTGCTCTACTGCGGCTGAGCACAGGAGACGCTCTTCCACTCAGTCCCTCGCGCTGGCCAGTGCTGCAGAGGAACACGGGAATCTCGCCCTTATCTGCGCCTACTCCATGCTATTACAGCTTCTGCACATAGGCAGGGAACTCAAAAGCGCTTCCTGCTCACTTCGCATGGCCAAATATCTTTGAAAATAAACTCATCACCACTTGAAAACTATCCACTCAAATAATTTCAAAGCCATTATGCAATGTCATCTTTGCTTTACTAAATATTTTCAACGTAAAACCATTGTCTGTTGATTATTTTTCTGGACGTGTACAGGAAAGAAAGTAGCAAGCGAGAGACTTTTTGCTTTTAAGAAGTAGATGGGTGATATGCATGTGAAATGAAGAAGAAACATCAAAGTTATTTATATGCTTCTCTTAAACCATTACTACATGTAATTTTCTTGTTACGGTGTATAGAATCGAAAATATTTCAGCCGTATAGGAGAGCAGCAGCTATGAACTTTCAGTTAAAATAATAATATTACTGGTTATTAGTTAACAGATGTTTAGTCTTATTATTAAATGCAAGAATCGCAAGTAAGACATAGTAAGTATACTTAGTTACTGCAATTCACAAGTTACTTGACTTTGAATTATACTTGCCTCACCCACTCAAATTCACAATTATATTTAAGAAAGTTCGAGTAAGTAATAGTCTGCCATAATAATTTTACTTTAACATACATTCATACTATTCATGTACTTTTCCTCGTTATTGCACATAAAATACAATTATAGGCTATTCACGGTAAAGTGAGTACTTTTGAAAGCCCTCTCATTTATAATAAGAGTTAATAAATATATTTTATTTTAGCCTTAGACGTTAACTTCCGCATGCGGTGAAATCTACACACTGTGCTTGCTACTTATATGGCAATATTCATTTCAAAAAGTAGTCTAATGGATAAAAAATGGTTGAAATAAAAATGTAACTAGGGCCTCAAAAGTGCTTACTTTACAGTGAACAGCCTATAACAGAGATGTCTTCTAGATTTTAAACATTAAAATCCATTACTAATTATAGGAAAAATGTTATCTGTTTGCATTTTGGAATAAGGAAACTCAAACAAGTTATCGAATTATAGTGATGAAATAAATACATGTACTATGTTTTTGCATCTGTCCATGACTTTCATCCATTTAGATCCGGCATCCACAATTGTTTATGTAACGCACAGGAAAGTTATTTTTCGCCAGCACTGTACACTGCTAGGCTCAGTGCTCAAGGATCTTCTGCGTGTGCAAATTATTAAAAAAATGTGCAGTATGCTACTGGTCTAGGTTATTATTGTTTAAACAGTAAATTTATGTGGGCCTTTGAAATTCCCATTTTTGTGTCAAAATTTGAAAAACACTTCTTAATTTTCTTATACAATCCCAACCAATAAAGCAAGTATTGATATCGCTACCATTCAGATTTAAGTTCAGAAATCTCAAACCCAAACTGTATCTTATGTTCTGGAATAAATAGAATGTCTATAATTAGTTGAGGTCTTTTCAGTATTTTATTATTTGTACAGTGCTTGTAGTTTTATATTTATTTAAAATTTACATGGCTACTGCACTTTGTAAAAACATTAAATGAAAAGTAGCTCGTATATAAATGTTAAACCATTAGGTTTACTCGTAGAATTATAGTAGTTAATAACCCCAAAATATACGTTTGTTTAATACTCTCAGAATATTGTATACAAATCCATAGAACTACGTAACTGTCAGTAAATTAATTATTCGTAGATCACTGCTGCTAGGTGTCTTGAGAAAAGACCGAAGAGTAATTGTGAAGGTTACAAAAAACATGTTTTTCTATAGCTCATATTACTGATGCTCTAATGTTGGTTTGCATGTAAAATTCACTTATTTCAATTGCATATTTAATAATGAACCTTGATTATCTTGCACACTGTTACTACGTTGAAAGAAAACAGTTTAAACACATTTGTTTTAATTATAATAATTAGTAATGCTCGTCGTTTTCAAACAGAGCATCACAAATCAGTTTCTTTAAATTGCTTACGCACAAAAAACCAGCTTTGTATGAGACAATTATTAACATCTATATTAACTTAGATTCGAAAAACATCAGAAAATCATAACCAAGTATAAAAGAAAACGGCGTATGTATGTCGCTGTTAAAATACAAGATATAAAAGTTTTGTCTTGCATTTGTATTGAAACAAAATATAATCTTTCATTGCCTACGTGACAAAGTGGGACAATTTTCTTGGGAACAGAAGGATACAAGGCAAAATTAATGAACCATTTTTGAAAGAGCAATAAATGATTAAAATTTTAAAATGGGTGTTCTTATTTAAGTGAGTGAAACGTGGTTAGATGATTTTTAATGTATGGTGAGAGTTCTGATCATTTTCAGTTCCACTACACCTTCAATGTGTAAAAGAGTTTTGAATTTTCTGGTAGAGTATGAAAGTTGCTCTTAACAGTGCTGACACATACGCACTGTTCCAAATACATTTTCCAGCTTCTCATGAACCAGACAATTTTTAGAATGAAAATGGCCATTGTCTCTATGATTACCCAGCAAGTTTTTGTTAATAAAAGGATAAATTGTAACGTGGTACAAGCTAAAATGTGTCTCGTGATAATTTTTTTTGTAGACAAATAACTTGTAGCAGTAAATTTGCAAAATGAAACCAGTTATAAGATCAGACATTCAAAAAAAAATATATTTTTTTAAGATATAACTATCGAACATAAAGTTTGAGATCAAGTTGGGGTTTATAACTGTGTAGTTTTACTAAGAATGCAAAAATGCTTCACAAAATATATGTTGATGACCACATTTTAGCCCACTAAATCTCATTGTTTCAGTAAAGGAATTTTTATTATTTTTGGGTGGTGAGGGGNGGGGGGGGAGGTGAGATCTCACATACAGACATGCTGGAAAAAATTTTGGGCAGGTGGTGAGGGGGATGGGTTGATGGTGGTTACATCCATATTACAGGGCTCGTTTCAACTGCTAGCCCGCCACTGGATAGAATGAATACTGAAAGAATTTCACAGCCACAGGGGATTACTGCTAACCGAGGAAGGTGGCAAGGGAGAGGGGGCTCTCGCTCCTTGTAATGTGGTGACTCACCACGTGAACCTGGCGGGGCCGTCCCGGTAATATCCTGTTGGCCCTCTTGTCAAATTTGCCCCTGCACATGTATTTGCAATATATAATTAGTTTTTTTTGGCGTTCCTGTTAAAGATAGATATATACAACCACAAATATTTTTGAGCAAAAAAATACGTATTTCTTTCCTATGAAAGCCTCTTTTAACATTAATGTGTATAGTCTGTTTCCTAGAAAGATCAGAAACCTTAATAATTAAATTAAAAATTACTGAAAAACTAATTGTTATATTTGCCTTGATACCGAGCTTGAGAGTATCATTTCTCCCATTTAGGTTTATTGTTTCAAGTTTATATCTTGAAAATTGTCTTAAAAAAACCTAATTTATTTAACCTGTATTTCCCTATACCCAAATCTCACTGATTTCAAACCAGGCAATATAATAGCCTTAACTATTTCAGTATATGTAATAATTTTGTCTGTTTTAGTATTTTAATATTTTTCTCATTACCTAGGTTTCTAATTAGTTTCATTCCGTGCTTTGAATGTTACATTTATAATCTTGTTAGTCATGCTGACCTGTGTTTCAGTACAATTGTTTCTTTGCAGGTCGGATGTGGCAATGCAGCATTGCGAATTCCTTCAGTTGTTGGCTTTTGAGGCCCGTCTCACACTCACTTTCCTGTAGTTGCAGTTCTACAATTTTTTTGGGGTATCCCTGCTGCTCACCTTGTGATTTTACAAAAAAAAAAAAAAAATGGTCTTCTGTTCACGTGATATTTATCCCCTCTCTTGTATGTCTGGGCATTATTTGTCTTGTAGACAGCCCATGACATCTATCAGAAACATTTTAATCTTTTCATTCATCTTTTGTTTAACTCTTCTGGGTGCTGCATGAGCTTTGCTTCACACACTTTCTGTTCAGTCAAGGAATCAAGATGGCATGAGGCCATTGAGCTCTCATGGCCGTGTTCTTCAGAATTTGATATGGAGACTTTAATTGTATAGTCTTTGCTTCTGAAGCAATGAAGTGTTAAGTGTTTTCAATAACTTTTTTTGTGGGCAAGTTTGCAAGTTACACCAACATGTATTTTGGTTTTAATTTTTTTTCTTTTTCCCTTATGTTGAGTACCTTTTTCAAATAACAGTCTCCTCCCTCCCCCCCACACTTTTAAAAATAGTTTAATAATTTTATTAAAAATTTTTTTGCACTCTGTTTTAGAGCAGGTCTTTGTATTCTACATAATCCACGTATTCATTGTTATTGGCCTATGTGATTGGAAATTTCAAGTCCATGCTTGCTGCAAGTTTCTGCCTTCCTTCTCAGACATGCAGTTACCAATATATGCCATAGCAGTTCTAATTTCCGCGTATGTTTTCGCTGGACTTCAGCTAAGTGGGAAAAAGGATTTAACCTATTAAAAAAAATTATGCACATGTAAAGACAATTTCAATTAATATCTCGTCCATTTGTCTTTAATTATGTCTTTGAAACTATTTGTTTCAAGTAGTTAATGTGTTAAATGTAATGTATTTTGTACAGTTTTTGGTAAATTTACGTACAAGCCGTTAAATCACTTTTTATGTTGCGACTAGGAAATATATATATACTTAAACAAATTGAATATAGAGTAAATTGCTGCATTAGATGTTAGGGATGTATCTCATGAATCCAATTGAAATTTTATTTTATGATATTTTGAAGTTATAAAGCCACATAAATAAATTATTTTGGGATATTATTTGTTATTTATCCAGTTTTGCCAGCATCTATAAGAATATCTTTGTGTTACCAACCATGTAGTTTGTTGTCTTTATGATGTTTTTTCTCATTCACAATGAAAGCATTAAGTTATTTATTTATTTTGTAAAATTATAAGTAATTAATATAAACAAAAATGCACAACCAAAAGTTACATATTTTTATTTATTGGCAATGTAGTATTCGTCTGGATCTATGTTTTATTGTTTATATAAGACAGTCTTGTATATATTTTATTTTCTTGCTTTTGTGCCATGTATGTATGACTGATTACCCAGCTTCATTAATTTGATTAATATTGTTTCCTATCTATGTGTGTGTGTGGTGTGTGTATGTCTATATATATATATATATATATATAGACATACACACACAAGGGCAAATCAATAAATAAGTTACACTTCCACATTATGGCCATGTATGAAACCACCTATACATAGGTAATACGGCTATGACAACATTCAATGTAAGTTCACTTTTCCACATAGTCCCAAGAGACTGTAAATATTTCTCGGAACGGTCAACCAACTTTTCGATTCCGGATGCGTAGACATCTCCTCCAGTGCTATGTAACCACCCGGAGACAGCTGCTTTCACCTCCTCATAGTTTCAGAATCGTCGTCCACCGAGATCCTTTTTCAGCTTACCGAAAACATGAAAATCGCATGGCGATAAGTCGGGATTGTATGGAGGATGTTGCCATACCTCCCACTTGAACCGCTGCAGCAGTTCGGACGTTGGGCGGGCCGTGTGAGGTGTTGCGTTATCGTGCAACAAAATCACACCAACGCTCAATTTTCCCGGCGCTTCTCTTTAAATGCTTTACGCAACCGGTTCAACGATGATGAGGTAAAAGCAGCTGTCTCCGGGTGGTTACATAGCGCTGGAGGAGATGTCTATGCATCTGGAATCGTAAAGTTGGTTGACCGTTCCGAGAAATGTTTACAGTCTCTTGGGGACTATGTGGAAAAGTGAACTTACATTGTATGTTGTCATAGCCGTGTTGCCTATGTATAGGTGGTTTCATACATGGCCATAACATGGAAGTGTAACTTATTTATTGATTTGCCCTCGTGTGTATATATATATATATATATATATATATATATATAGATAGCAGGGTCCTTTCACTTAGATGTGTTTCATTATTTTTGTGCGACTTGCTTTGTGTTGTTTGTGGTGTTTGTAAGTTGTTTGTGCCAAGGACTCAAGGCATTTCTTTGTCAACATGATATATTATTTGATGATGGTGAGTTATCTAGTGCTGAAGAATTGACTGACATTTTCACCTGTGAAATGCCCAGGGTTTGTTACTACCTGCCAACCTAAATGTAACACATTCTAGCATCAGTTATTGAAATAACAACTGGGAAATTAGGTCGTTTTGGAGCTGTACCTCGAAGTGTTGTGGCATGTGTGTGTGTGCTCTACAGATATGAAGACATTGTTGACATGCTGTTGAAGCATGGTGCGAGGATCGACGTGGAAGCTCGCATGTGCTGGCCTGGCCCACACAACCAGAACTGTGAGGAGCGAGGTAAATACTCTGCACAAGGGGATGAGAGGACAGGCGATCGCTCCAGTGACAAGCTGCAAAGCTCCATTTTCTATGCAATAGATGGAGATCAGGTTCTATACTTTTACATATTTTGTAATTATATGAGGATTTTGTAACTACAGTTATGTGTAACATTACTAACCCTTATGGTTCTAGTGAATAGAATGTGTTTTTTGGTCAAATAGACCTGGTATAGGCTGTTCACTGTAAAGTGAGCATTTTTGAGGCCCTAGTTTTTTTTTCTTTCAGTCATTTTTATCCTCCCACCACTTTTTAAAATAAATATTGCCATGTAAGCAATAAACACCGTATATGTATTTCACCGGATGCAAAAGTTAATGTCTAAGGCTACGATAAAACTAAGTTATTGACTATTATTCCAAATTAGAGGGCTTCAAAAAGGGCTCACTTTACCTTGAATAGCCTATATTAAATTTAATGCAAGATTTTTGATTGTGTATCAGATTGTGCTTATTGTATAAATTTGTGAATCAAGATGTGAAACTCATCAGTGCTTACCTTTTAGTTAGTTACAGTGTATTGTTATTGTGCTCACCATGTAATAAAAGTAAGTAGATTAACCTAGAGCTTGTGGTTTTCAGCTTGAGGGTTTGTTATGTTTAATTTAATTATAAGTTCTATCACAAATAGTAAATGAGGCATGGTACATAATTTTATATTACAATAAGTGACATAGAGAAAAGAGCACCAAATGGCACTGAACTTTGCCAAAGCTTCTGTTTGCACTTCAAACTCACAGACTTTGGTATATATTGTAAATAAGCCAAGAAAAATCAAAATAGGAAAAGGAAACATTTGATATTAGAATGAAAAATGCAACATTGGACATTGAATGGGGATAAGTAACAGAAAGTTGCTAATATAAGGAAAGCCTTCAAGTGGTATTTTAGCAGCTAGAAACAATTGTATAATATACACGTCAATTTGTACTAGTGGAAGATGTACTGCTGCCATTTTCATGTGAAGCCAACTTAAGGCCTGTGAAAATATTTGTTGAATATTTCTGAAACTAAGTTTAAAGTGAATGCAGGCTGAAGGATGTTTTATTATATGATTTGGCAGGTGTTTCAACCATTGTTACATAATTTCAGTAAAATTTGTATATGAGTTGTATGCATTTGTTAAGGTTGGAATTTTCAAGATAATAATTTTTTAGTTATATGTTGCATAAGTACATATAAATGTATGTTACGAAAACGAATTAAATGCAAGACTCTTCATTAGAGAATCTTAAATATATTTGGCCATTTTTATGTGAGCGAGCATATTTTACTTCATATTCAGCATGTTTTTTTTCTCTCTAAAACACTTAACTATTTCCAATCTACCTTATAGTTTGTTTCCTGAAAATGATTAATTCTTACTTCCTATTCTACTTCTGTGGAATGTGCAATATAGAATTCGCCACATGATTGCTTACATGGAAATCAGAGAATCAGGAGGTACCCTCATATCACATGTAAAACATGAAAGCAGTGCAGATATTTGTGTAGTGCCTTGACAAGAGTGTAGCTGCTAGACTTCAGCCTGTCATCTCGTACTATGTTGGTGAATACTCTTGAAGTCAGAAGCATGTGTAATTAAGTACAAGAAAGTTGTCTAATTTAAAAGTACTGTAGTAAAATAAAAAATTATGTTTGTCAGTGTGGTGAAAAAGTTTTCCAATTTTTATAAAGTTCTTTATTGTACTGTACTTGGTAAGAGTTAAAAATCACTTGTTGAATAGCATGTGGTAACAGAAAAATGTAAATTTGGTTAACAACAAATTCCAACAAAAGAACATTGCAGAAAACGCTCGAAGTAAGATCACACAAATCTTATATTCTTCATTCTTTTAAAACTTTTAGGGCCCTTTTCTGTGCTGACATTTCTCTAACATAAATGAATTACTTAACAAAATGATTCATGGTGGCTATGTTAAGAAATAATTACATCAATCAATGCTAAAAATTACATTACAGTTTAAAAAAATTGAGTGTCATTTGAAGAAACCACTGGCACTATGAGAATATAATAGTGGGAATAGTCATACAGATGAACCCTTTACAAAAAATTTTGATCATTAAGAAAAAGTTGATTTTTCAATCGTAAGTAATGTTTGATTTCTGTATTAATTTTGTATGGCATGGATGCACTCAGCACAATGTACTGTTTTTTGTAACAGACACTGTGCCTCATAAGGTGAAAGCCAAAGATTCTCTCAAAACATTATACATTAAAATAGTGCATCCCACATCTTAAGTTCATGCTTTAAACAGAGTTGCAGAAGAGATTGTAGTCAGCGCAGAGAAATAAATAGGAATGATTGTATTTAAACAATATAGAAAACTGCTTCACATGTAGCATCATTTTAAGTTTGAAGTTTCAGATGTTATTTTGCTTTGACATGATGGAAAATCTAGATGAATGTCTACATCTATTACTGCCATAACGTTAAGTTTGTAAATATAAACATTGAATTATCCGTGTTATGTATAAAGTGACCGGTGTCTCCTGTCAGTAAGCCATTTTACAGTTAGTTTCAAAGATTGCTTCGAGTGTGTGTTTCAGGAGTGAATCATGTCGGAAAACTGTGGTTAACGCATTTGCTGTTGGTGATGCTTATTAGCATCAGACAGCATGCAGATATTATTAGTATTAAGTATTTATGGAACTTTAAACATTATGATTTGAGCACTTAAGCTCCAGCAGCGAATGTGTATGTAAACAGAAACTAAATGGGAAACCAAAGTGAGGAAAATATATCAAAACAGTTAAAAGTAATTCATAACTTGTGAAGACAAGCAAAAGGAATGAAATAATTTGTGCAGTGTGAAAATGTTCTCACGTGAATTTTCTAAGGATAGTAAAGTGCTTTTGGAGCAGTTCATAAGTGGTACGGACTCATTTTCTTACTACTTACTTCCAAAACAGTCCAGTCACTCATCCAGGAATCGGGAACATGTGTGGAAGTACAGCATTCTCCTTACAAAGGAAAAAGAACCTTCACAATATATGATTAAATGGCACACACTTCAATTGTTGCCATAAAATATTATAATGTATGGGAATTAGCATTGGAGATCCTATATATTCACCTCACTAAACTGCACATATCTTTAATGCTAAAACTATTCTTAACATGTTTAGAGAATCCTTATTTTGCAGTGAATGAAATAAACAGCAGAAGTTTTCAATGGTACTTAAAAGTGAAACTATACATTTTTATGAAAAATATGATTTCTCTGTTAGTCCTCCTATCACTGATGTGTATGATTATTGTACAAAATATAAACTACTCTTGAATGCTGACCAAAATGTTCCTTGTAATGTAACTGGTGAAGAATGTTAAAGTTTATCACATTCTGGACAGGGGCAGGGAGGAGGTAAAAATTCAAGTTCTGATTTCAGCAGGCATGGAATTTGATATTGCTTAAAATCTCCCATTTCCATTGTCATACTGCACAAGTGAGTTTTATAAGCAGCGTAAGTGATTGTACTGTCACTGTGAATGTACACTATGTTGAATGTGTGTCGACGAGACATTAAGCCCAACTACCTACCTTACCTTACCTTACCTTACCCCCTACCTTACCCCCTACCTTACCTTACCTTACCCTACCCCCTATCTTACCTTACCTTACCTTACCCCCTATCTTACCTACCCTACCCTACCTACCTACCCAGAAAAATGGGATGTAAAATTAACATTATTTTGCACATAAGCTTTAATAGTATGTAGTTTGAGCATAGAGTAGTTTCTCCATCATTAGACATAATTTCACTTAATGTAACTGGAATGTTTGCATTCACACTAAAATGCTTAACAAAGTGCCCATCGCTCAAATGCTAGTAGATTTGCAAGTGATTTCATATTTTCATAACCCCCCCCAATTATTCTAGGAGTTGTTGTGTATCTCAATATTAAATGACTGGGCCACAGATTTCCTTCCTTCTTTGAAGAACCCAAGCATAAAAGAAGAGGTATTCACCATATAAAATTATTATTAACTACTGCTGTGCAGGCCATTCTGCAGTAGTTTTAGCTTCAGTCTCTTTCATATTATCCTTTGTTTCCATTAGCATTTGCATGATTATAATGGATCTACACAACAGCCAGAAAATTTAATTCCACCACAAATTAAACCAAGACTTTGGCCCCTGCAAATAGAAGGATTTGAGAGACCTTTTTCAGTTGTTAGATGAAGAGGGCAGTAGCAAGTTCGCATCAGTCTTGGAGAAAACTGGACCATCACATGCTGCTTCAGGAGATTTCTCTGTAGATGATATTGGTACCACTAAAAATATAAAAAGGTTAAACCTCTAATATGAAAATTATTAAATGTCATTTCTACGTTAGTAATGACAAAAGTTTTTTTATTTTATCTGTGTTACTGTGAGTAAAAGTTTTAGTGTATTAAATTATATTTTCTTTCATAGGCATTTTTTTTCTATCAAATTAAGAAATCCAGAACATGTGCATTACACTGTTTTTAAATCACATTTTACTCAATGTAAAATTTACTTAAATTTTTTCTCAGTAAATTGGTTTTAAAATAATATCAAAACTATTTAACACTCTTAGGGACTGGTTTGGCTTGACTTCAGTGTACATGAAACAATTGATATTTGTTATCTCAGAACCACATGTTCCTGTACAGGCCCTTATTTGGGATACAGATGTAATTATTAGCGTTTTTAATTTTTATACTATATACAGTTCAAGCTAATAAGTGAAAATATTAAATAAAACTACATAAATAATTTGTCTGTTGAATTTACTGTTTAAAACCTGTTTAGGTTGAAATTCTGGAGTTATTGACTCAGCAAGGGGAAGATCACTGGTTGCCATGGCAACAGAAGAGACCTTTGTTGCACATTGCATGTGAAAGAGGTGCTTGGAACTGCGTGAGATATTTGGTGTCTGAGAGATCCGATGAGATTAACCAGTGTTATGATGAATATTATCCCATCCACCAAGCAGCTCTTCACCACATCAAGTTCCTAGATTTGCTAATAACGTAAGTTAAAATCATGAATGTCTTAGGTTTTATGGTTTTTTCTAGTTATTTTTTACTCCGATCACTTGTTAGTGTAGGATGGAAAAATTGCTATCAAAAAGTTCTTAGAGTTAGATGATGTTCTTAAGTGCCTCCTGCAGTTTGCTTTAAATCTTTTGTCACTTGTCACGCTTGTAAACAATCATCCATTACTACAGAAGGTATGTTAGGGAGAGTGGGATTGGGAACCACTGCAATTTTGTTTGCCAGAAACTATTGTGTTATCTTCCTGTCTTGATAGAACAAACTAGTCTTTGTATGCAAATTTGGCTGCATGTTTCCTCCTCACCTCTCTAAAATATCTTGCATAAGTTCAGACTTAACTGCTGGTAGTAGTATTGTTTTGGAGTCTAAAGAGTGCTGCATAGTGCAGGACTGGCAGAGTGAAAGGATAGGGTCTTGTATGTTCATTGTTATTGTTTGCCCTTCCTTAAATCAGGGAAACTGCTTGAAACCGTATGTTCTGTGTGTGGCTTCCCCATAAAAAGCTTGCTGAAGCATGTAACATTAAAAAAGGAATTTTTTATTGCCTTATTATTTTTAATGTGTAATTTTAGTATCATAATACACTGACACAAAATTTAAAAAAAAAAAGGTGACTAAAACATAATTTGTGTGGTGTTCTACATAACCCAGTAAACATTTGTACAATCCATAGTCCTTTTTGCACAAATACGAGGTTCACATGACAAGCACATAATTGTGGGAACTTTTTGCTAGCATTGTGTATGCAGTGGTTCTTGGTTTATGTTGTTAGAACTGAACCTCAGGAAATTGCTTTTATGATAGGTTTTTATGCATATTTAAGGTGTGGAGCTGAGACTAAAGTACGCACTGCTACCCAGCAAATGACAGTTCTCCATATTGTTTTTCTGATTGGCCGGAAGTCAGCAGAGGACACATTACAAACATGTAAACTGTTGTTGGATCATGGCCTGAGAGACTTGATCAATGAACCTGACTCCCTTGGAAACACACCTTTGCATGGTCTCATTGTGCGTTACGCTTTGGAAGAAGCTCGTTATGGTTATGATCATGATAATCAGCCATGGAACAAGTGGGATGTGCTTCATTTGGTGAGTGTAATACGATGACAGTGTTCTGTCATCTGTGTAGTTAGAAAGGAGCATTCTTGGCAGAAAACACATTTCTTTTGTAGATCTGTTTTTTTTAAATTGGCTTGTTAATAAGTTGTAGCCAGGTTTTATTTACTTGATATTATGTAATTGTTTATTCACTTATGAATGTATTGAATATTGTATTTTCAAACCACAAGATAATTTTCATTATTAAAGAAAGTTTTATTTTCTGCAGTTTTATTGTATAAAGTTGATGCAATGAGTAAAAGTTTTCTTGTAATTCTTTATAGTTTTAAATACACGTTGACATGGGAGGAAAAATTGACTGATTGTCAAATGTAAAAAAGTAATCCAACATTTTTGAGTTTTTTAAAAATAAAAAAAATTATAAAGTAAAATTTAAAAAATTTAGTCAAATGAAAATGATAATGCCAGCAAGGCATGCTGCAAGTTAAACATTTTTTACTTAGTCAATTGGCTGTCTTTTCCACCTTAACCATCTCATGGATAGTAGTCAGACATATCTACATCTAACTGTTACATCAATAACTACAAGTATTTGTATGAGTTAATTAAACTGAGAATACAATAAATCGGCAGATTTTGATGCTATATAACATTTTTGGTAAAGGCTGTATTGATATAGTAGTGCCTTTCATGCTCATCTTACAGAAGTGTTTTTTTGTTTAAAAAAAATTTACGTTTGTAAAGAAGCAATAGTTATCATTTTAAAAAAATAGTAATATATACCTGGTGACTAAAGCTGTGTGATATCTGGAATTTGATGTCAAGTATAAATATAGACATGTCACACTTTGACCTTAACTTCAATGTGTCGACCTAGACCTCGGCATGTTGACGTATCAATCTTGACTTCAGAATTTTAAATTCTGTATCTATGCTGTTAATTTACTTTGTGAAGGAAGAATAGGATTATGAGATAATATTCCTGTATGTGTATGTGTGTATCCCTAAAAACTTTTGAACCTATGCATAGGATTCACCAATCCTGGGCCAGTTTTTTTTATTTTTAAACCATGCTGGGAGCTTCTTTTTGATATAGCTGCAATTTAAAAATGGTGGATCCTCTTTCAAATCTCAGGAGCCATTCAAACAATAGGAACCATATTTGACTTAGTGATAATCCTCAATGTAACCATTTAATTCAGGAACCTGTATCTTAGCCTGCAATTTGGAAAGGTAGTGCAACCTGCATAAATAATGATTATTTATGATACCTTGGGAACTACACGACTATTACCCACCAAATTTGACACATAAAAAGTTCTACAGAAGGCAACCTTATTTTGTGTCATTTAGTCAGATTAGGCACTTGTTTTCAAAATGGTGGTCACAAATAATTTAATATTCCATAGCTACCCAACCATTATAACTATTTAAACCAAACTTGGCAATCTGGCATAACTTATTGGAGACATGAAACAGTAAATATATAACCTCTTTTGTTGCACATTTTGGAAGGTGGAGGCACCTGAAGGAACAAAACTTTCTTATAATGTCAGGATAAATTATGAACTAATTCCTGCCAAATAAACACATTCTGTAGAAGTCATCTTAAGATATGTGTTTGTGTATCAATCACTTATTTTCATAATGGCAATTATATAAATGTTAGATTGATATGCTGTGTATACCCAGGAATATTATATCATAATTTACATTATTTGCTCGTGTATAGCGCACCATTTCCCCCCAAAATAAAGGAAAAAAATTAAGGAAGGAGTAGTAGTTGTAAACTGTCTGTAGATGTTTAGAGGGCAGTGTAGCGGAACAGTCTGTTATCTCAGCTCTCGCGCTTACATCATCACTCCTCTCCCTTCTCTTTCTTTCTTTCTTTCTTTCTTTCTTTCTCAGCGCCCCTTTCAGTTTGTCCCTTCCGTCCACCCCAGTAACCTTCCCTGTTAGCGCCTCCCCCCTTTTTTTTTTTGCTTCTCCATGTCCCTTTCCAACTGCTTCGCGGCAGTGCTTAGGCAATACATGGGCAATAAACGTGTAATTATGANGCTTCTCCGTGTCCCTTTCCAACTGCTTCGCGGCAGTGCTTAGGCAATACATGGGCAATAAACGTGTAATTATGAATGCCGGAAGTTCACGAGCTTCTTACACTGCAAGGTTTGAGCTGTCAGTCATAAAATATGCTGAAGAAAATGGAAATTGTGCGGAAATTTGACGTGGCTTTTTCCAGTAGCTGTGACTATTTTTATTGGTATATAAAATCAGTGATAAAACATTTATTTGAAATAATTATAACATAACTTGCACGTAAATATTTCTCTTAACAGTGATAATGCATTATTGGTGTTTAATTAGTACATGCTTCTTGCAGCATTTCATTTTGTGTCATTAAAAAAGTTAATCAGTAATGTAACCTGAACTGCATGCAGAAACTACGTGACTTCAGTCCTCGTGTTAAGCTTACATGTAGGTTGCAGCCCCATTCCACCATCCACGGCAGTCATGTGCATCCTCAAAGCTTGCATCCTGTCTTGCCCCAAAGCAGAGCTTCCATATGTTTACGTTTCCCTTCCCCTCCCTTTTTACAGTCATGTTGCCGATCAATAAATTCCTCCAAGCCTTCTTTGTTTCCATGTAAGGCATAGGATACTCAACCATGGTCAGGGGGAGGAGAAAGGAAGAGGCATCACGTTTTTTTTTTAGAGGTGTCACAGTCCAGCACGGCAAAAAAAATTCTGCACGTCACTGCATAAACGAATTAAAAAGAAAAATGAAGCCGGCCGCCTACTACAGTTTTTGATGTTTTTTTAACGACCATATGTTACCGTTATCTTAACAGCATGCAACAATGTTTTGACTTTTAGCGCTGCAAGTTATTTAATTAAAGTATTTTCCAAACATATCTCAATCACCGCACATTAATGCAAAAAAAGAATAATTTGTTACATACTTACTAACGAGGCACCACAAATTGTTGGTGCAATTTTATTTAAAAATATTTTCTTCCTGGTACTTGTTTAAAAAATCATGGTGGGCGCTATACATGAGTAAATACGGTACCTTAGTGGCAGGGTGTCTAGCAACCGGGAAAGCCAGGAATTGTAAGGAAATTTTAGTACCTGGGAATTGTACTAGAATTCTTCACATGTCCAGTATAATATACCATAACAGAAAGAGCTTCTTGTAGCTACACGAGACATTAATGGAAATACGATTGCTCATTGATTTTATCTTTTAAAGTTCGGGAAATATACATTGTTTACCTCACTATTAGGGCACAGAATAAATGCTGAGGCATACTGAGCAGTTGAGGTATTACAAACGTGAGCTTATAAATATTGGAATGAAAATGAGAATTGTTTTATTTTTATGTTGGTATACCTGTTAAGCTCAGTTCATGACGAAAAATGTGTACACAACGAATATGTACGTATCAAAATAAAAGTAGTTATTCTTTATGGCACGGTTCATTCTATTGTGTATGTAAGGGTTGTTTATGTATACGTTGACCATGAACTGTGTCATTTTGATACATACACGTTCATTACGTACATGTTTTTCGTTCTGAAATGAGCATTACATCTATCCTTTTGGCTTGTTCCATTCCAGTTTCAGTCCAGTCTTCAAATGGCGGTCTTCTGTAATTGTATCGGAAGTCAGATTATTGTTTGTTTGCAAGATTTCTTACTTGTGTGGTGTTTTTTTTTTTAAATTTATTTTTTTGTTTTTAAGGTGTATAGATACGGTTACGACGACAAACACAATTGTTTGGCTAAACACTAGGTGCCGTTAGTGTGTTTATATTAGTGCTGCAGAAACTGTTGCCATTATTCTTCGCTAATTTTCATAAAAACTAATATTTCCAATTAAACCGAGATGTTTTTAAAATACAGTGCTTTTATTCCAGTTTTTGCAACCAACGTCACTTCAAAACATTCTGAAACTTCGTTATTTGCAAAGTTCAGAAGTAAACAAAAGAACATAGCTGTACACTGTGATAAGGTGTGTGTTTATCATTGTTTGGGATAGTAAATTTTTAACTGAATTACTGTGTGGTTGAACTCGAGTATAATTTATGTTAATTATATGCTTATAGCAGTTGTACCTGGGCAATTAAAAGTAATGTTGACAGCATTCACGAGCATGACCCCTAACTGAAATTATAAATTATTAAAAGCAGATATTACAGATACTGATACTGTGTAGCAGATCCTGCAGATAGTGCAGATACAAATAATTTCATTTGTAATATTTTATATGGTGTTGGAGACGAAACAAAACTTTTACCACCTCGGGAAATATCCACTTTACACAGTTTGCAAATGGCTTTGTGGGGGGCATCTTGTTTAACATTAAAATACCACCAAACTTCACTTTTTCTGTTTCCTTCCATGTCAGACTAAAAATTATCATACAAATAAATGCAAACTTACAGGCTCATTTTTTCATATTTGACCACCAGGTCCAACCCAAATTCACACATCCACTGTTTGCACTAGATGCACAGAAATTGTGATTTTTTCCAGGAAGTACGATAAATGCAATTCATAGAGTTTTTTATAAACACGTTTGCACAGTTTTTAAAATAGACGGCAAATGTTTACCCACTATTTTTACTGCAATGCGTTATTTCAAATGTATTTGTTATAAACAGGGCCCCACTTTTGCGGTAAATAAAATGAGCTGATTTCATAGTAAAATTTCATAATTTCATCAAAAAATATTTTCATTTCATCAAATAAATTTTATAGCAAAAAATGCATGCATTATTATTAGAACATCAGTCTGTGGTATTTGTATCATTTATACTTAAACTAAATGGAATTTTTATTCATTCTTTTAATCAGTGCATATTTAAGTGGAAAACATTAAAAAATATTTAACGATAAGGATAAAAGGGCAAACTTACGAGAGTACACTTGTCATGTAACACACATCACAGTAATTTTTGTGCAATAATTCTTGTAATTTATCAAGACATTAAAACTGCCCAAGAACATTCACTAGTGATTGAGTTTTACAAGACATTTACAGCACCCACATACAGGTTTTGTTAATTTGTAGATAACAATATTTTAATTAAATCCCTTTCAGTTCAATATTACTCCAACACAAATCCACATCCTAACTACAAAATAGTAGTAAATGTTTTATTATTAATAAAATAGAAATGCTTGCATTTTAAAATTTTTTTTACAAAGAAGTGGCAGAAACCTATTTGTTTTTGTTTGCTTGGCAATATGAAAACTGCACAAATTTGCTTCCAATGCAGTTGTCTTATTTTTGATGCCCTCCACTATCACTGTGCTGATGGCACTGCAGTGTTTAAGCACATGTCTTTTCCCACCCACTCAATGTGTACATTGCAGTTTTGCACTTTGGTCAGTTTATAAAATATAAAAAACTCTTTCAAACTCCCAGGCATGATCTTAAACAGGAACTATATTGAGTACCTTAATCAGCCCCAACCTAAGGAGAAATGGACCCAAAAGAAGGATAGCTTCAAGGAAGGAATGCTAGTGCTCATAAAGGATCCAAACTTGCCCCTCTTTACAATGGCATTTTGGGCAACGTGTTCTGATGATGATGGTGTGGTGCGCATAGTGAAGAAGTTCTCACTCAACAGGGAGTTGTCACCAGACCCGTTGTGAAACTTTGCCCACTCCCCTCTCAGTAACATTGAAACAAATATTTCTTGGGGGGGGGGGGATTTTGGGACCAGTGTACATATGTATATACCTAGTGTAATTGGTTACATTTGTAAATTTGAATCTCCCACCTTGAACTTGTTGCTGGTGATGGCGCCACTAAAGAAGGCCTCATGGGAGTTCACCATGTTTTGAAATTTTCACTCAAAATGGTGCCGAGGTGAGCATTGTTTATCACGTGCGGTGTATAATTTGTGTGCCATTAAATATTACAGTCAATCAAACCCAAATAGTTCATATTCAACATAATTTATATTCAAACTTTAATTCCACTGTTTTCAGTAGTAAATAAATGACAGAGCTGGACCACCCCATATTTTTTTATAATTTTCTATTATTATAAAGAACCTAAGAATCCGATAAAATATCAAAAACCTCAAAAATAATTAAATTAACAAAAAATTACAAAAATCTACCAAAAACTTTTAATCACATAAAACTCAATCAAAGGTAAAAAAAAATGTAATATGTAAATTAAAATCATTAATAAAAAAATCAATATGCTTACAAATAAAACAACTAAAAATAAAAACTTTTTGGAAAATAATTAATGATAATTCAATAGCCATTTCTAGACCAAAGAAAAATTAATATTGTTCATAGATTGTTCTGGCTTATTTTTTATTAATTCTCTATAGCAGTAATTTTTTAAATCTTTATTTTTAAAAAGTTTAACATATTTACTAGGCAAAATTATTTTATAGTTATCATCTGAAAAAAAAACAAGAAATTTTTTTTACCGAACATTATGTCTATATTTTGAAAATTGTATGTTTTATATTTTTAATTTACTTTTAACTGTTATAGATTTGTAAATTCAATTGAGTTATTTATTTTGTTTACCATGAAATAATTTTATTATATAAAAATATATATATTAATTAAATTATGACCTAACCAAAAAATGTATAAAGTGTAATAAAGAAAAAGATTTAAATTCTTTTCATTCACATGAAAATTCTAAAGATTAACATATTATTAAATATGAAATTTGTGCTAATTAATATAGAAGAGAACATTTTATAATTAATGAATAAAAATCAAAGAAAAAACTTTGAGATTGTAAAAAATTAATATTATAAAAAATATTTAGGAAAACAAAAAAATTGTCATAATAAACTAGAAAAATATTTTTAAAAAGGCAAATATTGTAAATAAATAAAATATATTAATTTTTTTCTTCTCATCTTAATACAAGAGAGAAACGTTCACATATATGTAAACTATGTAGTAATAAATATAGTAAAATATATTTTCAAAAATAAATTGTTTAACTACTAATAAAATTATTTATTTGAATAAGTATTAAAACTTTGTTTTTTATAATAGTATGTTAAAATTGTCTTTGTTTTAAATAAAAAAATTCAAATAGGTAAAAAAATTAATAAACAAAAAATACAAGAATGGTTTAATGACAAAAAATGTGCATCAAGACATATAAAAAATTAAATTTTCAATTTGAAAGTTGTAAAAGATAGGTTAAAATATTTAAATAAATTTTCATTAAGTGAAATTAAACATTTTTGTTAAACTATCAAGTATTTTAAAAATACAAAACAAAACTAAATTTTATTAAATTTACTACTATATCCATACTTGCCAACACTCACAATTTAGATGTGAGGCTCATTATTTTTGGGTAGTTCTCATACACTCATGACTGGATGTGATTTCTTCACATAAATATGCATCTTGATCTGTCTTGGTTCGATCAGTCGCGAAGGACAGGACTGTGCATCTTTGAAATTCATTTTGTCTTCTGCTTACAAGTTAATGACATAGTTTGGACGTAATCAGTACATTGTTACATTTTCGAAATCGGCTTACTACGACTGCCTGACTCGTGCCTTTACGCCGTTAGTTTCTTTGTTAGTGCGATGTGGCCGGTCGTTGAATGGTTATGTTTCTGACAAAATTATGTTTTGTTGTGAATATTTTCTAAATGTGCTAGGTTTACAATGTCGGAACTGTGCAGTAATAAATAGTATTACAAAACAGCATTCAGTAAAACATAGTCTGAGAGTTTCTGCACATAATTGCATCCCGCAAAGGTGAAAAAAATNATTACAAAACAGCATTCAGTAAAACATAGTCTGAGAGTTTCTGCACATAATTGCATCCCGCAAAGGTGAAAAAAATGTATTTTGTGTTGTGTGCCGTTGTGACGTTTTGCTGGCACGCATTGGCAGAATTGTATTATTCAAGTTATTCAGAAGTTAATGGGACAGTCTCCACTAAAATTCAGAAAAACCTTGGGCTCCACACAAGGTATGCTATGTTTGTGTTGAAGACCTAAGAAAATGGTAAAAAAAAGAAAAGACAGCTTTTATATTTGCAGTACCCATGATATGGAGAGAACCAAAAAATCATTCAGACGATTATTATTTTTGTAGCATTAATGTTACTGGATATAACTCTAAAAATAAGAAAGTAATTGTCTACCCTAATCTTCCGTCAGCTATTCGGCCAGTCGGTCATTGTCCGGGACTTCCCGTCCCTGAGCCACCACAGGCTATTGATGACGTTTTACTTGATCAGAGGTCACTTTGACTTAGACTACTTCCATTTCCGGATGATGATGAGTTCTAATGTTCTCCAGAAAATTTAGAACCTTAGTTGTTTACACAGGCTGAGTTAAATGATTTGGTAAGAGATTTGGGTTTGACTAAAGAGAAAGCTGAATTGCTTGGCTCTACGCTAAAAGAAAAACATTTGTTGGCACCTGGAGCATCTATTTATCAATATAGAACAAGGGATCAACAGTTCTCTATGTTTTTTTTAAGCAAGAACAGGATTTGGTGTACTGCCATGATATTGGTGGTCTAATGAATGAATTTGGAATTGAGTACAACAATGAAGAATGGAGGCTTTTTATAGACTCATCAAAAACTAGCTTAAAAGCTGTTATTTTACACAATGGTAATACNAAAAACATTTGTTGGCACCTGGAGCATCTATTTATCAATATAGAACAAGGGATCAACAGTTCTCTATGTTTTTTTTAAGCAAGAACAGGATTTGGTGTACTGCCATGATATTGGTGGTCTAATGAATGAATTTGGAATTGAGTACAACAATGAAGAATGGAGGCTTTTTATAGACTCATCAAAAACTAGCTTAAAAGCTGTTATTTTACACAATGGTAATACTTATGCTTCACTGCCTGTGGCTCATTCACACCATATGAAGGAAACTTATGAAAATCTAGACATTATTTTAAAGGAAATTAACTATCCTGCTCACGATTGGATGATGTGTGGAGATTTGAAAGTTGTTTGCATGCTCCTAGGCAAACAAAAGGGATTTACTTAATTTCCATGTTTTATATGTGAGTGGGACAGCAGAGCAAGGGATCGACACTGGTCCACAAAACATTGGCCTCCAAGTAAAACCTTAACACCTGGAAAGAACAACATTTTGCATAAAACTTTAATAGATCCAAAAAAAATTCTTCTACCACCTCTTCTCATTAAATTAGGTTTAATGAAACAGTTTGTAAAAGCCTTGCCTAAAGATGGTGAATGTTTTAAGTATTTATGTGAAAAGTTTCCTCATTTATCAGGAGCCAAACTGAAAGAAGGGGTTTTCGTTGGGCCTGACATTCGTAAAATGATGTTCAATTCCAACTTTGAAACAAAAAATGACTACTAAGGAAAAGGAGGCTTGGATATCATTTAAGCAAGTTGTGACTAAGTTTTTGGGTAATGTTAAAGACCCAAACTATGAGCTTATCAAAGCAAATATGATGAGGCAAGTTCAAAAATCTGAGATGCCTGATGAGCCTTAAAGTCCACTTCTTACACAACCATCTTGACTTTTTCCCTGACAACTTGGGTGATGAGTGAAGAGCAGGGGGAGTGGTTTCACCACAACATCAAAGTGATGGAGAACAACAAAATGCATCACATCCGAGAAAAAGCTACATAAGAAGCTTTAAAGAGGAGAAGAGAGAAAGTAAATACCAAAAAATAAACACTTAAAATGTATGTAATGAATCTTTTTTTTTTTTAAATACAATTGCATACATCACATTTTAAAATACAAATGTATATTGTGAGAGAACTGTGGGTAACACAAAAAAACTGATGCCAGATTCGGTTTCAGCACCCAAAAATACATAAGATTCAGCTGCACCTATTTAAAATGTTTTCACAAAATTTTTTTTTTTTTTGTCTGTGTAGGGATGTAAGTTGAGTAATTTCTGGTTGCTAATTGCAACGTCTTAGGCTTATTATAATGTAATTTTTTTCTGATACATGCATTTGCAAATAAATCCATTGCCAAATACAAAAGGCCATAAAACAGTCAATTTTTTAAACATTTTCTTATCATGCATTATAAAGAGATTTGTAACCACACCAGTGAAAAAAGCTTGTCGGTAGTTGACACAAACATGACCAAACTTATATGTAAGGGAGAGTGAATCAGTTTGTGAGCCTTTGTAGCTAGGATTATAATAAATGGTTGTGGTTTCTATATCATGTAAACTGTAACTCTTGTATATGTATGAATTTGCATATTATTTTATTTGTGCTGGTCAGTGTATTAAATGAATAAGTATAATGCGTAGTGCAACAGAATTTTAATTTGTAGGTTGGCCTACACATTTTCACATAATAATTAAATATATGTGCCCCTTCCAGAGATTAAATCGTATCACCCAAGCTGCAAACAATTTATTTTTATTCACTGTGTCACTTAGAAGTGTGTTATAAGGTTTTAATTCACCAGTGGTTATTGCAAGTTGTATGTCTGTTAAAAAAAATCAACAGTTGAGCAAAATTAATTATTAACTAATTCTTGTGGACTAAGTCACAACAATTTATCACATTTATTTTCCATGTGGTTAAGTGAAATCTCTGCTAATTCCTACTGAATTGTTAATAAAAATAAGTTTGGAAAATGCTAAAGTAGTTTCTATGGCCAAATTTTACTATGTTTATTTTGGAGCAGTTAATTTTTCTGTATATAAAAGTGAAATCCTTAAGATTAATTTTCTATTTTATTAGAGACAAAAATGAAAGTTTCTTTTATTATTTACTTTTTCATTTCAACATTTGTTTAAAATAAAGTAAAATTAGTAACTTAACATTTGATTAGGAGGGAGTTAGTCACAAATGATTAAATTGATTTCCTGATTATACATGGAAGAATTGTGTGTTTGTGTAACATTGTGGGTGGGAAAAACAAACAAATGATTAATTTTGGGTCCAGGTACGCTTTCTTTTGCAAAATGGTGCTCGTCCATCAATAAATCAGCATGGGAACAGTGCACTGGCATGTGTTTTGCGTCATGTCAGAGACTGGGAGTTTCGTTATGAACTGCTCAACATGTTTCTACAAGAAGGTGGAGACCCTAATGTTGTTGGTAGAGATGGCTCTGTTCCCCTGATGGTGTGTTTGGTGCCACTTATCAACAAAGATCCCTTGCATCATTTTACCCACACTATGAAGGTAAGCTACATGTCTTTTTTGTGTATTATATTAACCTACTTTTGTTACATATGAGAAAGTTGTTAGGAGACTTTGGCTGCAGTGGCGTAGCATATTGTTTTGAACTAGAAATGCCTGATGTGCAGGTACTTCTTTTAATTAGTCAAACGTGAATCCAAGGGCTCTTCTGAGAAAATAAAAATTTGGTTTATGAAAGGTAATTGGTTTAAGAACATGTTTTATGCTATGTTTGTGTCTATGTATATGTCAGAATCCTGGAAATGTACACGAGAGGAGGATTGTGTACTGGGTAGGAGACATGGACAAAAATTTAATAATTTTGTTAATGAATCCTTCTGTCTGTCTCACTACTCATTCAAACTTCATGTCATCGAAATTAAAAACATGATCACATGGTATGTAAAATTAATTATTGTCACTATGCTTTTCTGCAAAAAATAAATTTTTCAGTTCTTAATTATGTCAATAATTTAGTGATATCACATTTTTGTAATAACAACTGAATTTAAGATTACAAATACAACAAAAGCAGCATGCAAGGCATTGGGGCCATGAGTATATGATAAACACCTATTGTAGTGCAATTAGCCTAGATTTTCAATTGATTGAAAATCACCATTTTAAACATTTTGGCACTCAAAATAAATATTTTGTGTACCAAAATAGCCAAATTTAATTAACAACATTTTTGCACTATCATAGTACTTTGTAAATATAGAAAAAGCTGCCATATTTCCCTTAAGATGTAATAAAAATGGTGTTATTTATCAAAAATTAATTTTTTACCTAAAAATTGACCACGCACAAAAATATAGTGAAAAATATAAAAATGTATTACAAAAACCATAGTAGCACAGATTTGTAGACATATCACTTTATCAATATGTTCGGGAGACACTTTCTCGTCTGACACTTGCTGCATGAACTCCACAACAAACTTTTTGGCTGCTCCCGTGTGTGCAGTGTGTTTCTCGCCGCTCAGTGAATAAAGAGAAATGCTGTGTCGTTTCTTGAAATTATGTTACCACCCTAATGAAAAGTCACATTCATAATCAAGTTCAAGTTCAGTATAAAAAATTTTAGCCTGTTTAGTGAGCATTGGCCCAGAAATGCCAAGTTCGTTACTTTTACTTCAGTAAAGTGTTTTACGACTCTCCATTCACACTTTTGATTCATTATCCATGTAAAACTTTCATAGTTCATCTATTTGCTTTCTTATGTCATACACTGCAGACACTCCTACGCCATAAAATTTACACATAGACTTCACAGAAATTCTCGTGTCCATTTTTTTTAACATTTCCTCCTCTTCTTGAATCAAAAGCATTTTCCTTTGCCGTTTAGCTGTATCACTAGAAGCCGGTATTTTTAGTTTACTCAACATAATCTGTGAAACTATTAAAAAAGATTTACAACATAAACATGGATAAGTTTACTTATACAGACTCAAAACAAACAAGTCGTCTCTAGTACGTGACGCGAACAACTGGCTATTTATAGAGTTGTGCTGGCTTGCTTGTGTGCAGCTAGCAGGCATGTACAGTCTGGTGTGAGCAACGAATGACCCCTCGCGAACGCGGGAAAGTTATGGCACAACTTTGTGACGTTTGAATTTTTTTTGGAAAATTAGTTTCTGATATGGGGAGTTCCGTTTGAGGGAATTCCGGTTGAGGTGTGCTGTACTGTACTCTCGTGACCCAAGCTGCAAAACTATATCTCTGAAGTCAATTTAGATGTAGGCTGTATAGTGTTGCCTTTTTCTGCGACATAAAATAAATGTACAGACAAATATTGATTCATAAAGCTGATAGACCTTATCAGCTCATATTTTGGCGTGATGACATATTGGAGCATCATCACGCAAAAAATCATTGCAAAGTGTTTCAAGAAGACTGGACTATTGAATGCTCTTGACGGGAATGATGATGTGATGTGGGAGACAATGATGGGTGAGGAGGAAGAAGGGGGACAAGGCAGGTGACAAATGGTAGAAAGGAGACGAGGTGATGAGGAGGATGATGATTTAGATGATGTGAGCGAGGGCGAGTGTGTCAGTGTTTGCCAAAAGGAGATGAATAAAAAACTAAATATGTTACCAAACTATTTGCTGTGTGCTGATTGTTTAAATTTTAAACCATCCAAAATACTTTTTTGTACATATTGAAAGCTTGCTGTTGATTACATTTCGTAATATTTACAGCATACAAAATATAGGCAGGCCTGCTGTTTTCTGTTGTGTTAATAAAGCAAAATTTAAAACTATTTTATGTAATTTATATATTTTAAATTATGGAAGCCTAAATAATTATTTTTATTATTACCTTGAATTAATTTTGATTTATAAATTATGTGTTTGCATTAATTTCAATATTGTTATTTAATATGGTAAAAACTGTAGTTGTGCTTCTAACGTCACAGTTGAAAATCTAGCATTCAGTAGTTATTGTATCGGTAAACCCAGCAGCCATTATCAGCATTTGATACAGTTTCACTTCTTTGTTGACTCTGACTATTTTAAATTTGGTTATTATTTCATTGCTTTGTCAACTCCAGGACTGAGGAACGACATGCAGATGATCATTAAAAGCAAACGATTAAACTGTGTCACAGCCCGAGCAGTCGTGACCACGTCCACCTTCACCAACATGCATGCACTCAAACTCTGGCTGGTGGTCTACGTGTATTTTTACAATGCCCCCTTCTCTCTCTCTCTCTCTCTCTCTCTCTCTCTCTCTCTCTCTCTCTCTCTCTCTCTCTCTNCAATAAGTTTCATTTATGGAAAGCCAACACAGTATAATTGTGTACACATTGTATCCCACTGTCAAATAAACTTTTGGTTTGGCAAAAGTGAAAAGTCTGCATAAGGGTTGCACCCCATTTTTTGTACACAAAAATCTGCAAAAAATGTGTGGCCCATATCGGGTAAACACGGTATAAAGGATTAATAGAAACTAGGAAGAGAGAAACAATGCGTGACATAAAAATTTCTTAAGTTTTATTTTTTTAAATTTTAATGATTTAAGCTATTAGATTTTAAATGGCACATATTTTCTGGTGCACATTTTTTGGCGCAGTCTTCTGTTCTTCAAAAGTGCAATATATTAATNCAATAAGTTTCATTTATGGAAAGCCAACACAGTATAATTGTGTACACATTGTATCCCACTGTCAAATAAACTTTTCGTTTGGCAAAAGTGAAAAATCTGCAAAAAATGTGTGGCCCATATCGGGTAAACACGGTATAAAGGATTAATAGAAACTAGGAAGAGAGAAACAATGCGTGACATAAAAATTTCTTAAGTTTTATTTTTTAAAATTTTAATGATTTAAGCTATTACATTTTAAATGGCACATATTTTCTGGTGCACATTTTTTGGCGCAGTCTTCTGTTCTTCAAAAGTGCAATATATTAATCAATTGATGTGTTTACATATGTGTACTTAAGTAGTTTTTGTACACTTCCCCTTAATTTTTGGGTGAAAAATGTGTTTTTTGATAAATGACACTATTTTTATTATGTTTTAAAAGAAATATACTAGAGTTTTTAATATTTACAAAGTATGGATAGTTCCGTCCCCCTTTTGGATAGCACTAAGGTAATGCAAAAATTATGTTTATTAAATTTGGCTATTTTTGTGCACAAAAAATAGATTTTTTTGTGCAAAAATGTTTAAAATGATGGCAATTTGTGATGAATTGAAAAATTGTGCAACAATATGTGTTTATAATCTATTGCCATGAGAAGGAAAGTGATGGGGGAACACAATATTGGATATTGAAACTTCTAAAATCTAGGATGGAATAGTACTTACGGACAGCAAAAAAGTAACAAAGACATTAATTTAAATAATTTGCACAAATGTTAGTACTTTACGTATATAAACCTTTTATTTAGTAACAGGGTCATGTGAATTTGCACAAGACGTTAAAACATTCATATTCCTTGTTGCTGAAGTAAGCCTTAAAGTGAACTGGGGAGCATCATTCGTTGTCTGTTAACAGCCCGTTATATCACGTTGAATGCGTCACATAAGGACAGGCCACATTTTGTCTAGGAATGAAAAATGTAGTGTTAGACATATTCTAATTTGTGGCATCTGGGGATCATCATTGCTTCCTGAAAATAAATGTAAGATTTAATTTTACATGGGCATCTTCCAGCTTTGTTGCGGCATTTACTATTACATAAAAAAAAAAAATTTTCAGTTCTCAAGTTCCTGGCATCTTTTCTTCCCTCCCCTTTTCTACTCTTATCCCCCCCCTATTTCTCTCACCCCTCCCTACCCCTCTACTCCCACCCACAATATTCCCCATCTGCACTACGCCCCCTGCCATAAAGCAGCCTTTAACAAACTGCTTATGGTTGGCTGCAACATCTACTGGCACAAACGCGTTCCACAAAATTCATTCAAAACAAACAAATCATTCGCAAATAGTTTAGTTATGAAATGTAATTGAAAACAAGTTTACATGAATAGCCAGGTGTGCATGGCACAAGGCTCAGTATAATCGCTGGACGTGTATAAACATAGGTTCCGAACTGCACCAAACTGCACTCATAGTTGCAACATTATTGCCTAAGTATAAAATAATTGTAAAAATAATTATTTAAATAAACATAAAGCTTGTGGTTTTGCACTACTTTGAGTAGATATTATTTACTTTTTATAGGCCTAACAAAATATGTAAGTTAGTCTTTCATGGTAGAATGTAAACATTAAGTTTGAAGCATGAAATTCAAATTGCACTGGAGAAAGAGAAAGTTGATAACTTGAAACAGAATTTAATCACAGTTTTAAAATTATTTAACTGGTTGCAATTATTTCATGCTTTTATTAATAAAATTCAAGGTTAATCCAAAATGCCCACAACTCTTCAAACTTTAAAATGAAGAAAAACATTTCTCTATTGTGTTTTGGTCAAGTAAGATACCTTTTTTTTGGTGGCTATATTTTCTTGTCGCGGTGGTGATAAAGCTATATTTTCTTTCCATGGTGATGGTAATTTCATGCTGTCAAATGGTAAACCTTTTTCATATGGTCAAAAATTGACACTTTTCTGCAAGCCGTTCAATTATATGCATGGGTGTAGTATACTGTAATAGAAAATAATGTTGCCCTTATACCACAGTTTTCACCCAATGCTTGTTTCCAGTATAGCAGGAAATAAATAGTATGATTGTTCATATTTACTGCAGTGGTAAGCAGCTTTGCTCTTATTTTGTTTACAGTTGTACTCTCATTTTAAATATTGGTTATTATTTACTGTGGCAGTGTAATTTTGTGTGAAGATACTGTTACGTCAAGCAGGGGTTATATTTGTAATTTAGGCTTTTTTCCTGGTTATAATGGTTTGTATTTACGAATCCATCTCTGCATGTATGGCTACTTGAAACAGCAGGTTTACTAGAATTACTAGTTGGTTTCACAATAGCGTTATGCTATACGGCATAATGATTATGACATTTTGCACTGTCATGTTGGCAGGGCATAATCTTGCACTGCACTGGTCAAGGTAATGCTGGCTCAGCTGAACCTAAATAATGACTTATAGTTTAATACTGTTGAACGTATACACACACACATATATATAATACTTTTCCACCAAGGCACTAAGAAACATATTACTCTGNGTATATATATATATATATATAATACTTTTCCACCAAGGCACTAAGAAACATATTACTCTGCTTGATAAGTGGTGCACATACTATCCACATGGCCATGGACAAATGTGTGCATCATGTCACTATTAACATAGGGTTTGCAGTCCCTTAATTTTCTGCTATATAATAAAATGCCTTGATTTTCTATACAGTGATATTGCTGATTAACACTAGCAGTAAATCACAGATATACACATGCAATTGTCTTGGCTGCTGCAGCATGTTGGGTTGTGGTTGACAAAATTGACCCAGAGAGAATGTGAGCACGAGGGTTGTCAATGGATGTCTGAGCAACAGTAGGCTAAAATGAGGAGGAGGCTCAGCCAATGTCAAAAGGCCCTTCATCCCTTATTTTTGGAGCCCACTGTTGACTCCAGACAGCTGCTGCTGCAGGTTGCAATGCCATCTTTATTCCTCGTTGGACAGTAGGCACAGCGGTAGATGACATCGGGGACACGGCCACAGGTTATACCTTGCTGCAGGTTCGGATGGTGGTGATAGTAGGGCAGGCCCACTGGTTAGTGCTCGTGATGATGGTGTCATGAAGCTGGCATCACTCCATTGGATTCTGGCTAGTGAGTGGTCAGACTGGGCTGGGGTGGCGCATCTAGCCTGGTGATACACTGGATGTTTGGCTGCGGCATTGTCACTACTGCTGGTGCAACAGTAACAGTGTGATAACATCGGCATGGGGTGGCACTGGAGGCATTTATAATGTAGCCATCTGCTGCCCTGTCCAGCCCAGCCAAGGTAGTTGTGATGTGTATGCAATGTTGACATCTGAGCCCCCTCCAGAATTCTTTAATCCACTCGACCGTTGGGCTTTGGGATGCCTGGCTTTGGTGAGGGTTGAGGTGGGTGTGGATCATCTGATGCTGCTGTTTATGTGGAAGATGAATGCAGGAAGTGCTTCAGATCAATGATGAGGTTATCCTAGCCACTCGGCTCCACTGTGGGCATTGGGACACCTGGTGTCAAGATGGATGGTGGCACCGCTGGTGTGGCTGATGTTTCTGTTGCAATGTCATGTCCCTCTGACACAACAGATTACCTCTGTTACCAGTTGAACCTCTCCAGCTCAGCTGACTTCTCCCAACTACTCAGCTCACCTGTGGGCATTGGTGCTGATGGTGGAGTCACTGGCGGCACAGGCGGTTATGATGATACGAATGGGGTGATTGCACTGGATGAAAATGCTTCCATCTCTTGTGCTGCTCTGCACTGTTTGTGCCCCTCTCCTGTAGGTGTTGGGATGCTGGCATCAGTGTTGAAGTGGGTGTGGCAAAAGCTTGCTGTCTGTGTTGATGCTGGTAGGAGTGGAGGTTAGTGCCTCTTCCTCTTCTGAAGTGAAAAACACGTCCTTATTTACTTTTATAGTGCAATGTGTGTTCACTTGCACTTGATTGGTAGTTTCGCCCAGTTTTTATACAATGGTGTATGGGCTGCTCCATTAAGGTGCAAACCCTGCACAGAAATTTTCCTACCTGAATGACAGTGAGTACTGGTAGACAAACACCTTGTCAGCTATAACTTGTGGTGGGTACCCAGCTACAAAATAGAAGACTTGGTTGTCAAGTGCTTGTTGAAATGTGCATTTTGGCAGCTGTGCATATGATGATGTGACATCATGCTCACCCATGTTCTGCTGGCATGCTCGCTCTCTGGTGTATGCCAAATTCCTACTCTGGAGAATGTTTGCTTGTGTTTTACCTGTTGCTGCATTGACACATGTATGCATGCAGAATAATGAAGCGGGCAGGTGATGTGGCCAGCTGGTATGGTCACTACCAACACATATCCATAGTTGCACCTTCAACTACTTGTTTAGCCACTTGGTGGAGTTTGTCTGTGGATGGTAGTGGGCAGTGGTGTGATGTTCTGTCTTCCACAGGTGACTACAAATTATGCCACTTCTGACTGATAAATTGAGAACTATTGACAGTTAAAAGTACCTTTGGAAATTCCCACAGAAGGAAAAACTCTGTTTCGAGTGCTTTCACAATGATGTTTATATGGGCACTGGTGACAGGGTAGGCCTCTACCCACAAATTATGAAATTTTTTCGGTTTGTAGTGCATGGGTATGTTTAAGGCTACTGTTGGAATTACACTTGCATTACGTGGAGCTTTTGCTGTTGCACCTCATCACTGTGTCTGGATTTAAAATGTTGTAAATTTGGCATTTTCTTATGTACTTGCACATTTGATGGGCAAGTCCTGTCTAATAATACCGGTTGAGTATGTTGTGACAGGTCTGATCCACACCAGGATGTTCTGTCAGTTGTGTGAAAATTGATAGCTGTTTCGCTTGCATTCCCAGTTACAAATACTTTCTACTCCCCTTCTTTTTTACCTGGTGGGTAAGTTTCCAGATGGTTATCCATGATACACCAAGACTCAGATGCTCTTGACACTGCACTTTTGATGCCATCATACTGCATCTGGTGCTGTTAGTTGGACTTGTATTACCCGTGCATATACTGAATCTGTCATCAGATCATGTTCTGCGCTGTCATTAATGGTAATCTGATTTAAGCGTGGTATGGTTTGGTTGTCTGTACTGAAGTGGTGGGTTTGAACAAGTGGTAGCATTTCTTCTCATTTGTTTTTGTTCAGCTCACAGATTTTATCACACAGCGATAGAGAAAGAGCATCTGCTAGCTGGTTTTTTTCCCCGGGGACTTGTTCCGTGATGAAATTGTATTATTGCAAGAGCATTGACCTCCGGGTAGACTTTCTGTGTGCCTAGCACATTTTGTGTAGCTAGACACAGCTAAGTATGGTCTGTATCTTTTGAGTGCCCACACAATCATGATATATTCACGCTCATTCACATCATAGCATCTTTCCATGTGGCCAAACTTGACACTATTGTAGTCTATGAAAAGTTTCTCTGCCCCTGCCCCTCACTGAAATAAGATAGTTCCCAGTCTTTCCTGACTCACATCTGTCTGGAGGTAGATGTTTTGTTGGGTCTAGGTGGGTGAGTGTATGATGCTGATGGAATTATTTTGTTATCTCACCAAATGCCTTCTGAGCTTCATGTGTCAACCGAAAATTACATTGGGTTGAGAGTAATGCTAGGGAAGGTTAGGTACCAGAAGCAAAATTTTGACTTTGCCACCTTCACCAGTTACCTAGCCCAAAAATCTTCAGGATTTGCTTCCTGGTTTTTTGGGTTGGTACTCTTCTATCTCACACAAATTTTCTGGACTAGGTCTATTTCCCTGTCCATCAACTAAATATTCTAGGAAATCAATCTATTATGGCCTTCCCTATGTAATTTTATAATAAGTTCATTGACACGAAGAACCAACGCAAGATGATATAAATGCTCCTCCTAGGTGTCTGACAACACAGTTACATCATTAACATAGCTGGTGCACATAGAATACCAGTTAGCATTGCCCAAAATTGGTAGCATCTACCACCAGGTGTTGCAAACTTGATCTTATGCCTATCTGCTAGGACTACTAGCACTTACCAATACCCTGAACATAAATCAAAAGATAACATTATCTTGGCTGATCCCAGTAAAATTAATGCACTGTTTACATTGATGATGATGACGATGACGACGACGGGGGAGGGGGTCCTGAACTTTTGGTTATGTGATTTAATGGGTGGTAGTCAACACAAAAATGCTAATTGCAGAATTGTAATTACTGTCTGAAGGCTTGAGTTCACCATAGTGAATCATTTCACTGAACTATGTTTATGATGCAGTGGTTGTGTGCTGTGTAGTTTGTTGGTGTGACTTAGAGTGGCTCCTTATGTGGGGAGGGGATAATATGTTATGCTGTGTTGGTAGACTTGAGAGAGTTCACAGCAGTGAATATGTCCCGATGCTTGTAGAGTATTCTCTGTATGCTGTCCTGAAACAGTTCTAGCACTACTTGGTAAACTTCTCTAGCTGTACTGAGTTGTTGACCAATGATGATATCAGAGATGGTAAATTGTTTTTTTATGCTGTATGTTGCCAAGATGAATCTAACCATTAGCAATTTTGATTACTGCATTCCTTTTCCAGTAACTACAGTTGCCCAAGAATAATGTCTTCCCATAATTTTGGTGCCACTAAGGTTGAAATTAGCTGGATTACACACAGATAGTAAGCTTTTAAGTCCACTGTACTGATTGTTGGCTTTGTCGTGTGTGCATGGCTAATTAAATAAACTGCGGATTTCACAGCACTTCTTTACATAACAAAAATGTTTATTCACAAATATATTGGAAGTTGCTGTACCAATCAGTGCTATCATGTTACACGTGTTCACTGACACTGCAATTCTTAACAATGTATCAAAATTTTAAAACTTTTGGCCTAAGTGTAATGGTATGTTTTTAGATTCAGATGGCATTGTTCGTTGACAGTGTTTCATTTTTGCCAGTGCAGGATAGGGTGCTCTGATTCTCCCTACCCCATCACACCATTTCTCTGAAACGTATTCGGATGCCAATGCATTTATTGGTCAGGATAGTAGCAGAAAACGTGTGGCGGGTGCTTAAGCGGCACTGTGGTCCTACTAGTTAGAGTATCAGCAGTTGTGTATTTTCTGCAGGCTTGCTGCACCAGCGCATCACTGGGTGGGCAGTGTGCCAATTTTATTTTTGGCACACCTTGTTTGTTAATAACTATGTTGTTTCCTTATCATTTGATAAGTTTCATTCATTTTTTTTTTTTTAAAGAAAAAACATTTTGTTCCTGTTTTCCACTGCCATGTATCGTGAAGGTTTTAGAACCGTTTTAATTTTATTTGTCACTCCAAAAAGTTAGTCACTATTAAGTGACTCCAGCTTTGCTAAAATAATAATTAAAAAAAAGGGGGGGGGGGGCAGAAGTTGTCTGCTTTGAGTTAAAATATGCCAGAATATTCTTAAATTTAATTTTTGTAAAACGTTGTCCTTGGTCAGTTTTAATTGTTTAATCATAAATCATGACTTTTCTGTTGGCACTTTCTTTCGGCTATCTACATGGAAAACCAAGGCTGCATTGTCGTAATTAATCGCACAAATAATTTTTTAAGTATAATTATTATTATTATATTATATTCTATTCATCTATGTTAAAAAATTAAGAGAAAAATTTTTTAATGTAAAATTGAGCTATATTCTGTTTGGTTCGCTGCTCAGTTATAAGTGGCAATCACATACAAGGTTTGTAATCCGTAATGTCTTGGAATTCACTGAGGTGATAGTTTTTGTCCCTTTTGGATATTTTCTCAGCCATTTAACCAGCCAAAATAATTTCTTCTCTTTTCTGATTTTAGGTTACTTTTAATACTCATGCTGTGATTTATCGAGGATACCGCCTTCAGTAAATAATCCATAGTGTTTTGTGATTTTTACTTATTCTCATTTACATGGTTTTTTGCAAGTATACATCAAATTCATTTCATTTCATTGAAGTGCAGTTTGGTAGAGTCCATGGATTTTGGGTTGCTGTCTCGGGCCCTTTTGCTAATGGAAGTCTGGGAATGAAGTCAAATCAGGTGTAGGTAACTCCATTAGCCAAGGGGGGTTGCGGTGGCTGAGCGGTTGGACTGCTCACCACTCACCAAGGTGAATTGAGTTGAATCCTTGGCCGGGTCACTCAAGATTTTTGCAAGTGGGAATCATGCCGGTCGGCTGGTTTTCTCAGGATCTCCCGTTTCCCCAGCCCTTGCATTCCGGCGCTACTCCATTCTCTCCTCATTTCACCCTCATCGGCTCTCAAGACCTTGTTGTTAAGAGCGGTCCAACTCTCTCAACTCGACTCAACTCTCATGACTCAAGGTATGCTCCTGTTATAAAACCTTTCTGCTCAAAGATTCTGCCAGTTTCTCCAGAAAACCAGCAAACCTAACAGATACGGTCCAGCATACTGAACTGATATTTTTTGTCATGCATGTGCATGCCACACATTAGGGGACTATTCCCTTTTTGTTTTTGTCTTTGTTTCTTTTTGTTCATTGGTTGAAATGTCAATATTTTTTCTAGTCTCTTACAAAAAAATCCTGGGTCCCCACTAATTTCATTAAAAAATAATACTGTGAAATTTTAAAGGTTAATAACATATACAATATGGACCAGAAATCATGTGCCAAACTCTAGGATGTGACTACATGTGGAAACATTGACAACACAATCATGTGGTGAATATTAAGCGAGGTATGCAATGTTGAAAATAAAATTTTGAAATTCATTAATGTAAATATTGCAGGAAGTACTTAAGATGAAGTACCCAAAATCTGTGTTTCAAGAATTAGAGATTGTAAATCTGTGCAGATTTGGTTGGTCGAATCGTCCCCCTTAATTGCATAAGTAGGGGTAGTTACCCTCTTTCTGCAGGGAACTTTGGAACACTAGACAGTTAAGAAAAAGTTGAGTATGACACACCATGGCAAAATGAAGACAAAAAGGCCTCTTGTCTGAACTCGATGAGGAAAACAGTTTTTGAGAAAACACCACTCAAAATTTCTAAGTCGAAGGCACGGTGTAGCTCTGCGGGGGTAGGCAACACATTTTCTACCTGTGCCACGTACGTGGTGGAGGAAAAAGGTGAGAATGTAATTGTGCTTGCGTGGAGGTGGCCTTGGCTGCTGGCAAGTCAGTATGTGCCTGCAGCTGGTTGTGGAAACTGGGAAAGTTTTACGCGAGCGGAGCTAGTCGACATGTACTTCGTGTATGGAGCAGCCAACACGAATGCAAGGTAAGCAGTGGAGCTGTAACAGCTGTGCTACCCATCGCGACGTCAACCCTCCCATGCGACATTTTTACGGCTCCATCAGAGATTGCAGGATGAAGGCTCAATAATAGTGACGAGGCCGAATGCTGGAGCACCACGGACAAGGCGAACGGTGGCATTTGACTAGGGCGTGCTTCGAATTATGTGGCAGAAACCGTCTGTTAGCTCACGGGGTGTGAGCCATGGTGTGGGTGTTAGGAATACAATAATCCTGGGAGTTCTGTACGAGAACCATATTCACCCCTACCACGCAAGGAAGGTCCACGTTCTTAGCGAACATGATTACATGCCATGTGTTACATTCTGTGAATGGTTCCTCCAAGAAAACAATGTGTGTCCAAGCTTCACGTCGACTGTGTGCTTCACAGATAAGGCCCATTTCACCAGGGATGGAATATTCAACAGGAGGAACAGCCACATCTGGTTGCATGCTAATCCGCACCACATGCACTCAATGGGCAACCAAGTGCGCTACAGTGTCAACATGTCAGCTGGCATTGTCAACAATCACTTGTTAGGGCCTTATTTGTTACTCGACTGCCTCAATGGAGCCTGCTACCTGAAGTTACTGCAGGAGGTATACCTCTTGCCATTCACCACACCATGTGGTTTCATCATGATAGGGCACCACCACATTTTCCTACTGCCGTACGCCGTAATATTGAAGTCACATTTCCAGGCTACTGGGTAGGCAAAGGTGGGCCCATCCATTGACCGGCCCAATCTCCACACCTGATTCCTCTGGATTTCTTTTTATGGAAACATGTCAAATTCCTGGTTTACGAGATGTCTGTGGCTGGTGAGGAAGATCTCGTCGTTGGTGTGATAGCTGTATTTGATTCTGTACGCACCATACCAGACATTTATGCACATGTCCAGGCCAACCTGATCCGTTGTTGCCCTTTTTGTATTGAAGTTGGGTGATGGCAATTCGAACAGTTGTAAATGCTGCCATTAATAAATACGTAAAATGAGCATGTGTTATGCAATACTCCTATCTGCACTCCATTCCTTGTTTCCTATGCTTGTCATCATTTACATCAACCATATATGTGGATGTAAATTTACGTAGCGTGACGCGGGCAGCAGATGTGTTGCCTACCCCAGCAGCGCTACACCACACCTTCGAAACTTTGAGTGGCATTTTCTCTAAAACGGTTACTATTGAAACTACAGTGTTTTGGTTGAACAAAATGTTAATGGCCCCCATGCAATGACATCTGCTCCTGTCTACAGCTACTACAAAACTAAAGAGATGGCAGCTGGAAGAAGGTTTATTGCAACATTCTCCAGATCATTACACATAATTCAAACCTCTATATGATAAAAAGTACAAAAACACAGGCCATTACCATTTGAAAATTAATAACAATTATCAACAATATCTCTTCTTTGTGTCATCCCTGTAAAGAAAATAATTAACACAGCATCTAAGGGGTTTAAGAATACCACTCTATAAAGTCACTGCACATCACGTCCATGAACCTCAGGTTGGCAATCTTTTCAGTTAAGCATTATTATGACAGCAAACATAATTAGTAATTACACATGCACACAACACAATGTCAATTATTAGCTGGAGTATACTGCTTTGATCTCCATCATCTGCACCACTTGCACCTGCACTGAAGGTCCTCGGCTTCCCCAGGTGTTCTCAGTGTGTGTGCCAATGGAGAGGTTAGGATTGAGTTTGAGTGCTCACATAAATGGGTATGGCAACAGACTATGTTGTGAATTCTATAAAATAGTGAAGAAAATTAATTAATGTGTTCAAGTGTAGCCAGGAAAACCAAATAGGACCAAACACAACCAGACTTGGCCAGATATAACCACCCATCATGATCATCTAAAACTGTATGTTAGCAAGAACATAATGACATGTGACAAAACTTGGCCAAATATGACCATTAGTGTCCAGTAGGATGTAGCCTAATGTGATTAAACATGACTGATAATGATCAAATGTGCTTGAACATGACCTCCTTTTACAAAATATAATTGATTAACCAATTTTGATTGTTCAGTCTACATTTCTGGATAGTCTCTCCTTTCCTTTTCTCCCTTCATATTGTAATCTATTTTTCATGCAAGAATGACAAATCATTTCCCCATGCTCACCATTGTCATATCTCTTTAAAATTCATTCAGCATATCTAATCTGTCATCATTTCTTATTGCATTTAATGCGTGTTTAGAATAATTCCATTTTTTATCCACAGATACAATCTTTAATGCATATAAGATGTTTCTAAGTAGACTTGATAAATATGTTTGTTTACATGGGATGGCTATCAGACTAGGCCCATGACTAATATTCCCTTTACCCTTGCTCATATTTTAACGTGTTTCTTCACAAAACCTTGGGAAGATTAAAGCAAGAATTTGTGATTTGAGCTAAGGGGGTAGGCTGAGAGTGAATTACATTTCAGTTTGTATTTTAATTCTCTTTGAGCTACAGGTGGCTTAGAGGTGCCACACCCAAGGGCATCACTGATTTGGAATATTAAACTTCAGGAAATAATCTGATTCCTACCAATGTTGGTACCCAAGTAGTGCTGTGGGAGAAACATAACATGGTTGATAGAAAGTTTATGGAGTTTTTGAAGTTGAGCTCTTGTTCTGGCATTGTGGATGGTAACATCACCTGAACAATGCAAATGCAATAAGTGCATAATTACACATAGATTTTACTGGTTTTGTAGGCATAAACTTCCCATGATTGGAAAAGGTTCAGGTTCTGATGGAGCTGCTCCTGAATTTTCATATATTGAAATCATGGCAAATATTGCCTGTATGTTTTCCAGGGTGTCCAGCGATCAGGAAATGCTGGAAAATCAGGAAAATTATGGGATTTGAAATGATGTGGGAAATGTACAGGAATTTTTCAGAATACCGGGCATTTTTCCTGGTTTCTTATGAACTCTGCATTAGAACTTCCAAAACTGCGCCAAGGGAACTTAACAGTAAAGAATCTGCACTGCCTTTAAACGTTGGAATACCACAGTACATTACTAACTGTGTCAAGGTCATGCAGAGAGAAAGAAGGAAATAATAATAGGATGCTGGCAGAGCACCCTGCTGTGAAGGACTTGGGTGGCAGGGGTTGGTTTATTGTTGCAGGGTGGAGGGGTTGTAGGAATGCCTGTCTTCTTTGAACCATGGCCTTTACCTGACCACCTCTGCTGGTCTAGTTGTATACTGGAGACGTTTTTGTCAAGAATGTTGTTTGTGCGTGCATATTTTCACGGTTATATTACAGTTTTATTTGGTTGCTTATGTGTGTTTACTTTATATCTTTGGCAGACGACTAATATGCTGAAGAATTGAAGCAGAGCATTCCGCTGTAATTATACAATACAATGAATTGTATTAATTTGATGTGATATGTAGATTGTGCTTTAAACGTGATTTAAATTATTGCCCAAATTCGGTTAATAAATACCTCCTCTACCTTTTACACCATGATCAGTTACATGTTTTTTGTATTAATCTTATGTAAAATTACAACAGGAACCATAACTATTTCACAGGGCCTTGCAACTGTACACAAGACGTTAAAACATTCATATTTCTTGTTGCGGAAGCAAGCCTAAAAGTGAACTGGGGAGCATTATTATTATTTGTCAACAGCCTGTTATGTCATGTTGAATGAGTCATCTAAGGGCAGGCCGTATCTTGTTTGGGATCAAAAAATGTAGCTTTTTGGCATCTGGGGATCATCACTGCTTGGTGTAAATAAATGCCCGAATGTGTGTGTCTTTCCCGTAAGTAGATTTCATTTTACATGGATGTCGTCTAGTTTCATTGCAACATTTTCTATTACATTTAAACAAAAAATTTTAAGCCATCAAGTTGCTGGCGCATCTGGTTGTCCCCCTCTTTTTTTCTTCTTTACCTCATTTTCTCTCTATCTCGCTCACACACACACACACATGTTCAAGCGTGCGCAAGCACACACACACACACGTATCCTTCTGCCACAACCTGGTTTCCACCTGTCAAAACATGTTTCTTCTATAATGATGGACATTAATGAGATGTTAAGCATACCTACATCAAAACATGTTGCCAAGCTGCTCATGCATAGGTAATAATAAAATTATTAATTTTCCTTGATAAATTTTTTAATCACTGCAATGGACGTAAAGTTGATAAGATCCATAGTTTATTCACTTGAAAATGTTGTTTGAAAAGTTGCAGCTTTATTGCTCAGCAAACAGTAATAATACATCATAATGCTTATGAAAGATTAGGTATATTATAGTTCTTGTTTGATTTGCGAGCGTAATGTTTATATTTATTATTACAATTTTTCTGTTATATCCATTCATATGGTCACAAAAGATTTTAAACATTATCCGTATTGAAATTCAATATCACAAACAGTTAAAATTTAATTTTAATCAAAATGCCGAACTTGTGTTTGCAATTCTCGCATCCGTTTCACTGAATGCCCCTATGACTAGTCATGTGACTAGGTATGTACTTAAAGCACAACGTAAAATAGTGGAGCATCGTTATAGACAGCAAATTTGGTTTAACATCTATAATAAGATGTTAATTGTGGTTATTATGCAGCTGCAGTTTGGATGGTACAGTATATATGTGAAACTTGGTAATATTAGGAATTCGGGGAAATTGTCAGAAAGCAAATTTTCATTCATAATAATAAAGTATTTTGGGGTTAAAAGTGGCATCTGCTTATCAGAAATGCGAGATCAGATAGTTTACAACTAGTGTACGACTGTACGTCATGAGGCTATTTATAAATTAACAGCAGTACCGATAGCACCTGGATTACAATATATCACATTAACATAAATATCATTAGCAAGCAGAATTACTGCACATGTAAATATGTTACTTTAAGTAATATATAGAGCTTGCAGAAAATATAAAACTCTGGAAATTCATTTGTATTTTTGTATTTTACACATGAAAAATTTATCATTTCATGGGGCTAAGGCTTCCGAAGCGTGCAGTGCACGCTGGTTAACAGATGGTAGCATAGTCACTTATTCTGTTGCTGTATCCCAAAAGTATTATATATCACGTCCTTTTAAAAGTAAATTTTCCATCTTGTACGGGTGCATAACACATTTGTTTTTTAAATATATTTTGTGAAATTAATGTAGAAATATTTAAAAAATACTTTGTGACCTCTTTAATTAATAATAATAATAAGCATGCGTTTAGCTACATAAGCACTTGCTACAGTATATGAAGAAAGAAATGAAGCAAAACTCTCACACGCAGTTAAAGTTCCATTTTATTTGAAACACCTACACAGTATTTTAGAACAAAGTTTAATTTTTTACACTAATAACAGCGGTTTTGTAACAATATAAAATACATAAACATTTTCTCGAAGAACGCCTTCCTGCGTGCTTATTTCTCCAATGTCTGTTGTGCGAAGACAGTGCTGTTAGAATAGCAAACATGACATTTTCTTTCAATCGTTTATGCATCAGCTAATACAGAATTTTGTATATGGGGTGTTGTTAGTTTCTTGTCACACATTGGGTGTGAAAAAATGGAATTCTGAGATGAAATAGACTTTAGTGTAATAGAAAATTACGTTGCCTATGTACCACAAATTTCGTCCGAATGCTTGTTTACATGATGGCAGAAATTAAAATAATGTGATTGTTTATACTTATTTACTGGAGTAGTAAGCAGCTTCGCTTATATTTGTTTACAGTTGCATTCGTGTTATTTTAAATATTAGTCATTAAGGATTTACTATAATAGCATAATTTTGAGTGAAAATCTCCACTTTCAAATACTGTTACTTCAAGCAGAGATGATATTCATAATATAAGCATTTTGTTTATGGTTACAAATGTTTGTATTTACATCCCCATCTCTATATGTATGCTATTTGAAACAACAGGTTAAAAATAATTACTAGTTGGTTTTCTAATATCGCGATGGGAAGCGGCGCAATTAGCCAGAGTGAGCTTGGCAGGCTGTCGCCGGTTGATAGCGATAAATAGGGTGCATATGTTGCTTTTGTCTATGCCAGACGAAGATGGATGTCATGTTACCTTGCGACAAGTTCGGGAACACCAGAAAGCGTTCATCCGCAGTGCAACGAGATAGCACACAAAGGAAGGAGGGGATCGAAATTCCCTGGTTATAAACAAGAACTCTCTAGGAAAATAGGAAGAAAATAAAGATTGACAATGTGTCATTCTTGTCTCCAACCTTTACAAAATAGGATAATTATACTTGTTCAAAACAATAAGATTAGGAGCAGATGAAACCTACAAAAAACCGTATATTTTTTTACATGATTGGTTAAATGCATAATTTCCCTTTTAGTAAATAGAAATGGGAATTATTAATTTGGTTAAAATATATATATGTTAAATAACATTAATATGAATGACTGGGCAAGAGTAAAAAGAAATTAATGCACTCAACACACACACACACACACACACATATATACATATATGCATATCCTTGATACTTATTACACAAACATGAATGTGAGAGAGAGTATTGCAAAAGCATAATAAAGTGAGTACTCTTATTTAGTTAATATCATCACTTTATAGCATATTTAAAATATTAAGGCTACCCTTATAAAATTTAAAGAGGGATTTCCTTTTTTATTAAAAAATATTATAGTTACATTATTATTTTATATATTTTTGTTACAAAAATAAGGTCAGGTTGCAGAAGAACGATATCCAGACATGAATGCAATGTAGTATAGCCGTAAAGTCCATCAAGGAAAAGAAGAAAAAAATTAATGAATATGCTTTCCTGAAGTCATGATGCAGCCAAGGGATAATTACTAAATTTGCCATGGCGAGAACGCCATCCAGAGAAACAGGCATACAGCTCATCTCATGAAAGCATCAGAGAGTTCCGCAGTTGGGCCACATGGGTCCCCCATTGGTGTTGTGACACTAAAATATTAAAAGCAACAATTAATGTAGCCCAAACAAAACAAAATAGTCACCAAAGTGCAAAACAAAATTAGCTTTGGCTAAACGCCCAAAACTGTGGAAAAACAAATTCATCATGCGATGAAAGAAGATATATAAAATGCTTGAAGGAAAAAGCAGTGATTAAGAACGTCAGAGTGGCAAATGTGATTATTTATAGATTGCAGCATGCACTGAACTGTTTGTTTCACATGACCTTTCAATATATCAAAGGGACTAGAAAGACGTATACCAAATGTAACTGACATAATATTACAAATACAATTTAGGAACGTCAGTCATGCAATTTCATGAAATTATTAACAAAAATCAAATATTTGAAGCACATTAATTAAGAAAAACACATATTCTTGAAATATGACAATGTCAACATGACAGATACAACAAAACATAACTTAACTGAAGATTGGTTAGATAACTGTGTTTCACCTCATATTATAATTGAGACAAAAATATAATAATCAGGCAAGACTAGGGCACATCACCACAAACTCAGAGATACTAAAATTATCTCTAAAATTAAGTAAAAAAATCACTAACTTACAATTACAAATCAAGTGCCAACAACAGTGGCACATGGAGAAGAAAAAGTATTAAATATTCAATTTTGTAAAAAAAAGTGGGGAATACAGTATGTAACATGACAAAAACACTATTTACAGTTATTTGCCTCTACAGCGAAAGTTAACTTGAATAAGTTGAACCGTTTGTTATTGAGAGTCTTATTCGCTAAAATGTTTATGTATAGTTTGTGGTTTCTGTTAAGTTTTAAATACCTTTTTTTCCTGGGATATGGTCCACAAATGCAATCTCCTCACCAGTAGTAGGGTATTCACTATAAAACATACGGCAGCATGGTCTGAGATGTCTTCTTCGCCGACCAAGTGTCACTTGATAGTGAAACTGCATAGAATTTTGTCGTCCGTCGGCATTGGACATGTCATACTGCATTGTGTCACTTTATCATTAAATCTTTTTAATGTACAACAAAATCATTTGCAGATAGGCTACATGACTTTTATTCTACCAGGTAGTTTCTTGTATAATTTTTGTGTGTGGTAATTCCGAGGGAAAAAGCGGGAAATGTACAGGAAATTCAATTTACAGTCTTGCTGGACACCCTGGTTTTCTCTGGACACTCCCATTCCCACCACAGTTACATCCTTTATCTCTCCTCAGCCTTATCTCATCTTGTTCTTTCTTTCACATGACTAAAGTTTCAGATGGAGCAGCTGGCTCCATTACCTGTCAGCCTCTTATCAGCACCTCTGCTTTCTGGTATGAGCAACATGTGGTTTGTTCATATGTTATATAGATTTCAGGTTCTTGTTGACCTACTTCCATCAAATTTCCTACACAAATCCTTGGTGGAGAAGTCCCAACCTATATGTAAATTTTAATACACCAGATAGTATATTTTTTTTTTTAATAGCTTCTTAATTTCAAATCTGGTGTGTCAGATGCCTGGAACCATTTTATTTATTTTCACTAAATATTATAATTGAGTGGTAATGAGTTTGTTTTATTTATGTGTGGATTTTATATTCAACTGTTTGACTTTTCTGTGTAAAATAGTTTGAAAAATGCCATCATGTAAGCGCACCTGAATTTCTGTTTGTGATAAAGACTTACTTTAAAGATACTACTTTGTAATATTGCTTTTTTCCCTTATGTTGGCTACATACTCATGCCTACCTAGTTAAGTTATGATTTTGTTGAAACATTAAGTATTTTTAAATTATTTAATTATTAAAAAGACTAACTTCTAAAATGTGTTCAGATAGTTGCATAAATAAAGTGTTCACAAACAAAACTGTTGGACAAGTTTAGTAATAATTTGTGTGTATCTTGTCATGTAATAAATGTAAAAACAAATTTTTTTTATGGAATTGCTATTTTATACATTACATATTGCTATAGATATAATATATTGAAGATTGTAGTGATTGCTAGTGTTTTTCAGAAGATGCATGTTAGTGTGATGATATTGTGTTAATAATGTTATTTATGTGCAACATTTTGTTTGTCTTCAGGTGTGTTACTTAAACTGTGTCAGAATTTTATGCAAACATGGTGCAAGCCCGAACTGTACTTCACGGAGTAACTTGACGCCCCTACATGTTTTGGTTTTCACCGCAAGTGAGAACATAGCGCTGAATCGTGAAGAAGAAAAGGCTCAAAATTTTGAGTTTATCCGCAACTTGCTGGTTTTGCTGCTGCAGTATGGGCTGGAGCCAAATGGCAGGTTCTCTCAGCGGACACAGCACATCCTGCAGTCACTCATGGACATGGTGCAGAATGCAAGAGGCCCAGGAGATTTGGATTACGTGTATGACTTGACACTGACGCTGATCCAATATGGTGCCGACCCCAATGTCAGGATCTCGACTGAGTGCTTACCAGCATCGCATGCTCAGCCTCCCACCTTCTTGAAGAAGTCTGTATCTTACGTGCTCTACTACTATGTGTTCCTTATCTGTCGCAAAGAGAACTTGTTGACTGATCCTCAGCAGCATTTTGCCCGCATTATCATGCTGTATTACATGTGCATGAATCATCATGAATTGTTCTCCTGCCTTAAAATCCTTTACACCCAGCAGGCGGGCTTAGTACCAGTTCGAGGCAGTGCCCTATGTAACTTGGTGCGTGAGCTGCTTTCAATACCCAGAACTCTCAAGCAGATTAGTAGAGTTGCTGTGTACCAAGCATTAGGAAGAAAGCCTGGCCTCAACATTAATAAATTACCTTTGCCTGCCTCTCTCAGAGATTACATTCTCAATTTTGAGCCTTGAATTGTAACTACACAAATTATTTTTAGCAGTCCAATTGGTTATTGAAGTGGAATAATGCAACGAAATATCATAAATGATTAAAATGCATATATTGACACATCAGCAGTATCTAAGGTAAATAAATAAGCAAAGTATTTTAAATAAAACGTGTTTGTAAACTTGTTTTAAGACACTGATAATGACAAAAACAAAGCAAACTAGCTGACAAGAATTTTAAGCCCAAAAACTTAATAATAATTGTTGGTAGTGTTTGGCCAGTACAGTTGTATCATCTTTTTTAAATGTAATTTTTTTGTAACTACTATGGTTTCTCGTGTATATTTACTCTTGTAAGTTTTTAGAGTTGTTTACAAAGCATTTTAACTCAAAATATTTCAAGATTATCAAGAAAAGATGGATGTAGAATTGTAGGTTAGCTTCTTTAGCCATAAGGAATACAAAAGTTCATCCACACACCAGTCACAATGCATGTCCCTTTCAATGTGCAGCTCTGTTTGAAGAGCAGTTCCAGAATACCACTTTTGGGGAAACTTTGCCAAAATCAAAATATTTGTGTGTCATATTATGTGGGTTATAATCTCTTACTTTGAATCTTAATTGTTAATTTGTGTGGTGTTTGTAATGCTGTTATTGGGAGAATATATTTCATAAAATGTGATTAATGCGATGCATAAAAGTGTGTCTTGTTTGTACTAAACAAACATGCTAATGCAACTTAATTTTGAAATTGTATAACATATTTAACACACACATTATATTTCTATGTGTTCAGAAAGTATTGTGACAATTGAAATATCTAGTTGTTCTTAGACTAGGAATTTTAAACTCTATTTACTTATTACAAGGCATACAGTATATAGTGTCATAAATTTTAACATTAGCTTATCAATGTCTTGTTTTTCTAAACGAGATACATCAGTGCTGAATGCTGCCAGAATGGTATAGAAAATCAAAATTATTTTCTAATAGTAATACAGATACATTTACAGTACTGCAGTACTGTATCAGTGCATTCAAATGTGCAAAGTAAATCATTTCAGTGTCTGTGAATTACGTAATTACAGATTTCTTGCTGACTGCAGATAGCGGAAAAAAATATCAACTGTAGTATCATGATAGAGAATATGCTGGGATAAAGCAGCTATAAGTAATGACCCAAGTTACTGCAAACTAATTATAACTTTTCTTTGCATAAGTTCTGGTCACTAGTTTAGTGAATTTATGAGGCAAGCTTATGGTATAAGATGCACAATAGTAAATGCATCAAAGATTGTGTTTCTATAATTTTTTTTTTCTGGTAATTGTTGCAATCATTTGAGGAGTGAAAAATAGTAATTGACAAATCTTGGGGACCAAAATAAATTTGGGATAAAAATTTCTGATGAAAAGGAGAAGTGATTATGTAATAGTAATCCATAATTTAAAACAACTAGAGGTTGTATAATAGATCAGTAGTGCAATGATATATCCATGTATGGTGCAACTTTAGAATCATTTTGTGAATAAGGTTTACTTGCAGTGCTTATGAGCAATTACATGGTTGGTGTGCTGCTGCACCATCATGAACACTTTAAATTGAACTGTGTGGAACCTTTTTATGCAAGACTGGCACATTATATGCTTAAAACGTGTGTGTCTCTCTGTCCACCCCCTCCTCTCTCCCTTACTTCCTTCCTATCACCCTCCCAACCTCTCTCTCTCCTATCAATTTGGGTTGCTATAAACTGGAGCTATCCAGTGCATTTACCAACTCACAGAGCTATGATGGATGCCAAAATCATTGCTCAAAACAATGAGTGTTTTTTTTTGTTGCATGCATGTCAGTATTATGGAAATTAGAGTTTTATGCAACACAACGAAAATCAAACACTGCTATAGCACTCAGTGAAGAAACTGTGAAACTAAAAACCAGCCGAAGTGAATTATACATCCACTCATACTGATACGAAAAATGTTTAAAGCCATTTCACGAATTTTTTTAATGAAGTTTTTGTATAAAATATAGTTATGTCAACATTGTTTTATATGCATGTTTGTATACTTTTTACAGGGCTCAGAGCAAGTCACTAAAAGTTACCTTTTTCAAGCTAAGTCACTATAATATTTTTTTCTGCAGTTTTGTCACTAAAAGTTACTAAACTTTACTAATTTTGACACACAACTGTTGAGGCACAGCCAACAGAAGTTAATGCACTGTACATAACGAACTTTGGAATACTGTCAATCATCAAAAGGCAGCATTGTAAACTATTCAGAATTCTCTTCTTCAAATTCTGCCACGTGTCTGGAATACCTGTATTATAATTACTTAATCTCTCACTCAACATTATTTGTAGGCATACTTCTCACTTTTTTTTCAAATGCCCTGCAATCGCAGAATTTACACATTGTCATTTTATTGGAGACCTTTGTATTGCATCTGCAAGTCATGTTTCAGCAATTTTTGTCGACTAGTCTCGCACACCCAAGGAAAAAACGATAAATTTCAAGATTGGCAGTTACTTTGCACACTTTGGATTATATATACATCTAAATTTAGAATGCCTCGCAAAAACTGTTCAAGCTTTTAAAAGGAAATGGTGCACTTATGTATTTTTTTTTTACCAACTTTTCACTACAAGATTTTGGAGCATATATCGAAACTTTCCTCTAGTTTATATGATAGGAAATAAGTCACTAAATTATTTACTTATTATATGATCTAAAGTTACTAAATCAATAATTTTTTTTTTTTTTTTTTTGCTCTGACCCCTGTTTTTTCTCGGAAAACATGAAAGAGATTTTTATAACAGTTACACAGTTGGAATAAACTATAAGCCATAGTGGCAAGTGTTCGCAAGTGCTCATCTTGCAGTACGCAGAACAATGCTATTTTGTAGTGGCAGCTGTTTGCTTCATATCAGATTGTCTACCACTGAAATCCTCTCCTATGGAATGACAAAGTCTTGAAAAACTGAAGAGAATTTCTCCATGCAACAACTGTGAATGAACTTTACTGATTTCTCTTGTTTTTATTATGAAATCAACCTTGGAGTTACCACAAAATTGTGTGGTGTCACAGATGGTGTGAAGAATTCACTTTTCACTGTAAATGTTGATGCAAGATTGTTCCAAGAAATTCTCATTCTTACAGGAATATAAGATATTTATGAAGAAATCCTTAAAATCTGAAGGGGGAAAAAAGCACAGAAAAGACTGAAATATAAGTATATGCAAGGACAGTAGTTAAGTTTAACACATGGAGATTATGTACAATTTTTTTATAGCAGTGTACTAAAATTTGGCATTTCAAAGAACTCTCTTTGAGGTATTTAAGTGGTGCCATACACAACACAGCTGTTGCATACCTATCTTGTTTATTTATAGCATAAGTGTAGAGAACAGGTAGTTTCGATGACCAAGATTTGTAGGCAAAAATGTAATTTAATTAGGTTAAGCAATCCCCTACTTCCAGTACTTCTTAAATTTAGTGATCTAAGATTAAAATTTTGGTGTAAGAAAGATTTAAATTTTTGCCTTAATGAGCAAAATTACAGATAAGATTAAGCATATGAGCCAATCATCAGAAAGTGTAGACACAGTGGCCTCTATGATTATTGGCATGACACTGAGAGTGCATCATTTGGCCCTGTGAAATTTATCCTTTAGTGTGTGAAGAGGGACATCAAAGTGTGACAGTGCAGCAGCAGGTTTACTGTTTAGTGCTGTTCATTGAAAAAAGTATTTCATAAAGGACGAATGGTGACTGGATTTCTGAGGGAATTTTTCAGTTTACCAAAAGTAAATGTGAATATACAGTACTTGTAGGCAATAAAAATGTTAAATTTTACGTTTATGGCTAGTAACTTCTGATTGTATGTTGATATATTTGAGTGGGAGTTACTTTTTAAGAAAAAGCAAGCTTGTGATCGTTGATGTCTACCTAAATCTTCATGTGTGACATTGCCAATCACAATACTGGCAGCATCAGTGTCTGTAGTGTTGCAAAAGTAAGATTGATTTGTGATTGCTGATATGTGCATTGTTAAAATTTTAGGTTTATTTCTGGAGTCACTGTAATATAGATCTTGTATCCTTAAACAGCACATATAATGGTCCGTGCAAATATGCGGTATGAGGATCAAATCTGTTGTATAAATTTATTGAACCCAGAAGTCTCTTAGGCTGGCTCACAGTTTGAAGCTCTGGCAGTTTACAGTAAGGAAATAACTGTTGGATAAAGTTCCCTTAGAGTAGACTTGTGCTAATGTTAATAGAAAACTAAGGTCTGTAGATTGGCAACAGATAAATAATTTATATGCTTCCCTATTTTTGTAATTATCGAAATAATATTATCACAAGTATACGATAACAGGACAATGTTATGCAACAAGGTACCAAACATAAAAAAAAAAAATTTGTATGTTATTAAAGATACGGCCTAAAGAAGTATGAAATAAAATCTAAGAATTAATAGTCTTTGATAAATGTTAGCTTAATTTCATTGTGGCCTTTGTATAATTTATTTAATTTTCCATTTGTTTTCTAAAACAAGTTTTTCTCTACCTTTTGTGGGTTGGTTTCTTGTTGAATAACATGGTCCAACTGGTCTTCTGTATTCTTATAACTGTTGAAAGGTTTGACTGGGATTACTTTGTATGGAAGCCATTAGTTCACAGAAAGCACCATAGTAATGCCAGTCTCAAGGTTTTCTTTTAGCTAGTGCATGAGGTTGGCATGCAGAATTTTAGATGTGCAGCAAGTGACTATATAAAATATTTAAATTTTGGTGTGTATATCTGTAAGAAGAGAGAGATCGCCTTGAAATAACAGCTATTTGAAAATAACCTTATGCTATATGTAACTGTACGCTTGTCAATTAATGAAAATGTTTCAGAATGAATGGTTGTAATTATTGAGCAAACACTATTTTGTCAGTTTGGCATGAAATATGTAGGTTAAATATAACTGTCACTAGCATTTGAAAGTAACCAAAAGACCAAACTTCTAGAAACTCTTAATTAATAGGTATATTTTTCATTGTCCCAAATCCAGGTGTGTCAAACGTTACCCATATGGCTTATTGGGATGGTACTGTTGGACATTTTTCACATCCTCAAAGTGGAACCATATGGTGATCAGATATTCAGGGATGAAGGATCAAGACATTTGCTTTCACATTCAACAGAAAGGAATGTCTGAATTCATTGACCTCTATCAGAAGGTGATATAATGATACTGTCCAAGATTTTTCTGGCAGTAAAAAAAAAGTCACATGGAGGTTATCATTTGTTGGCCATTTTTTCTTTTAATATTAAAAATAACTAGATGGAGCATTTTAAATTAAGATAGGAAGTTGCTCAAACCAACAAAATAAAGAGAGAAGTTTTATGTGTTTCCTTTAAGTTGTGTTAATTTCATAAAATGAGAAAAAATCTATTGGTAAAATAGATAATTTGTTTTCCAAAGTGAAATTTCACATGCAGAATAGGTTGATTGTGGGCAGGAAGGTGATTTATTCACAACCTTTGTATTGTGCATAACAATAAGCCAGTATATAACTGAATTTGCCACGATAATTCACAATGTGTTATGCCTCCATTTTGAGTTTTGACAATTTTATTTTGTGAAATTGTGCTTATAAGTCAAAGTTACTTCTCTGGATTACAAAATGTGTATTTGATTCCCTGAAGTGTGCAAGTTCAGTGAGAGGAAAGCGATGTTAAACCTTGATTATAGGTGATGTAATTTGTGAGGTCAAAGTGGGTCTTAGCATTGTAGGATTACACTTTCAGATCACCATTCGACGATATAATTGCAGCGAGACACATTTTGATAATTGAGAATGTTGCTACATTGATCCTACAGTATTTATTTTTACTACTTGACAAACGCACAATTTACTTAGTAATAATAGAAGAAAAAGAAGGAAAACATAAAAGTCATAGTTACCAATTATATCAGAAGGCCAGTGTTGTTTTTCTATGGCTGATTGTTACTTCACTGTTTAGTAGATTGCCTGAAAATTTTTTATTTAGATGATCCTAGGATCATAGTGCAGTACACAGGAAAAACATTTCACCTTGTTGGTGCTGCAGAATGTGATAATGTTCAAGCCTACAAGTTGCCATTTACTGCTGACTGTAATGCTGAAATATCTTTCAATAATATATTCTACAGTATGCATTTTGGTTCATTGAGGTTGCTATTTGGAAGACTTTAGAAGTGCATATCTCAATAGTTGTAAGAGCAATAGTTTGGTTTATGTGACCAGCTGACCTCACACAGACGAAGTGTTTCCTAGTATATAATTTACTATAATGTACATATAAATAACTATGATGCCGCAGTAGCTTGGATGGGAAATTTTTCTTGTTCAATGATCTGTATACTAGTGTCTCAGTTATTTGTTGATTAGCTGCTGCCCCAATGAGTTGATAGTTTTTTTCCCCAGACCAGGTAGCATGAGATTCAGTCCATATTTTCAGGGTGGCTAGCATCAGGGAAAACCTGGAAAAGTCAGGATAATGTCAGGGAAATTTGTGCAAGGTTAGAGAATTTAGATAAATAGTTTAAAATGTATTTATTTAAAAAATTAATATTGGATTCTAGTACTTCTGTTACATGCCATCTAATGAATTTTACTGTTGCTTTAGTTTTTTCAACCTTCATAGGAAGATTTATGAACTTGGGGACAATTTGGTTGTCATATGTTTAATTGCAACTATTATTACAGATATTTTCTTGCCTGATTTTTTGTTTGGTTGATGCAGCAAACATGGCATTGTGGAAAATATGTTTTTTGGGTGAAGTGTAAGATTGTGCAAGTAAAATGTTTACTTTACTAAAATAATAATTCGAACACTTTTAGTTATTGGTTCTCATTGAATTGATTCATTGTATTGTATCTTGTCTGTGTACCATGACTTTTTCCTGGTTCTGAGAACGCTAGTATTTAACCTCTGTGTTTTCTTTTTCCATTTGCCATCTTTGTAGCTATGTACATTTTTTTTTTCAGTTTTCATAAATACAGTCTCTGCATAGGAATGCATCCATGAGTGAAGGCTATTTTATTGTTACCCGTAAAAAAATTTGTAATCCATTTTTAGGAAAAACACAAAAATGTTTTTAATATTTGCTGTGTCAATCAGGGAAATGCAACAGCTACATGGAAATGTCAGGGAACTTTTTATAAGGATACTGCTAGCCACCCTTATTTTCTCACAAGTGTAGTTGTCAGGGGCTTAGATAATATACTGTGATCTAGTTTTACGAATGACTAGTGGCGGATCTAGAGACTCATTAAGGAGAGGGTTACTTTAGTGATTCGGTGCTATGCATTACGTTCAAACCACATGCTTACCAGTATGACTTAGTTTTAATGCTTCAAATACCAGTAATTAGTGGATAGGTGATGTAAATACTTTTTGAAATTTCCTGTTTTATATTAAGTGCTTGTATTAATAAGTTAATACTGGATTATTATANGTGGCGGATCTAGAGACTCATTAAGGAGAGGGTTACTTTAGTGATTCGGTGCTATGCATTACGTTCAAACCACATGCTTACCAGTATGACTTAGTTTTAATGCTTCAAATACCAGTAATTAGTGGATCGGTGATGTAAATACTTTTTGAAATTTCCTGTTTTATATTAAGTGCTTGTATTAATAAGTTAATACTGGATTATTATAGGCTGTTCACGGTCAACTAAGCACTTTTGAAAGTTCTGTTTAGGATCTGCTTTTTTTATCATTTTGTATCCTTTGGCCTTAGGTAAAATTAACACTTTATTCATGCATTATTAAAATGAAATCATGCAATTTTTAGAAAAGAAAGTGTGTTAATATTTTAATTTGTGCTCTAATATATATGAAACAAGAAACACTGTCTTCAGTAGCTATAAATTCAAACATTACTTTCGCAGTACAGCGTGTTCTTAAGAACTAATTTTCTTTATTCACTGCCAACCTAACTCTCAGCCTGTATACAAGTGTGTTCTGCAGTATATACATATGTAGTTGGGCAGTGATATTTTTCAAAAAGATATAAATTTTTTTGTAAAGAGAGTGTATGGTGCATATATTAACTTAAAGATTGGTATGGACATTTATGGTATTTATTCAAGTATTATATCCATTGAAAGAGTAAAACATTTGTTTGCATGTCCAAGGTGGTATTTGCCAGGTAGGAATTTTCAACCTTCAGAAATATTTATCATGGAAAGAGTGCACTTTTATCCCTGTCTGGCTAGAGAATCCACCATATATTTATTCTGTATGAATTTCATACCAGTTGATGTTTATGTTTGGTGCATAAATTAATGCTTCAATAATTAAATATTACATTTCTAAATACATATTAGAACCTTCCAAACATATGTGAAGGCTTGCATTTTGATTAGCTTATGAAGGACACTTTGTTGCAGAAAGATACTGCATATTAAAGAAATGTAACTTACATTCACATAATTGGTTAGTAAAATGTACATAAAGTAAAAGATTATGTGTGTCACAGAAAGCTGTGTATACAAGTTGCCCATTTATTACCATAAATACTGTTGGAATGTTCCATGTTGTGACATTTGGGAGTGATAATATGCGTCATGTGGTTATAAAATGACATAAATGTTTTTCAGAAAACAAATTTATGAATGTGTAAATAAAACAGTGCTACAAAAAGAAAAGGTAACACACACAATTGGCCAAATTGAAAGAATTTTAGGTGCTTGTAGTTCCAAAACAATTGTGTTTGAACTTGAGATATTGCCTGTTCAGACATAAATGGGAGGAGTTCAGAGTATAGTACTCTAATAGATGAGAATGTGTTTGTCATTTTAAGCAACTGGAACAGTTATGCAATACCTAGTCACCCATATATAATTTGTTTCTTTTTGAAACAAATTTTTACAAAGTAAAATGTATCATTTCAGTAATAGGAACTAAAAAATGAATGAGAAGTCACATTTTGTTACTATAAATAATTGTTTTATTATTGCTATTAAAAGCAAACTTGATAATTAAATAGGTATGTTAATACTTAAAATTAGAAAGTTGAAGGATTCATTCAAAAAAATTTATGAGCTTAGCATTACGAGATGTTTGTAAGCATCATTAGGAAATGTAAGCAGTTAAGCCACAGTTGAGAATTTGAAATAGGAGGTATGTAGTTATTATAAAATAGCTTTAAAATGGTGAACAACCTTGTCTCAAAAGTACACAGGTTAAACACACAGTCATACTTTGATATTACCTTGAAGTAGTGTGTGGCATGTTTTCTGCTTGCTTCAACCATGTGGAAAAGTCCCTGTAATTAAGTTTTTATAAGGCTGTTTGAACGGCCTTCTGTTATAGAATCAAAGTTCTATATATTTCATAGATTGATTTAATGATACATATGAAGTAGATGGGATTGATAGCAAGTGTGTGTGAGGATAGAGATATATATATATATATATATGTTGTGCATACTGGTATGTTTACAATATGCAGTAATGAGTGAAATTATTGGCACACATGTTTTTGAATGTGTGCAGAGGTGTGTTCATTAAAAATAACTGGTTGTAAAAAAGTCCACCTGGTTTTAAAACCAATAACCTTAAACTATAATACATAAAATTGTTAGTCATGCCTTTTAGCCAGCAGTTAGAGAAACAATCCCAATAGTGGTGAGCTTACTGAGACCCTAATAATAGTTTTGGATTAACGTACATTACTGGGTCATGCGAATATGTATATTTGGTCTCTTGAACTTAAATTAAGACTAAATTATCTTTGCATATTAAAGGTATTTCCTGTGTTATATATCTTCAGAATTGACCATTTTGTGGGTGCTTGCTACAGTATTGTCTACAGTTGACTGGCTCAGCTGCTTGTGATAATATAAAAGTAAATAAAACATCTATTATGTATACAAAAATTTTTTAAAACTTTATTGGTTATATGTAGAAGAATCTCTCTTCGAAAAATGGAGCTTACATATTTGTCTGCAGAGAAATTTTCAAATGCATATTGCTTTGCTTATTGCTGTGTATCATTTAATTGAACAGGAGAAATATAGTTACTGTTCATTGTGGTATTTTTTATTTCACTTTTCAGTGATACTTGGATAATTTATTATTCTAACCTGAGTCATTATGCAAAATTTGTTGTTTCATTGTAACATGTTAATCTAATGCTAGTTAAATTGTAGACAATTATTGCATACACTCACTGTGAGCAGATGTTTGTGAGCATACTGTACTCTATTATCCAATTATGTAAATTATGCATGGATAAGGAAATGCATTTTGTTAATGTGAGATGAAAATCCCCCAAAAAAATTGTTTGAAATAAATTTTCTTGTTCTTAAAACGTTCACTGCTGTTGAATCAATGTTATTGTGGTGTGTGTATGGTAATCTGAAAATACTCCATTGCAAAGGACATTTTCTGAACCATTGCTAGCTGAAAACCTTTCGTGGTGAACACTGTGCGAAAATAATTTTCAGTGGTAGCCTGAAACTGTCTTCTGCTTGCCCATTGTAAATATATAATGTTAGGAATATTCTCTACGATAACCAGTCACATTTGAATAATGAAAATTCATATTATTTTCTTGCTCATAAAATATAAACTGTATTTTTTTTTGCAAGTTGTGCAGAGGTAAATCTGCTTAAAGTATTAAATAGGGATGTACCGATTAAACTACTGATTAACTATAATCACTTGATAATGCATTACGGGAATTAATAGTTATTGGTGATATTCCAGCCGATAATATACAAAACTGTTGGTGTTATTGCTTAAAATATTTGTGTATTATTGTTAAATATTAAACATTCAGAACAAAACGTGATTACATGCCTGAAGTTTTTAAACTATGTAGAAATTATGATAAATAGTAAATTTATAAAAGTTCATTTCATAAATTTGTGTTTACACAGATGTGCTATAACAATATTTCAAGCAATTATTCGCCTAGTGTTCCACACACATTGTTACTATTGCCTGGATATTATTTTCTTTAAACAAATCTACATATAAGTAATTAGCTTTAAATCTTTTAAAAATGTTGTTCTCCTTGTAATTTTATTTATTAATATAATAATTTGGAACATTTGTATGAGTATTTTTAATTGGTTAGGAATACCGGCTTCATTAAAATTTTTGGGTGATTCAGTAATTATAATCAATAATTGGTTTTTCAATATCGGTACACCCCTAGTATTAAAGCTATTTCTTGAAAAAGGTTTTGTTAGCATACGATTTCGTACTGATCCTTTTAATTAAAACAAACTGCCTCTGCAATTAATTTAACCAGATTTAATAACGGTGATAGAAAAATTCTTAACAGTAGTATGTATAGCCCTGATTTTGTGATGGTCTACGGTTCCTGAGAATATTGTCTCAAAATCGTTACTGTCCCAAAATCGAAACCAACCAATATTTGAACCATGACAATTTTTTTAAACTTAATTTTTAAGTGTGTTTTTTGTGTGAGTTCATGTTTTAATAATCTCTGGCATAAAACTAGCATGTTTTAAACAGAAATATTTATTCCATTTAATTGACAGATATATTCCAAATAAAATTATACGAGAGAAGCAGAACCTAACCACCCTTTGTCACCAAAAATATTAAAAACGTCAAGCCATGCCAAGTTATTCCAAGTTCATGTTTTAATCATCTCATGAGTAAAATTAGTCTTCAAGAAAAAAATGATGCCCTACAACCTCACTTTGACACAAATAAAAGTTTTTAACTCTGTGCTTCAAAATTTTCTGTGTTAATGAATGGCCATCACCATTGTTGATATACAGAACATGCAAGCATTTATTTTCTGCACATCATTTTCTTTTGTTTCACTTCCAAAATACATTATTTTTCATAGTGAATATTTTGAAAACAACTCCATTCACCATGGATGAGTCGTGTGCATGACACTATACAAAATGGCTGACTGTATAATATCCATGACCCTAATGCTTAGTGATTGTTTTATGTACCACATTTTTAATGTTTATTTTTTTTTTTTTGCCCATGAATCGGCCTGCCCTAGAAATCATAAGGCAAGTTGGTCAATGCAATAAAAAATCATGTCTTATGAGCTGCGCCCACAGCCTAACGTGGTATGCAATGGGCACAAACCGGCCGGTCAAAGTTTTTAAGGAACTGTCGCCAACTTCTTTTATATACAGAATGATTCTAAAGTAGCTTTACAAATTTGAGCATTAATAAAAAAATATTGGAAAGACTTATGATGTTGATTCTAATGCATAAATGAAGCCACATACTTCAAGTTTTATGCACACACATAGCTAATGGTTCAATGCGACTTCTATTCGTTATATGGCAGATGCCCCATTTGAAGTCAATTTCCTCCCACATGCAACGTAGTATCGCCTGTGTCACATCCGTAACTGCGGCCGCGATTTAATTTCGAAGTTTGGCCACATTTGCAGGTAAGGGTGCCATGTATATCTTTAACGTAGCGCCACAAGAAAAAATCTAATGGTGTTAGGTTGGGGGAACAAGCTGGCCATGCTATTGGTGCAGCCCGGCTAATCCATTGACTTGGGAAACTGTTGTCGAGGTACTCGCGCACATCTCCTAGGTAATGGCGTTTTTGGGGGGCAGGGGGGATTCACCGTCTTGCTGGAAGTGAATGTGTCCTTCCTGTTAATCTTCATCTAGTTAAGGAATGAGAAACTGTTGGAGCATGTCCAGGTACACAATGCCAGTAATGGTTGTCTCCATGAAGAAAAAAAGGCCTGTACACTTTATCTTTGCTGAGAGCGCAAAACACATTCACTTTCGGACTGTCACGAACATGTTGCAAGGAGACACTACCACAGATCCTGTAGTTGTGGTGGTTGACTTTGCCAGTGACATGGAATGTTCTTTTGTCACTGAAAACAATTAAGTCCAGAAATCGTTCATAGTCTTCATTCCACTGCAACACTTCTGTAAAAAAATTCCTGGTGTGCACGTTTATCACAATATGAAATGGCCTGCACTATTGATACTCTATATGGGGTTAAGTGTAAACGTCTTCATAAAACATGCCACACAGTCGTTTGTGGAATCCCACTTCCCTGGGATGCATGTCTCATTGACTTCCATGGACTAAGAGATCTTTAGAAACACATGGCCTGCCAGTTTTTACGTTATGGGTTACAGAAAATCCTATATCAACAAAGTTTCTGTACCAGGAGTAAATTGTTAACCTACTGGGTGATGTTTTGTGATACTGGGTGCAGAATTTCCTTTGTATTTGTGTCACTGACTTTGTTTCTTGATACCAAAACACACAATGAGCTCTCTCTACACCTGTGAAAGTAGCCATCTTGATCACACTGGCCGAAAGTGTTTGCAGTGGCACTTTGCTACTACAATCTGTGTACATTAAACTTGAAGAGTGTGGCTTCATTTTTGCATTTGAATCAACATAGCATGCCCTCCCAATAATTTTTTATTAGCGTTCAAAGTTTTAAAGCTACTTTAAATCATCCTGTATTGTGGCTTGCCAGTTAATGGTTAGCGACAAAATCCCTATATTTTACAACTGCATGCCAACAAACTTTAATTGTGATTTCTTGTCATTTTGTCTATAACCGTTTATTTTTTCTTAAATTTTTGAGATTATATTTAATGGTTTTGTAGAATGTTGTCGCAAAATCAGAGTTTTACTGTAATTTGGTTATTATATGTTGTACATTGGCTTGTTCAAAATTATTTTTCTTAATGACACGTCTTAATCTTGGAGCAGGGAAAGTATTAAGATTACCTGATATTCAGGTTAACATGATACTCTCATTCTACACAATGCAAAGTTTTTACTAGCTTATTATTTTTTCAGTTCTTTTTAATATCATAAAGTTTTGCTTTATATAGATGTGATTTTGATATAAAGAAGTGTTAGATTGAAAAACTTCATTCATTGGCTGTGATTGTTCCAATTTTTTTCTATCAGGAGCAAGTATTATGCTTTGAGGTGGTTGAAACAGAACCACTTTTTGCTCCCAAGTTTTTTTTGTAGAATTTCCTATTTGATTTTCATCCATAAAAAAGTGTTAAATTTTCATGGGTACAGTGTTATGGAAACACCTTGTGTTTGTAGATTTTGATGGGGTGCTTCCAAATTAGGTTCTATAAATGATTTGTGAATGGTGGTTCTTAAAAAAATTATATGTATAATGGTGAATGATTCCAGGCTGCATGTAATTGAATTCATGTTTTTAATTAGGTCGCACCAGTCTGCTGTAATAGTAATTTGTTGGGTTACTTATTTTACTTTTATAGTTTTTTCCCCATTTGCTATTGTTTTATTTATACCATCATAATACTAACAAATTGCATTATTTTAAATTTTTATTCTGCATATTAAATTTTCTTGTTCATTGCAAATTTGAATTCGTTTTTGTTGGCATTATTAACACATGTTATTCACAAACTGCAAGTGCACAGGTATTAATTAAATGCATGCAGTAAATTCATAATTTACAGACTAATTTATGGGTCTACCTGAAAAAAAGAGCATAGCTTTGAATATAACAAATTTTACATGTCAGTTTTCTGTATTCTCTTTATGCTAGTTGCATTCAAAGATTGTAAAAATTGTGGTAATGATACACACTATTTATCATGACATACACTGATAGGTATAAAAGTAAATGATTTTAACACCCCTAAAATTCTGCATTACTAAATTGCAAAACTGTTGTCATTTAGTTCTTTTTAGAACAGTGATACTGTATTCACCCGAAAATAAGACGACCCTCATATTATGAGATCAAGTGTCAAGAAAAATAATTTACTCACTATTTAATTTTTTGATTAAAACACTGCATAAAATAAAAATACTAAATGACAGATTGATGCTGTAAATATACACTATAATAAATGCTAGTATTTAATTTTTAAAACATTAAAAAAATGTGCGACATATTATTTTAACTTTTCTTTCAGCAAACTATTCCAGAATTCTGTTTACAAACATCTGTTTACCCTATCAGAAAAAAATATGACCATAGAGTAAAATAATATTGAAGTACTAAACACTAGAAAGTATTTTGTACAGGAAGTGCCACCCATATAGAAGCAGAACCATGCATAATTTACTGCATGTTGTTGGCATTTTGGAACACCGCCGTAGTATGAAAGTGTAAGAAGTGCCCAATACCTTCATACCGTGTTACCTATGGGTTTCATGTTTTGAATTCCAAAATGGCCACAATTGTTTACATAGCAGCGATAGGTTAATGCTATTACAGTACTGTTAACAGGGAAGTTTAGACATAACTGAATTATATTTAGCATTATTATCAACTATGCGTGTCTTTATTTATGTAAAAAATAAATGCATTTACCGTATTCACCAGAATATAAGACGAACCCCTATATTTGCCCTTTGCTAATGGGAAAAATTCACTTTTGCCACAAATACTTATTGACCGGCCATGATGATAAAAAAAACGCTAAAGTCAAATATCCCGTGATCCTCACAAACATTTGCTTCAGTAACGTAAAAATGCCCGGCTGCAGCACAATTCTTATGCATTTTTGTATACGAACCACCATTAGTTTAAAATTTGTATCACAACTACGACATTCAAATTTTCTTAGTTGCGCCACCAATGAACCTTTTTTTCCAATGTGGTCACTCAGAATTAATTAACATGTACTCATTTACCAATACGTTCAATACAAAACCGGAAAACGGCTTCGACCAGGAGTAAACAAATTACGGAAAACGAATTAGAAGTCAGAGATACAGCTACTATCTCGTACTCACAAACCCAGACGTATTCACTCTGGGAATGTTGAACGTCAGCGCTAAAGTTGATCACCAAACAACTTTGAACACTTGCGTTCACAAACGTGATGCCATTTTGATGATCACGTAGCTGCTCTAGATCACAAGATGCTTAGTTTACCGCTATGTTACAATTGTATCTTTGGTAAAAGCAACCTAACCAAACATAACTGCCTGTATGTAAAGCACTGATCCATTTATGCATACTTGTACCAATATTTTAGCAATGGTTTTGTCAGGTGGTTTCGCGATAATTATAAATATCTGCACGCCTGGATTAAAGACAAATAACAGCCTATTGAAGAAAAACGTGATGGAAATTGAAGTTAACCTCGCTTTTTGTTGTGATTGGTTAATATTATTAAAAGAAATAAAACACAAACTTGTTTTTTTCAAAATATTGGAATATTTCTCTGGAAACTATGAACTAAGTGCTATTACTATTACCTATGCTTAAATATTAACCTAAATTTTTTTGTGATGCAAAAATAAGACGAACCCTAAATTTTTCAAAGTGAAGTTTGTAACAAAATATAGTCTTTGGGTGAATACGGTACATGTGATGTGATTGGCAGTCGAAATGGGTATGTACACATTGTGTGTTGTTGTAGGTTGAAACAGTTTGCTGCCAATTGTAAGACAACCCCTAAACATTGAAATACTGTTTAAATTAAAAACTATTGTCTTATTTTTGGATGAATACAGTATATGCAGAATGTAATTTTATATAATTTATTATGGCAATAGCGATGGTGATTTGTTTCTAACCAAGATTTAATTCAGTGGATCGAACAAATTACAAAATTTCACTTCAAGATTCCCTAAACTTTGTAGAGTGCAAATTGTTAGTTTTCTTTTTTCATCATATTTTTACACGTCCCTGTGGCTGGCTCATATTCATTGTCACATTCACAGTATTCACGTCTACTATGATTCTATACAGACACCAGTAGGCCTTATATTAACGGGATGTGAAAAACCTTTCGGGAATCTGGTTACTGTGCCCCAAAATCATAAATGTGTTAAGTGACTGGTTGCTTTTAAAACAGATCAATGTCATTAACAGTGCATTATTATGTCTGTATTCAGCAGTCACTCTATCACCGTTAATATTTTTGTAGGTATTGGTAATTTAAACCATTTTACAGTATAAGTAGGAATTTTGTGTCCACAAAATATTTCCTCAATGCCACCAGATGCCTGTGGCAAGGTAACTAAATCCATATAAATATACAATTGGAAAATAAGTGTGTCACATTTTGCTGTAGATTGATGTTCCATTGCTGTTATGATGCTCAGTTTGGTCTGCTATGTGAAAATTGAAAATTATATTATCCCACAGATACTTCATCTTCTTTGGTTGCAGTAGACAAATGTTACTGCAAGGAAATGTAACTATATTTATGATAGGCATAATGGGCACAGTCTACATGTTCTGTTTGGTATGAACTGTATTTTTTTTTGTTGGTAAATAAACCATAGAATAGTATGTTCCATAAGATGTCCTAGGTTCTTGTCTAATGTGAATTCTACATAATTCTGAAAAGTACATCCAGTGTAATTTTGTACCGAATATATACTCCCCTCCTCCCACCTCACCAATTTCTTAATTAACGGTTTGCATGAACAAAGATTAATTTTACAGTTTATGCATTAAGTTTAATTTTGCCATGGACCATTGATGTATCTTTTCAAGAATTTAAGATTGTAAACTTGTTGCAAACAGTTCATAAGCAGTGTGTTTCTAGTGTTATAAATTTGATGAGAATAGGAATATTAATTAATTGTTTCATGTTGTACTGCTTCGAAGTGTGTGTATTATAGCAACATACAATTCATTTGAAAAAAAAATTATATATATATATGATTTTTGGTAAATCTAAACTTGTGTTGTTTGTGTCTACTTCAGTGTAGATTAAGAGCTTATTCTGCTATAATCATAATTCTAAATAAGGTGACAAGCTGGTGTACTCTACAAAACACTTCTCTTTCATTTCATTAATTCATATGATTGCATATCAACAGGCTGTTTTATTGATTCTATATGTTTAAAGTTTACATCTTCCACTGTTACTGTGTATCTCAAAGTAGTCTTCATATTTTAACTTTTGCAATTGTAAGACTGTACACTGTTCATTCCAAGCATTCCTGACAGTTTGCATTGATTCAGATCTTGCTGTGCAGTCAGTGACTGATATATCTATGTATCCTTATGTTTGTGATTTATATGACTGATGTTTCAAACTGCTGGTACTATTTCATTAATTTTATTGTAATTGACTGATGTTTTATTGTGCTGAACCAATAAATGAAGTAAGCTAAAATTTGTTTCATCTTACTTGTATAGCATATTTTATGTGAACATACTTTCATCGATATTTTGACCATTTTTACTTACACAGTAGACAGTACTACCTTGCTTAATGACAGAATTAGTTTAGTTTATTATTTTTTATGTGTGAAGTGCTGATTATGCTTTATAGTTTGTGACTCTTGAAAATAATGTGTGTGAAAAGAAAATTTCTTATTGTAGGTAAAATTTTTATAAAATAGTAATTTAATGTTAAACTTAAAGAAAAGGTTCATCATAAGTATAGTTAGCAGTAGTTTATGGTTATTTGCTAATATTTGCCTGATTTAAATGAAATAATAGATCTGGCAGAAAAAGTTTATATGCGCCAAGTTTTTATTTAAAAAAAGGTTGGTCCCAGCGAGCTTTTTAGTTCAAGTAATACCATTCTGGATATGAATGGATTTCATCATTTCTCAATCATGACTGGGGAATTTCAAGAAGCCGAGAAAATACAGTGAATTTGTTAACATTCAGGAAAAAACTTGAAAAAGATATTAATTTTTGCCTGGCATTCAATTTCACATTTTTTACCTGACCACACAAGTAATTGTTTTGCAAATTTTTTGAGGCTATGAGTGACAGTATAATTTTAATGACTTTGTTAATTTTAAAATTTTTTTGTGTTGAATGCAATTTCCACATAATGGCAGGATGAAAATACTTTACACGTTGACGTTTTTGTATATATTAGTGGTAGTGTGACAGTGATGGTGGCACATGCTTGTGGCTGCCGTCTATTGTGCACACAATTTTCTTTGTTCATTTGTTTCAAGTTGAAACAAAATAATACGTTACTGCAGGTGATAACTGTACCTACAGGTGACTGCGTGTTGGTGCTACAATTACGTAAATACGATTAAAATTGTACTCTAAATCATAAGGAAATATTTGGTTATACACTCTAACAAGCATAATTATTGTGACATGGAAAGAAAATTCATTCATCCATAGGTTGGCTATTCTGATTTTCAATGTTTTGTTACTTGCTCAGGTGGTGTATGTATTAAGTACAGTTTGAGAAAGTATAATTTGGAATTCTTTTTCAGCATTTTCACATATGTCCACATTCTGAAGGTATTTTGTAAATATTGTTTCTGCATATAACTGAGGTTACATTCGTAATTGTAACTGAAGGTGACCATTGCACGTTTGATTCACATTAAAATTTTGTGCTCCAAGATTAGTGTGACGATGTACAGTCGTAAATAGGAATTGGAGTTTTCATGGGTGGCAGAAGATCCGAATTTCAAAAGTTCAGCACAATACATATTATGCAAAACTATAATAAATCTCAGCAGAATGGAAAAGTGTTTTAGGAAGTCATACAAAATCAGCTAAACACACCAGCAGAAAATAGCACGAAAAAGTGTTCTCGTGTTGACAAGCTTTTCAAGAAAACACACACAAATACCACATCTAATAGTACTTCTACAGGTAGGCCTAGTGATGCAAATACGTATTTTTTTGTGCTGTCACAATTGTTTTATTTATGTGCGAATCTAAAATTTCCATGTGTTGTAATGTTAATTTAACACACCAAATTTATTCTGATTCATTAGTCAGTTCATTAAGGCTGCTGTTCACCAAAAAATATGTAACTGGATTTTATATTTGTACCAAATACTGTTAATCTTGCAGACATTTAAACTATTTTTACCTAAAAATTTTTTAGCTCGCATGGTTTTTGCATGATGACAGGTAGAAAATCACAAATTTACGTTATTTGTGAAGCACAAATAAATTGAAACAAATTATTACCAGAACAGCGGTGACAAAGTCATAAAATTAATTAGGTACAAGGTATGCTGAACAAAAATTATTTTACAAAAAATCAGGGCAACTAGGCCTACAATCAAAATTGTGTAAAAATTTAATGCAAAAAGATTTTGTTTTGTAATTTTAGAGTTCTTGAAGTATGTAATCTCACTGTGAATTATTTAAGTTTTTGTTATTTGTATGACACAAAAATATAAAATTGTGATTTTGACGTGCTTTTATATTTTATACCACATCTGTGTCAGCTAAATTTTTGTGCATAGAAAATGTCACAAGTAATGTATACAAGCCAAACAGTATTTGGTATAAAAATAAAATACAGTGGAACCCTGTTATAACAACTTACAAGGGAACAAGTAAAATTAGATGTTATAAGCAGGAAGACTTTATAAAAGGGCAACTCACATTTACTCTAGTATAATGATGTACGATAACTTGCAAACATTCAGAATGAACAAGTACTTTCAAAAAATATTTTAACTAAAAACAATACTCAATTGGAAAAAAGTGTTAAATTTGAAGCACTAGTGATATTTACTTTTTTAAAAAGTCTGTAATGCTGTTGCTATGGTCCATACGGTATAAGAAGGCCACTTTCTGACAGTCAGTGAGTGGCAACTTAACGTTTACGAAACAAACAAAGTGCCATTTACAAAATCCTGTATCATCTGATGCACGAACGAACACAAAAGCAGAAAATATGCGGGTAAGAAAGAGTTCTTACATTTATTAATGCATTTTATTTTACAAGGACACAAAACAATGGTTGTTAGTGTTAAAAACTAAACTTCGTGATAATGTAGATATGTATAGGTGTTCAAAATGAAATGTACAATAGAACGATACGACGCGGAAAAGTTTTCCGAAGTTGTGCTAACTTCAGAAAGTTTTTTCACGTCGTATCATCCCTCTCCAACCTCGCTTTCAACACGTCCTTGATATTAATTCGAAAAGCATATAGAAATATTGCATAATATTGTTGAATTATTTTTCTATTAATTTGACGAAACGACACGAATTTGAAATATATTTCCAGCCCGTAATCTAAGAACAATCAACTTAAAATAATACGCTATCTGTTATCCAAAAACAGCGGCTCAAACTTCGCCGTGACGCGCTGTGCGCGCGATCTCTCGGATATTATGCGAGGTATTACCAGCCAGAAATGAACCTCTTTTTTTGCGTGATATTTAACGAATTTACAAACAAATGCCAATAGTTATATTTTTCCACGAGCTCTGCATAATTTTTAAAGTAACATATATTTCATGTAAAATGATTTGGAGTAAAAGTCATTTATATTCGGCCGGTAATCGTTCGTCTACGTAAATTATACGCCATATTGTTCTCATGAAACCCATCTCCTTGTTTGTAGAAAGTGAGACGCGTGAATAGTTTTTAAGCAATTCTAATGTTATTCCACGTCACATATTTCCAACTCGAATATATTAGCTATAACGCCCAAAGTGTGATAATAGATACAACAGACCGTCTCGCAAATGTTAACCCAAATTCACTATCTCGGACAAATTAAAAAAGAGTTAGCAAATATTTAATTATTTGCAACATTTTATATTTTTACTTGTATAACCTACTTATTTTTTTAGACAGATGTCAGTCTTAAAGTATCTTAAAATTTGTTTAGCATTACAGTACAATGGCAAGTGAATTAGCTGACAGCGTGTTGATAAAAGATACAGCCCCGACTTGACGGACCAGCTGATGGCGGAAGGATACATAGTCACATGTAGTCAGACGTAAACAGTGGGGCTACTTTCGCAGACCTGTCAGAAAACGGCCTTCTTATACAGTATGGACTATACTTTGCTTTCTTTTAAAATAACATCTTGATTGCTAATTATAGTTTTCATCCTACTCACATTTATATTTAATTCACAAGCTTATGCTACCAATGTTTTTCCAGGATATTTGTCCACATGGCTGATCAAATTGTTTATCACTAAATGAAAATTTCTTCCGGATTTTAAAATTCATAAATTTTTTTTTTTACTTTTGTTAAAAATTTGGAAATTACAAATACAAAGCGTAATCAGAAATGAAAATACACCAAAGATATTTGTATCAACAAGAATTAAACATGTGACTAGCATTACCTATAATGGTTGTAAATAAATATGCAAATAAACGGAAAAATGTTTTTACAAAATCTGGCTGAAATTTTTTTTCATAAAATTTAGATTATGCCATGGTAAGATTATGAACACAAAGTTAGTTTAACGTAGAAAATTATTTTTTTTTTACACTACGAAAGGATTTATTATAGTCTCAACACAATGAGACAATTTAGAATTATGTATTGATATTTCTCTGATGACTACCTGACTAGTAGTGGTCATTCTCTATGGTATGTTTAGTTTGTTTACGAATGGGGAATTTGTAAATAATGACTGTTGAAAGTATTCCGTTANTGGTATGTTTAGTTTGTTTACGAATGGGGAATTTGTAAATAATGACTGTTGAAAGTATTCCGTTAATGTTTTATACATTTATATTCTGAAATGAAATTAGCTATGTTACATACAGGAAATTTTGAATGTATAAGCGTGTACTAAACGGGGATGAAATACATGAGTCTTAAGAGAGAAATTTTGTGACCGAAAAAATGTATGTACACGAGAAGACTTTATAAATGGGGATGTTATTCATGGGTCCCTCTGTAACTAATTTTTTGGTGACCAGCACCCTTAACACAAATCAGAGAACTGTAAAAGATGACTTAAAGTTTCCACTAAGTTGTTGCAGTAAAAGGCATTCTATTCCAAAATTGTACTTCATTTTTTTTATCTAGTTTCTGTATGGCCTCAGTTTTGCCCAGAGTAACTTACTTTGTTACACCTATTCATTTAGTGTGCAAGATACACAAATGAAATGCTATATCATAAAATTTTCTTCTTTTATTTTAGATCTTGCCTCTTGAAAGTGGCAAAGTTTCTACGCAAAGGAATGCAGGAGTTGAAAACCCATGTGTTGTTAAACACTACCTCTTCTCAGAAGAGTGACAAAAGCGGAAGTAATTTTGTGTCTGCAGGCTGTAATGACCCATACTCCATTTCACAGTGCAACAAATTTTGTCTCGTGTTTATCTTTGATGATCTCAGATAGTAAAATTGCTTCGAAAATTCAGTTACAAAAACTAAAATAGCATACACAATTGTTTGTCTTGGCACTATATTCCAAGAGCATTCTAAATGACCTAATAAAAAACTGCAAGGACATAGTAATAGGATTTGACGAGAGTATGAATAAAATGTCTCGACAGCAGCAAATGGATTTTCACATCAGGTTTTGGAATGAGGAAGGGTGTAGTGTATCTACTAGGTATTACTAGTCTGCACTTTTGGGGAAAACAGCAGCATCTGATTTGTTATAAGGGTTTAAAATTGATGCAACAAGTGAAAATGTAAAAAAGCTCATCCAACTGTCCTTGGATGACCCTAACGTAAATTTGAAACACTTGAAAGAGTTGTGTGCTGAACTACAGGAGGATCACGATGGTAAAAGCCTCCTGAATATTGGCAGCTGTGGCCTTCATACTGTTCATGGGCATTTAAGGCTGGGGTCAGAAAGACAATGGGGTGTGGTTGAATTCCGTAGAGCATTGTATTACTTACTTATTAATGTTGCAAAATATGTTACGGAAGTTAATAAGCAGAAGAAATGTCTTGCACATACATTTAACAGTTTTATTATTGTATCTACTGTTGTACTGACCAAACTGCTGGCATCAAAGCTAATGTTTTTTGTTTTTGTTGCAAGCATGATTGAACCATTTCTACGTGGGTTTCGGACAAATGCTCCCATGGTACCATTTTACATGGGGAACTTACATCACTACGTTTTCTCTTGTAACGTGTTGTGAAAAATGATGTTTTGCAGAATTGTGAACCAGTAAACACAGTGGATCTTCAGCAGATTAATAATCTTATTCCAGTGAAAAAACAGGAATGAACTCAGAAAAGTTGTTGGATGCTTCAGAGCTGCAGTTTTTACAAGGACTGACAGAATTGTATTATTCAAGTTATTCAGAAGTTAATGGGACAGTCCACTAAAGTTCAGATTCACCAAAGCAGCTTTGTGCTTAGATCCATCAGTAATAGTTTGATGCATGATTGTTGCTGAACAAAGAATGACAACTAGCCTTGAAGTAATGGTTGATAAAAACTTGATTTCAGGTCTGCTAGTTGACAAAATAAAAGAATAATTGAGAAGACTGTGCAGTAACCCAACTTGTTTGGAGAGGGGAAAAAAAAATATTTTCAGAGGAATAAAACACCATTGGACAAATTTAGGATGGAAGCAACACACTTTTACCTTGAATCATGAACAAATTTAATGGAATTTGTGAAAATAGTTTCAATAATGTCCTATGAAAATGTGTTTTTAGAATGTGGATTTTCTGTGAATTCTGAATGTTTCACNTGAAAATAGTTTCAATAATGTCCTATGAAAATGTGTTTTTAGAATGTGGATTTTCTGTGAATTCTGAATGTTTCAGAATCGGAAGACAGAAAAATTGATTGCATTAAAGTAAGTGCATGATGATGTGAGTGCTGCTGGTGGAGTTCATGCCATACAAGTCACAAGTACATGCTACACAAAATGCCTATGCATGTTATGCAGAGAACATGGAGGAAAAAGTAGTTAAAAGCAGCAAGTGAANCAATCGGAAGACAGAAAAATTGATTGCATTAAAGTAAGTGCATGATGATGTGAGTGCTGCTGGTGGAGTTCATGCCATACAAGTCACAAAGTCACTAGTACATGCTACACAAAATGCCTATGCATGTTATGCAGAGAACATGGAGGAAAAAGTAGTTAAAAGCAGCAAGTGAAAGGAAGCACCTTGCCGCGTAGGTCAGCAAATTGGAAACAAAAACGTTTAAGTTTCTTACTGAAGCCAAAAAAGAAACGGAACTAATTGATGAGCAGAAAAGAGCGCTTAAAAATAATAGCCTTCTTTTAAATGAAACTTTATAAGTGCAAAACATTTTAATTCAAAATTACATCAGTTTCAGCCAGTCGTGTAGCGTTTATTTTGAATTGTGTAGGCCTAATTTTGTGTGTAGGTTTAACATTCTTTATAGCCAAATTCTTTATAACAAATGATGATCCCCACAACATTGGAAACCTGACTTGTCACAATTAAATTGATACTATTGCAGCAGAGCATGTTGATATTTAGCCTGAAAGTTTAGCTTCAATAGTTTAAGAACTTTCACATTTTACATGTATTAAATACAAAAATCTACAATGTTTTGGGCATCACACCATGGCGATGGAAGAAAATACAGCTTTAAGTTTGTGATGTCATGCCATCTCCTCCCCTTCTAAACTCCATGTTTATAACACAAGAGAGTGTTCTTTGCAGTACAAAAGATGAAATGCTGAAGTGAACAAATACTAAGGTTTGTGGTAATATTATATAGACTGAACTTGAAGACAGTTGTAACATTTTTTTAAATTCTGAACAGTATTTCTAATTCAATTTTTTAGTAGGTGACATTCTCAGGTGGGCGATAAGGTGAGAGTGTATATAATAGCTACACTTAATTTCTTCAAAAAGACATTAGTTTAAATTGTTTTTTTGGGTTTGTGATAGAATAAACTGAGTCTGATAGCAGTCTGTTATTATTAATACTATAAATATTGCTGGTGTGTATAGGAATACCTGACACACTGGTTATTAGCATGTACCTATCGTAATCACTTAAATAATTTGTTCCTAAAATGTTAAAAAAATTGGCAGAAGCTAAATAAATTGTTTTTGATTAACTAATGTGCTCAAAATATGTGTGATTTTCAAATGACAACATACCCCTCCCCTTCTCACTCCTGCCTGCCACACACATCCATTTTTCCTTGAGCAATTAAATTGGATGCAAAGATCAAGGCAGTTGCCCACAACTGGTTTCTCGCAAATGTCAAGACGAGCCAAGTGCACCGAACTGGGCATGGCAACTATTGAAATGTCGGGCGGCGAGGTGCGAGCGCACCAGGAAAAACTAGTTATGTTTCACCTTGGATGGACGATGATTGCCTAGCCCGAGTCGGAAACCAGTTATCTGGCTAGCTGCTTGGGCGCCCCAGCCTGCGACTCAAGTACTACTACTACTACTCTAGAAATTTCAGCTATAATGCAAATAAACTGGCTAAACGTGGCCGAATCCGGTAATATTATTACGGCGGTAGCTTCGTTGGTGACTGACAATGTACAACCCACAGGCTGGTACAAAAGTTAAAAATCTAAACTCTGTGAACTTGGTATCGCATACGGTGCAGCAGTACTGGGCACTACGAAAGTGAGATGTAAGTAACACATTTCTGTTCTATAAATCATTGGATCTGATAATGGCCCCAATTCAGAGTATCTACCCAGCTCATCCAATCACAAACCCAGTACTGGTAATCTCGCTACGCAGACTACAGCAAATGCTGTAATCAGCAGTACCACAAATGTAAATTCATCTCAAAGAGGAAGAAAACAGATCCTGAATGATAAACAAGGCACTGGACATAAAAAACCAGAAGCAAGCTAAGGGCATAACATTACAAGAAATAAAGCACCAAAAATGACAGGTCGGATCATACCCTTGTAAGAATTAATGTTTCCCAAAATACTCAGGGGCCACAGTGATGTAGTGCTCACCTAGCAAACTGGATTAGATTCCTGGCGGTGTCACTACCGGATTTTCGCCGTGCCGGATGATTCCACTGGTTGGCGGATTTTTTCGGGGATCTCTGGTTTCCTCCGCCCTTGCATTCCAACACTGCTCCTACTCACTTCACCCTCATTAAATCTCAAGACTTCCATGGTAAGAGCCGCCCAAATCTCTCTACTCCACTCCAAAAGTTTCATTTGAGCATTAACAACAGTTATGGACAAACTTCACCATAGAAGAATCATATAAGTCACGTTCAAATGTCCCTGTCACAACTGATTCAAAACAAGAAAAAACACAAATATATCACCTAATGAACAGGGACTGGAAAATATTTTTAAAACAGGAGATGGCAGGATTTTAAGGGTTCTGCGACACAAAATTAACAAAAAAATCGCAACCCTTAGTTAAACGAGGAAAAATTTCCTACAAACATAATATGGTTGGAAAAGGTGTATGAAATAGATAACTTTAAAAATGTTTTCCATAATACCGGTCTCTTTATGCCAGAAAAAAACTGCGGAGTGTACATATTTATCACAAATCTTAGTCTATGGAAGTTATACAATTTGTATAAAGGTGAAAACTCGCCTCACCCCATCTGGTTTTTTTTTTTTTTTTTTTTTTNTGCGGACAGGAATGCTAAGAGTGTCAGAAGATGGGAACAGGCAGATGATGATGCATTTGATATAATGAAAATTTACCAATGCCAATACTGAAAAAAAAACATTTATTATCACAAGAGGCAGCTGTGGACATACTGCATAGGAATCCACGACTTATTTACTAACCAAACCACTATGATTGGAGGAATGAGATGCATTCCAAAGACCACAAGTGATTGGGTATTGCCTGCTACATTACATCAAAATAAAGAGATTGATCAAGTACTCTGAACATAATTATAAAAATAGCAATGTAATGTCAATACATAGCGTTTCATCCAGACCTCGTATGGTCAGTACTTTGGTGTTATAGAGGAAAAATAAGAAATTTCACCCCAACATTTATTTATCCTCTGATTGATTGAAATGTTAATGCTACAGCAAGAAAAAATAATCTGTTAATAATTGTACCTATGACAAAGAATGATTTCACTTCCACACTAAATTTGGAATAAAACATTAACAGAAAAATTTCTTAATGCAATTCCCATGTAGAATAAATGATAGTGGCTTTTTTCTTTCTATAGAATATCATGTCCCAATACAATGGATTACAAGTATTCTGATGAACTGGACATTCCTTTTGATGAAGTAAATTTTGCAAAATGTGGGTTGAAAGTAATTTTGACTTTTGATTTACTTTATCCCAATGGTCATGCTATTAGCAATGTAAAGAAAGATCTTATTAATGGCCTTACTGGAGAACGTACAACCAACCTACTAATCCTGTTATCGTAACATGACATCTGCACAGCAGTTGCAAGACACCAGCTCTCTGAATGACGTTAGTAATGACTAACATTAATGCAATTACAGTCTGTTTTGATCGTGTCTGGATAAAGTTTGTACTGCATTATTAATGCCATAACTTTAATTTGTCATTCCTTCAAACTAACCTACTTGGGATTAGGCCACTATTGTAGCCTAATAATAACCTAATGGTTTTGTAAGTACTACAAACTTAACACACTTGTCTCAGTTTAATATTTCTCTTTCATGCTGCAAGGCTAATTAATAGTACCACAATGTTATTGGTGAGGAATTGGGAAGGTTTATATTGGCAAAGTTCACCAGCATTTGACGAACCATGTGTAACAACAATTCTTAGTAGCTGCAGCCTCCCAAACATGATGAGTAATATTGCCTTCATAGCGACCAAACACACTTGGCTCAAGTCTTTAATTTTCTTGATAGAATATTTTTGTCAGTAAACTGAAAAATGCTTGCATGCACATCACACAAATTTGGATTGTGGTGCCAATTTTCCATCAAGAGATAACTATCAACAATTGCTGTAATTTCGATTTTGTGCATTTTCTTACAATTTGCTCTTGATTTGATGTGAACAGATTGTACAAATAGAATGTTGATTGTGTTCTTTTGGGCAAAACTTTCATATTGATAGTTAAATTTGCTGAATGGCATCTGTGGTGTAGTAAGCTGTTGCAAGGCTGCATATGTATGTTGGAAGCACCATGCAACACGTGACCCACATCATTTGTGTAGCAAAGGGCACTGTTGGAGAACGACACCTAGGTGTGTGCTCATTAGAGGTATATTTGTAATGTCATTTGGTAGTGGAGGAGCAAATAATACTATATCAGCAAATACCTTCATGCAGTACATTTCTGCAATAGGTGGCAAAGTTTAACACAGGCAGTAGTCTTGAAGCTTTTTTTTTTTTTTGTAGAATGCTGACACACTTCAATGAAGGAAAAATTATTAGTGAAATCATTTCATATTAGCATTATTTTCAAGATGTAAAAGGTTCCCCAATAAATTATATCAGTGCACATTTTTTTTGTTATTGAAACCATCTTTCCCATATGTGCTTCAAACTAAAGCACTCATTGCCTTAGATTTTGCTGCAACTGCTGCTCCGTACCCATTGACGATTGCAGATTCTGTTGCAGAGCCTTCTTGAAACCTGTGTTCTCGTATTCTCACTGCTCTTGGTGGTGGTGAAGGAGGACAATTTGTCAGAACAATCACCCTGCCTCCTGTAGCCCAACAATCCATCTTCTGTCAAAGGCACTTTAAGTTGTTCATGCCTGTCGAGTGCATCACCAGGGCATGCTTGATACTCACTGACATTACTCAACAACCACACTGTTTATACCAAACAGAGCTTTGCCCTATGGCTGTTCATGTTACCAGGATTAAATAACTGCTGAGTTGACAGATCTACATACCAATTGAACCTCTTGTGGATAAGTGATTATTGATTCAGCCATTTTTAAGGAAACTAGTGTAATTCATCCCCAAGCCCAATGATTTAATGTTGCAATGGAACATTCATTTCAGGTACATCTCACATGACAACTGCTTAAGTACGTCCCTTATTTGTCCAATATAAACTGCTCAAAAAAAAAGCTTTGCATCTAACTAAAAGCCATGAATGTTCCAACATTATTACTCTGAATGTATTTCTAGAATAATGTTAATGCATTTTTTAAAAGTTTTTTGTTTAAGCGTGTGTATCTCGCTTGACTGTGATTCACTTTTGGTGTGCTGTCGCTGTGACAGGCGAATGTCAGCCCGCTTGTTTTCATTCAGCGATGTGGAGACTGTTAGTGAGGGCTTGACTGCAGAAGTAATCATATTGTGTGATGGCACACACGAACAAAGTTGCAACATGCTAGGATCATATCTCTCGTACAAAGTGGTGATGTACAATGTAAGATTGCTGAAACTGTGGGTGTCACAAAGAGATGTGTCTAGGATCTGGAGGCGATACATAGAAGCTGGTACTGTTAATGATCGACCACGATTTGGTCACCAGAGGGCCACAACCCCTGTCAGGACCGCTATGTGAGAATTAATGCATCCCGGCACAATACCACAACAGCGAGGGAGATACGAGATTGTCCAAATCTAAGACGAGACAGTGCACAATCATCTTTGAGAGGGAGGCCTATGTCCTAGGAAACACACGAGATGCCCTTATTGCACTAGACAACATTGGTAGAACTGCTTGCAATGGCCACAGGATCATAAAGAGTAGACAGTTAAAGAATGGTCCCATGTTCTGTTCACAGATGAGACAATCTGTTTTACGCCAGATTTCAGAAGGTTGAGGGTGTGCAGAAGACGAGGAGCACAGGCAAGGTGTCGTGCTGTGCAAAAAGTTTATGCATCTGCGGAGGAATCAGGCTTGGACGTCAAACGCCTTTAGTTCATATTACAGCTCGGCGGTACATCACAACTATCCTTCAGATTGTTATGTACCCTTACTGATAGGCACTTAAATGAAATGTTTCTGCTGGCGGATGATAATGCCTGTGCACACCGTGCAATTGTTCATCAATAGTCAGAAAGCCGGTATTCAAAGAATGAATTGGCCAGCAATAAGTCCAGACATAAACTGCATGAAGCATGCCTGGAACTTTCTGAAAACTGCCATCAACCCAACGATATACAGGAGCTGACATTGGCCGGGCAGACAGAATGCGATAACTTGCCACAAGCACAAGAGCGACTGGATAACCTCATTCTCAGTATGCCTCTGTGCATCAGGGATCTTGTGTGTTCTCGAGGTCGCACACTGTATTGATCCATGTGGAGAGTGATAATAAAAGAGAGGAGAACAATGGTGTTTCCTAAAGAGCTAGTGTATTTTGTTTATTGTCACAATACAAAATGAAAATGAATCTTTTTGCAACATGCATTTGCAACATGCTTTCATAAAGGGGAAATGTTATGGTATTTGTCATACAATACATCTCTGATGCAAAACTTTTTTTGCACAGTTTATTACCAATCTCATGCATGATAAGATTTTAGTTCTCGTCTATGTTTATAATAAGTACACAGATATAGTGGCAAAACATTGGGACACTTCATAACCCCAAAAATCATACAATTCACAGAATTCATTTCAGGAAAACCACATTTATTGTTAACATTCTCTGCTCAGTGCACACACAAGCACTAGCAAAATAATTATATACACGGCACCGAAACTTGTTGTGTCCAATCCCACACTCAACTAGTACATTGTTCTCTGTATTGACTAACACCACCACAATGGCACACCAAATAACCATTCCAAGGCAAAGGCTGCACTGGACGGACAACACCACAAACAATACAAATAGTGAAAGCCCCCTTCCACATGTGGAATGGAGTGGTGTACACAAATAGGAATTTTCAAATCACAATTTGCTACAGTATGCCAATCCACATTAAAACAATTTTTTTTTCCAATCATTACTATTTTACTATAAAGACTCTAATTGGAGCCTTAACATCTTGTACATTCGTATAAAAATAAGATAGAAAACAGTAATTTCTCAAAAATCACTTGCTACAAAGTAATCCTGCACTCAGACCCACTCAAAATCTCCACGAAATTTTAGTATTTGGTCTGAGATACTGTTTTAAAAATTCAATTGCACTCAAAATCTCAAAACAGTCAGCTTACACTAGCGAACTATATACCTTTGTAACAATATAATAAGAAATACAGTTCTACCAAAAAAAAAATAGACACAAATCATATAACATGTCTTTTAAAGACATTTCAATCAAAACAACACACATCACTTTTGCCAGTTTTCCACCAGCTAAGTATCATATAACATCAAAGAAAACAAATTTCTACTTTAAACATACTAATTTATCACAGCTAGAATACACTGCCTCCACAATAACATTTATAAAATAGAAAAATATATTTTCCATCTTATGGAAATATCCAAAATTTAAAAATATAAAAACAAAATATTTTTACTGCACTGTTTTTTTTAATTATTGTGAAAACAATACTATTAGTTTAGTTGTACCAAAAAAACTTCAGAGGAATATTTTTGGAATATGTTACAAATATATTGGCTCATAATAACATATATTCTAAGTGCATGGAAAAATATTTCTAACAGTTAACCTTGCTGACTTGAATACAGAATTAGTATACTTGATGCAATGTTTCAACACTCTGTCATCCCATTCAAATTCTTGCACGCTGGTGCTCACACAGCCACATGCTTGAGAACAGAATTAACAACACAATTATTGTGCATAAGTACTTGTAGCTGCAAGAACACCCGTTTCTGATACTTTCCCCACCTGACCCTAAAATATTTTGGTGTTTTCTTTACAGAACTTAAACAGAATTGCAGCTATCTACAACATATAGTATTTCGCTGTAACAATTTTTACACTGCAAATAGACAAGATGTGCTTGCAGGTTTTCACTCATATTATTATGAAATTGATGATTAGCACCTTTTTTTCGACTAAAGACTCGTCATAGCAGGTGGACGGGCATATGCTTTTGGAATGAAGCCATACTTGCGAGTCTTGGGAGCATAAGCCCACAGCCAACCATCGACTGTTTGATTGTTAAGATCTGCATATATCCAGTCTCCTCTACGAACTGATAGATCATCAGGAGCTTGGGCCTGCACAAAACAAGAATATTTCACAGACTGTATGAAATATAATAAACAGAGTTTGTATTGTAATAACTTTCAGTATGGACTGTATTGTACAGCCCCAATTGACATGAGTGCTTCATAGTGTATGTATGGTATGGGTGCTGCTGGCACTTTTCTTACAGATAAAAAACTGCCTGTTATGTACAATTCTGAAACTACATTGTAATGAGCTGTAGCTAATTTGGCAGCTCAAAGCAACTGACTACCATAAAAAAATAAAATTCTAACACAACTTATTGATACTGCAAGAGCCAAAACTGAAAATTTACTGGAATTAAAATGACTGTGTACACAGATTTCAACAGTAACTGCATACAAAATCAGTTATTATAGTATATTCTCTATAGATCAGTTTTGTGAGACCTAGTGTGTACAACTAATACACATGGACTTGGCGCTAGACCCTGTGCCTAATATAGAAGCTGGTTAGGTTACAGTAGAAACCTGATACAATACAGTTTTGTTTAACAGAATATGTAAAAACAAGCATGAAAAGTTAATAAAACAGTTTTCCAAACATGTAATATGGACAAACTCCCTTTTCAGGAAGTTTGAGAATGAGGGCGTGTTTTTTTTAATATATAATTATCACACTTCTCTATGCACCAGTAAACAAAGTAAAGGGAGTCAAAAAGCTGTAATTTTTTAATATAAAAACAGGGGTTGCATTTCCTAACAAAAGTGGACACTTGAGTAACTTTTTTTTTTTTTGTTTGATTTCAACATCTATGGGCAGTTAGGGAGTGGCAGCATAAGAGAAAATATGGTGAAACTTCCCATATTTACAGGCAACATATGCATAAATTCCTGTTCCAGGCATGGGTAACCATCTGATGTCCATGACAGGCAAAGCAAACACAAGCTGGGCAGTCAAGTATTAAAACTCCCCCTCCCTAACCAATTGCTGCCGGAGATGGAGGCAGCCGGTTGACGAGTGCCAGTTACCAACCACTGGTCGGTACGCAAAAGTTGCACTTGGTATTAAATTTAAACACTGTATTGCCATTTAAATTGCAAAAAAATTTTTTTAATCCAAGAAAGATTTAGTACACTTTCAACTGAATGGATCTGCACTGAACGTATTAACTGGCAATAGTCCCTGAAGCTTTTTCTTCTAGTTCAACTCTCAACACCTCCCCCTGCCCATCTTCCCACTCATCAAATGTCGCATAATGGGATGGCAGAACACAAGCTTGGTTCACAAGAGCATGTTTATAATACAGTTATTGATACACAAAAACCTAATGTTACTAAGATTACGTTTAGGTCTATAATGTATAAACTGTTTATGGGAAGGTAATACGGCCCAGTTGATCCGCCCCCAGGGAATTGAGAGTTAACTGTTCCAAGTTTTGCTCCTCCCCCCTTACATTGCACTATCACACACCTAATTGGCACAGGCCAGTACACTGTCTGCAACAACAATGTGCACTAGTGAACCTAGTAAACAAATTAGTGAAGCAGTGTGCTATCAGGGAAACATGAGTGCTATCTATTAATCAAAGAAAAACCTACCAGAAAATCAGTATTATGCTGCATTAATTATGGACAGTGGCGGCTGGCTGTTGAAACGAGTCCCGTGCTATAGATGTCGCCCGCTACAACCCCCATGCATGCCAAAAATGAGATTTAGTATGCTACAATAAAGCCATCAACATATATTTTGTACAAATTTTTGCATGCTGTCTAAGACTATTTCTTAATTGTTAGTACATACTTGTAAAGTATATACATATTCGTACTTGGCATTGTGTGTACTTACCCCAACTATTGGGACGGGGTTTTTTCCTGGCTGCACTGGACTCATCCCACAACCTAGCATAAATAACACAAACTACTAGAAAGTAAACACGTGTTTTGTCATTCTGATCTAACAACTCTCTGGATTTTGCTGCAAATAAACATTTTGTGTTCTATGGTGGTTGTCTTTGGTTACGTTTATGTCTATGGTGGTGTTGCAAAAATAACAATAATGTATTTGTCATGTATAACAGTTAGGTTATTATAAACGCAGAAATAGTTTTGCACATTGGTTGCTTCGTAGAGCAATAAGATGGCGGGTAAGTAGAACCACAAAAAGTTCCCATCATAGGTTATATACGTGACGTTTGAAAACAAACATGGCGACCACCACAAGTACGCAAATTCACCCAGCAAGTAAGCAACTTCATGTACTAGGAATTGGGATGGTACTAGTGTATACTTAGAGATTTCATGTACGGACATGTATATACATGAAGGGAATTGGGATACAGCCTTTATAAAACTATACTTATCAACCTTAAATTGATCTCATAAACTTAACAGTATGTTGGATAGTTTTACCTTTACAAAAACAATATTTTTCCATTAAATATCTAATCTCATAACTTGTTTCATTTTGCAGACTAACTATTCCAAGTAATTTTCCTAAAGAAAAATTACCATGCGACACATTTTTGCCGTACCATGCTACAATTTATCCTTTATTTTGTTGAGATAAGACATAAAACCAACAGGGTAGTCATAGAGATAAAGCCTGGTGTCATTCTAAAATCTGACTGGTTCTCAAAAAGCTGGAAAATGTATTTGGAACAGTACGTATGTATCAGCAATTTTCATACTCTGCAACCATGTTCAAAACTCGGATTCTTTGTTCACTTCAGCGTTCTGATTATTATGAAGGAGGGTATAACATTTTTGTTTGCACTTCATACATGTATTCACTGAAGAACACTCAGTCAATTTATGTGCAATTCCAAGACTATTATAACACATCCTCTTATCTCAAACTATTCTGTCTTTCTTCTGTTGATGCATCCACAAACTTGTAGATAAAATGAGTAGTTTGTCTAAGCAGTACACATGGCCTAGTTGAGTGGTTTTTGTTGAGTGTTGGTCTTGTGATAAACATCAGGATGAACATACTTAGAACTGACATCATGAGCACAATCTATCTTAATGACCTCGGTTTGCAGAAACTGCAACAGTTCCAACACTTAAGGAATAATGTCCTGACCTACAGTATCAAAAACCTCAAATTTGGTACACAGTATTACATCCAGCTTTTTCATTAATACTATGTGACATGACCTACGACTTCTAAGGCTCAAATGCTGACGTGACTACAGGTTTGAAGAATTCACCACGTGTAAGTGAAGAACCCAGTTTGTGTACATTGTGGTCAATTTCCAATTGTTTTGATAGTGTGAAGTTAGTAATTCCCATGCTACAGTAGAATTTTTGCTGGTAACAGGAAGGCTTCACAATTAAAACATCCAGTAAGGTATTGAAATTTCTCCACATCTGCCAAAGAATGATTTTTGTGAATGGTTGTTCTATATAATTGAGACAATGTGGGCCAGTCTTCCACTGTCCACAGAAAATGGGCAGGTTTAATTTTGGTAACCTTACATTCATGTATGATACAACTACAGTCAGAACCGTTTACTCTACATTGTCTGCAAGGAAGGTGAATATTTGAGAGCTGGTGTCAGACAATACATCATTAAAATTACTATGGAGTTCCAGGAAACTTGTTTACATAGTCTTGCAGCATGTTTTCTTGTTGTAAAAACTGAGCGAACAACAAATTTGCGGCAGTATCTATTTTACCAATCTAATCGGAAAGTACATGCAATTTGTGCACTGTAGCCAACGTCACTTCAGAAACATTGCAAAGAGTTCACACCTTTTAGACTCTTGCAGCNGCATTATGTATGTAACCTTAGACTCTTGCAGCTTAAGCTTCAAAGAAAATGTTGTGAATTTCATTTTGCGGAAGGAAAGAAACTGACAAGTAGTACTAAAAGAAGTTAACTGGTAATTATATTTCCCTTCAGTGCTAGTTTACGACTCGTGGAACCAGGTTATGAACGACACTTCAAGGGAAAAAGATACACAGACGTTTCCATGCATTCGGGGCCACGCTTATAAAGTATAACTGGGTAAGCACTTCTACAGATTCTGAATAAAAACCCACAAGTGTTAGCGACGGCAAGCAAAATGCAACATTGTGAATAATGTAAACAAACACAGTTAGCAAATAACTCCACTATTTCACTTCTTATATGGGTCGAAGACACACAACAGTTCATTCTTTCATGGGATGTGGAGCGGTATGCGTAGAATTTGGTTCCACATGTGATGAGTTGGAGACAAAGAATCCAGTCAATGGCGATACGATACAACACGGCTTCAAAGCTTCATAGCATATGAAAAATGACACACAGAATGATGAATGTTGTTAAAACCCAACACAGAGACATCACAGGCGCTGAATCCGGCTCGGAGGTCCAGAAATGTTACGAAACACACTTCATTACGTTTTTCTGGAGGACCACGCATGTTAAAGAGTTTTACCGGTCCACCAACTTGTCAGACTGACCAAAACACTCGGTTACAGAAAATACATAAATCAAGTTCACTAATTACACAATGTTGCAAAAAAATTAAACAGATAAATCTCACGCTTGATACTTTCTTTCCTGTGCACGCCCAAAAAAATAATCAATAGACAATTGTTTTACTATATTTTGTGTTGACAATATTTTCAGCAAATAAAAGATTATGATTGCACCATGGTTAGAAAATATCCGTGATTTTTCAGTAAAATTTTGAGATTATTTGAGCGATGACAAGTTTAGTTTGAACGGTTTTTTGCCCACGCGAGGCGAGCATGCATCACTGTTGAGTTCCTTGTCCACGTGCAGAAGATCCATGAGCACAGAGGAGGCATAGATAAGGACGAGATTCCCATGTTTCTTTGCGGCTCCGGCTGGCGCAAGGGACTGGCTGGAGGAGCGGCAGCCATGCTCGGCTACAGTAGAGCACCGAGGTGGTGCATGCAAATCTAAAAACCAGCAAATAATTATCTCTGGCAACAGAATTGAGCTCTAACGAAGTAATATTGCATTGTTAAAGCAAAATATAATGCATTTTAAGTCTATATTACTGTTATAAGACGTGAGGAATGGGTCTTAATACAAATAAAAGAACTAAAGTTGGTTTTTAATTTATTCGCACAGCTATTATTTACAACATAAAATTATTTATCTCCATTATTGCAATTTTTATTTCTCGGTGAGCGCAATCTTTAATGTCTATCTCAATTCTAATTAAAGTCCTTCTCAATGTCTCTGCTTGGTTATAATCAATTAACTTACACTCATCATTAACACACGTCCAGTCTGTTTGTAGCCATCATTTGTAATGCCTTACACTCATGCATCCAGTTCAATAGTTTCGCCTGCCAGTCGCACTCTTCACTGCACCGATGTCCGCAGTCGCAGATTTTGCTCCTGCTGATCACTTCCGTCACCACTCGCTGCTCTTCTGGCTTGTCATATATTCAATTACAAAACTTTTCCCGGGTCACGCCCTTACGATCTAACACAACTTTATAACAAACTGTGTCATTAAAAATTTGTTTTTAATAGTATAAAAAAACTGCAATGTTCAAAATTTCCATTTTATTTAACAACTAAACTTAAGTAGTAAACCACCTAGACAGTAAAGCATAAAAGGAGCAATAGGCTGCTAGCATCTTGCCGCCACCATTCCCCTCCCCCCTTCAGCACTTTTCCTAGCGTACCCCTCTTTTCTTGGCCTCAACTAGCTCTACTCCCATTCGTACCTCTCCCCTCCACTATAATACCATCTTCCTTATCCCTCACAACACCCACCCCCACTCCTCTTACCCCCAGCTCCGGGCGATGCAAGTGTCGCCACACAGACTAGCAAAGGCTGGCTCGCGCGTGGAAAGTGGGCGAATGTCACTTGCGATACGACGTGTTTAAATATTTTAAAAATACGAGTTTACAAATGTTCCTATCGCTATAGCGAAAGGCTTCATTGACAGATTTTCGTTATAAACGAAGTTAAGTACCTTTTAAATGATAGGGAAGATGACAGTGCATTTAAAAACTATCGCAATAGCGGATGTGTCGCTATAGGCCATACTCGTTATAGTGTGGTTCCACTGTATGTTGTAGAGCTAAGTAAATCATACTCTTTATTGACGTAATTATGTACAGTGGTTCTAATATGAAGTTTTCTGTGCATACAGTTATCAAAGAACTTTGTCTTCAAGGCAACAAGGTGCTAAATGGGCTGTACATTACAACACTAAACCTGAAGTTGAAACAAGAAGCCTGTTGGAGTTTCTTTAATGAACAAAATCACTTCAAGCAACACTGCCACTCATGGGCGTCGGAACAGGGGGCGCAGCAGGGGTGACTCTCCCCGCACTAGTAAGTGTCAGGAGGCAGAAACCGCATTTCACCCCTCCACTACCTCCTAGACTTACTGTGTTTAAATATCTAATGATATATGGTAGAGATTAGGTCAATGGGCCTTCCATGGTTCTAAAAAAACAAGCAATTGGAGCCCAAACTAGACTAACTATGCGGCAAGCACTTGGTTGGGGCAGGGGCAGAAGGCGGTTCCTGTTGTGCTATGTTTTGGTCAATAGACAGGCATCATAAACTCATAAACCATCCCCTGTCGGCTGGAAGTACCATTATTTGGGCAGACACTTGAGCGGCCGCAACCTTCCACACAGTCTCTGTAAACGTGTAAATGACGCAACAACACTAGTGAGAATGTGGACTGTCTGATAGCTTGTCCTCATGTCGTGACTGCATGTGCGCTGTTTGGATTTTTTTCTGCTGAGACTATGCCATACATTTACGTAGTAATGCAACAGCTTAATTTATTTTGTGATATTTGATTGTTAAGCTTGTGTGCCGAAATCACATTACAATTGTGATTTCTGTTTTTCCTCAGAATATTGAACTAGGATTCATGAATTAGGTATGCAACATTTACTAGTTTGATAATAGGATTTTTGTCTTAACGCACTGTCCTTTCTTGTTACAGGTCTAATCATATATTTATAAATAGTTGAAATACACATTTTTAAGCAAACTGCTCTGTCAACTTACAAAATTGTTTTTATTTGCACAGCTTAAGGTTCATTGTTTTTGTATAATTGAATGCCATTTTCTACTAGATTCACCTGTTAGTAAAATTAATGGCGGATAATATAATTGTTTCAATGGTTGCAAAAGTACAATAAAATTTAAACTTGTTGCTCTACTTAAGAGAAGTATACACTTCCAAGTGTCCTAGCTCCCTCCTCATACAGAGATAGTTATAATAAGATATTTACAGCACATTTTGTAAAAAGTTAGCTTAACAGCCTAAAGCGTTCAATAAGTTCGTGAAAAAGAGTACCGCACTTGGAGGCTGAGAAGACAGTCAAAATCAAAAAAATTGTCCCCCCTACACAACACTGAATTTCCACAGTCTTATTCCAAGTTTTTCGTTACAATTTAATATTGTTACTTTCTGATTAGTGCTCAATCTCGACAGTCCCTATTCCAGTTTTTTCTGAGACGTCCCATTAAACTTCTTATGTTTATTAATGTACGTACGGCGATATTAAAACGTCTTCATATATACACTGTAAAAGTATTGATTTTCTTGTATGGAAACAACAATTGCACAAAGCAAAAAATTTTAAACACTCATTCAAATAATCAACCGTCTGTACATTTCTATACACTGCTTTTCACATTGAAGGCCAAAAAACTATTTTAAAACCTGTGAAATGCAGGTAGTCATATTGTGTTATTTCTTCAAATATGCTTAAATTTTTATAGCTTATTAGCAATGTTCATGATAGAAAATGACTAAAAACTAGATAACTATGTCATTTAAATCACAATTACTCCTTTCACAAAGTTAAAAAGTACATATAAAGAACATTTTTAAAATTCTACATCTATATAATTGAATTTTAAAATAATCATTATTCTAAATGGCATTTGAACACAGCCCTTTGAACATAAGAGTACATCAATCCATCAACCAAAAAAACTATTTTTATATGATATTTTTTGTTATAGGAGTTCAAAAATACAGTTTTTTTTTTTAAACAAAATGCTTTTCTTTAAATCCATATATTTTCACAAGCAATTATTTGCAGTTTGAAAAGTACTCTAGTGTCCACCATCTTGTAAAAGTACTCTGTGTAGTGTTATTACAATTTTAACAACATATTAAAGGCTGTCCACAGTAAAGTAAGCACTTTATAAAGCCCTGCTTAGTTTACCCTTTCAGACAATTTGTGTTCTTCCTCCAGTTTTAACTTAAATATTGCAACATTATTAAACCATTGTGTATATATTTGACTATCAAAGATAAATGTCCTAAACCATAGTAAAATGCATTCATTTGTTAGCATTCCCATTTATAAGGGCCTTAATAAGTGCTGACTGTACCATGAACAGCCTATAAAACTAGTTATTTTTACCAATGTTATAAACAAAATAATGCATCTTTGTATTAAATATGTGTATGCTACAAAGATATTGGAAGAGTGGCCTGTTATAACGGTAACATTTTCACCCCCCCCCCCAAATTTTTNACAAGTCAGTAGTGGTTTTGTTAATCCAGTAACTATAAACTTTTGGAATGAGAAAAAAATGCATTATGTAATTTATTGATGGGTTAACACACTTAACTTATTTTGTACAATCAAAAACTGAATTTCTGAAGCAGAAATAAAAAAAACATGAATTAAAATTGGAAAACTTTTTAACTATATACTGACAACAGGAGGGAGCATATAAATGAAAATCTCAAAAACTGGCCACATAAATACGGAACACTTGATCACCAATACTATGCATTAAGGCATAGCAGAATTCTTAAAAATGACCCTAATGAATAAAACAAAATGCTGATGCCTGACTAAAGTATTAAAGAACTAGAGTGAAGCAGTTACATATCCTAACTAACAGAAGTCCAACACGAGGAAAGTATACACCCTACAGCTAAATTACATTACAACATCAAATATGATGAGTAATTTAATGATATTTGGTTGTTAAGTATATTTCCAAATCAACAAACATCAATTAAAACAAACTGCATAGAAAGGCAACACAAATACCCAAGAAATGAAGGAATAATTTCTCATGATAAAGTAGCAGATTGTGGATTTTAAAATGCTGAAGAAATGACTGAAAACTTAGCTCCAGAAGAGGAAAACTCAAGACCCTAAAGAAATGTAAAACCAACTGAAGATATGAAAATTGAGATACTGACTTACAAAGAATCATTTTCAGGACCAGATAGGGAAAACTAGAAAACAACTGTTGCAGAAACTAAAGCAATTCTTGAAATTAAACATGGGAGGAAAAAAAGGCAGTGTTCTGGTGGGAAGAAAATCCTAATGAGCAGATGGGTTTTCAAGACTGTCATCAAGAAGCATTCTTATTAAATGATAATTTGGAAAAACCAGCCTACATATATCTGCTTTTAAGTAAAAACAGATTCCACTCACCAACTTAAGAAAAATTTTTGTATAGGATGATGCTGGTTCCTTAAAGATGAATATCAGAATAATTGAAAGCCTGAAACAAAAAGGCCTGTACCAATTGAAATCAGAATTTTTTATCTTCAAAAGTATTGGTTAGTGCTTGGCATACAACTGGTTCTTGAAAGATGTTTAAAATGAAAACTGCTGTAATGGAGCTTACCAGGACAGAAACAGTTTTCATCTAAACCAGACCAAGACTGTAAAATAATAGCTGTACGTCTTCAATTTTAGTCATTTAAAAACTGTATCAACACATTGCTGAATGTGGAGGAAAATATTTTAATTTTTCTTGTGCAAAATTGCCAAGCAGGCTTTTCTATTTGTCAAATAAAACAGAACAGAATTTTACCAATGCTGTAAACATGTGTAGCAGAAGCTAAAAGGCCAAAACAATGAAGATGTACTATTAATTAATGAAATTCTTTAAATCCACCACAAGCTTGAGAAATACAAATTCACATTTTACATGCAAGCACAGTTAAAAATAATTATAACAGCAGCACTCAAAAATCAAAACCCAAATTTACTAGTACACTAAAAACACTGTGGAATTATATTTCTAGGTAATGTTGGGTGCCCTGGGCTATGCCATAGTATAATCGTTGAAAATGCTCCATTTGGAAGGGAGAATTCCTGAGTAGGCTATGGGTGTATCTATGGTTCTGCAAGATTCATAAATCTTGTCTCAGGTTGAGTGATTTTCAACAAGATAGCACATATAGGCTGGGTTGGAGGTGAGAATCTATTTACTCATTATACAGGGGCTGTTTCTTGGGGGGGGAAAAAAAAAAAAAAAAAAAAGAACCACGTCTTTCTCCAAGTGCTACAAACAAGTATACCGCCTAGAGTTTGTGGAGGGTGGCAACCTCATTTATCACTCAAAACGAGGCAAAGTGACAAGTGTGTTAAATGTACTTCATAATCTGTCATATTCCAGTTTCATAGATGCATCACACAAAAAATTTAAGGTTATATGTCTGAAACTATTCAATTAACACACACAAATTTTGGTACACACTTAATACCATGGAATATATGTAACAGGCACTCATTTCAAAGTGGCACCCTATCAATCTTTAGTGGTGTAAATTTCTATGACAACATTGTTAGATTTAACCAATCTTTCTACACTTGCAGTAAATAATGAATGGTACAAAAGTTGCAGCTTTTTTCCATTTTCATGCTCAATATGAACAAAACAATTAGGGCTTCATCGCATTTCAGGAACAAATGTAATGATTTCCACAAAATTCTGTATATTAATAGTGCAATAAATCACAAATAATTTGGGTTTATAGAAGACTTGAAACTTCCTAAGTGGCTTCCTTTTTTATTTTTTGGGATGAATTATTAAATAACCAAATAACTGGTTTTGACAAGACTTTGCATGTAAACAGTACAGTTTTGCATGCATGTATAGTCAATTCCTAATTATCAGAAGTAATCACAGGAACAAATGCAGTGGTTAATACACACGTTTAGTACAACTTGATTTTATTATTTTATCTTTTCTATGCTGAGAACTTTTAAATGTGAGAATAAGGCAAGCGAAAGTGACACAGAACATAAATCCACTAAATAGCTTTCCTCATTTGTATCACATAACTTCCATCAGGAACCTAAAAAATTACATGATTAAGGGTCATTAATAATTCATCCACAAACCATAAAGTTATTCAAATAACATTTTCATGTCAATTTACTCACATGTATTGATTTAACTGAAAAAAAAAATTAAAACTGCTTTATACAATGTTATTGTACTAACAAAGCACACAATATTGCCTAACATGATGTGAAAACACTAAACACACAGATTTCCAGCAACTTGCACTACATTAAAATAATGTACTTTCTATTGAATAATGTTGCTTTTAAACACACCGTAATTCAACACACTTAAGAAACTTCTAAATCTAGGAAAACTTTACTAGAAACACAAAACATCTGTAATTATTGTCAGTTCCAATCTAGCTTGTTCCTTTTTCCTTACACTCCTTCATATTTTTCGTAACATATGGTTGTCAGATAGGAGCATGTGTTTTGGGTAATCAAGCAGGTTATCCATCCATTCCAAAGCAGAAGAATAAGACATGCACTTTTCAGGTATAAGAGCTTTATTTTCATCTTCATCATTGTCATCAGTTTCAGCCTGCCTTTGAACATGTTTTACAATTTCACTGTACCCAATACTTCTTAACCGGATTCCATTGTCGACTTCGAACCACTCGGGTTATATAAAGGCATTATTTAGGTGGTAAATATTTCATTAATAGTTGACCATCTTTATAGTAAACCCTTGGATTTAAAGAGCTCCCACACCTGTGGCAAAAAGTGATGGATAAAGCATCACTATTTAAATTAAATGTAGACACACTGGTCAGGTCGGCATAACGTAAAATGTTAAGACGTCCCGCAACTAGAAGCATTGTCAAAATACAGCAAAAAGGAATTGTAAAATATACAACTTTATTGACACCAGATATATAGGCTTAAACGTCTTATTTATTATATAAATAAGTCTTTTGTACTTGGGGTTACAAACTGCCATATAAATCACGTTGTTCAAGGCACTTACGAAAACTGGGAATGGGAAAGAATAAAATACCCAAACAAACCGGTAAACAAAACTATGGACCATCAATGCATCAGCAAAGTGATGTTATGAATTTGTTATAAACACAAATGTGTTATTATTTAACTATTTTTATTCTTATATGTGCAAAACCAAAAGAAAATGATGAAGTTCAGGTGCCGTTAATATTTAATATTGTGTCTAGTGAAACGTTAAGACCTGGAACTACTACACTAATTCGCTGCCAACTATACTGTGATTATTGCAGTCGGTCAATGCTTACATCAAAATGTATGCAGTTACGGAGAGTGATTTTTTTCAAAGGTTGATTATTTCAAGAGCGCTCAATCTATCATTGTGTACCACCTATACCACATTGTTCATATTAACATGAAGATTTGTTGGATAACTGCTAATAACACAACTTCAAAGTTCATACCTGTTGTTCACAACCCCCCCTCACCCCCAGCACCGCCCCACGACCAGTGTTTCCATAACTGTTTTTCACAGAAATAAAATTTTATTAAATTTTTGGTTTACTTCTTACAACAAATAACAATAAACTGTAACAAGAGATGAGCTGTACTCATGAACACACGAGGTTATAATTCTATTTTTGGGATATTTGACCATAAAAATTTTAACATATTTATCACAACTTTTCAATTTTTTTATACTCTCAAAGAACTCTTTAAAAGAGGTGTTGCTAAAATCAATGTGCTGTTATGTTCAGAAAGTAAAACTAACTATGTAAAATGCACGAATGCAAAGCAAGGCATGAAGAATTAAATCATTAGTATCATAGCATTAATAACATTAGGGTTTCCACCAAAATAATTACTACTCATCTCATTGAGTTCAATGCACAGTTTACATAATATCATATTTTGATTCCTGTAGAATTTAATACTAATGTAAATGTCATGATCTGTAGCAGACAATCACAAAATACTTATTTTAAAAACTTGCAGATTAATGTTGGTATCCAAATACTTGTGAACGTAGGAAGGTTCATAAAGTTCACAGGCATGATTATAAAAGAGCATTACCCACCACTACATCAGTTTTGATACACTTCTGAGAACATATAAGGCTTCAACAATTATTGCAAATTTTGAGTGACTACAAATAAAAAACCCATTGAACAGGATTTCAAGCCGAGTTTTCATACTCTGAGGTTTTGAATAGAGGAAATCAATACGTAGATCGGAAGGCTGCTGTTTTAGAGACCAGGAACGAAACAGTTTATTTTGGTGTTTTAAACATTGACACCCTCCTCTTGCATAGCTTTTATGAACCTTACTCTCGCATTACTTCTCTAACCCAAACATTTACAAAAGCAAGCAGTGTTGTGCAGAAAGATAGCCAAACAGGAGAGATGAAATCATGTGTCCCCTGTTTTACCATGGGAATTTAGAACATCTTCACTTAAATGTTTTTTTCTTTCTTTTTGGTTAAGATTTCTTGGTAGGCAAGTTGTCTCTTCTTCGTTTTTAAGAGACCATTTTTACCTTAGCAGCAAAGATATAATTCTTCAAAATTACAGTTCTGCCAGGGCCAAGTATGTATGGGCCAGCACTAATGCACATGTTACACTCAATCACCAAACACACCTTTAAAATTTACTGCAGATTTGGTAATGATCATCCATTACAAATGCAGCTACTTTTCTTCCTTAAATTATATTTTGTGCAGATATCAATTACAGATCTATAAGATGCAATAATTGCACGAAAAACAACTCTTATTTCACAAGAAAAACCTCAGAAGTGCTAAATCCTGATTATTCAATAAATATGTGGAAAAGGATATTGAATATGTAGTAATTTTCTATATTTGTGGTTTTACTGGCATGAATCACATCATACTGTCGTCCCGATTTCTGTTTTTCACCTTTTTTTCCCTTAACATAGAAATTTTTTTTTTTCCCCATTACACAGTAAGCAGTAGGTATAGAACCAGCACCACACTTACATGTTTCCCCAGCCATTCCTTGAGTTTGCAACTCTCCAGTTTCTGCACATAAATTTGAGACTCGTACGAGGCTTCAACATTTTCACACACAAACTTTAATTTTTTTGCTTAGCTCTTTTAAGCAACAACTGAAAGCTGATATTTTGAAGTTGTTCTGCCTTTTTTTTTTTTTTTTTTTTTTTTTTTTTTTTTNAAAATTTATACATAAATATTTTGCCTTCACTAAAATGAAAACCCTCATTTTGAAATAATACTGTAAGTGCAGTTTCTGTTGGCCTATTTTCCATCATTTTAAAATGTTAGTTAGTAAAGGTTCCTGGTGAGAGATCAAAATGCTTGTATTAGCAACCAAAAAAGTAAAGGTTTTCTCTTGAATTTTTGTTCAAGTAAGCCAAACATTAAAGACACTTCAGTCAAGACTCATGCATCCATAATAGGTTATATGATTACTTCATTTGCACGTAACACTTGAAGCATTGTAGTCAACATTAAAATATATCTAACAAATATATTTTTATAATACATAAAATATGTTAATTCATTTCTATGTCAAGTGTTGAGAAAAAAAACATAAAAAACTTGCCAGACGACTAACAAGAGACGTGACACAAGCAAACTTACCACAGTGCCATCTTGGGTTCCACTGATTCTTGGGCCTTTGCAGGGACTACTTGCAAGGTGTAATGTATTCATGCAGGCACTTGCAATCTAAGTCCATGCAGATACACAGCAGACAAATTAAAGTACGGAACATACTGCCTGCTGAGACCAACTGAGACCTCTGAGGGTACAAAAGTAACAAACACAATACATTCATTTACAAACCAAGATTAAAGCCACAAAACTAGTGAACCTTGTTGCACAGGAGTTCAGTATAATATATGTACAGGTCAACACGGCTGTCCCTTCTGGGTATGAACTTCTGGCAATATCATCCCCTTCAGAATGCAGCTTGGCGACTCTGGCTAAGCACCATCCCAGGAGTTATACGTGCCCTTTCAAAGATGAACCAAATCTCCCACAGCAAGTCCTGGTTGCTGAGTTTGTCACTTTGCCATGAGGATTTAGTTGCTGCAAATAATCTGTATACAACCATTTCCAAAATTGGTTGGCTAGAGCACAAACAATTACTACCTTCTGGACAAAGACATACCACAATTAACATCACCATGTGACTGAGGTACAACTTCAAGAAGTCTGTCAGGAAGGAAATGCACTGATGTAAGGGCTGAGATTTCATATGAGACAGATGAAACTGGTGTTTACGGCTAAATCGAGGATAGCCTCAACTTTATAAAAGTGAGAATTCAGTCACCAATTATTTGCCTGAGTTTGCAGCATCTCACAATATTTCCTAATGTGAGAGAGAAAGAGAGAGAGAGAGAGAGAGAGAGAGAGAAAGAGAAAGAGAGAAAGAGAGAAAGAGAAAGAGAGAGAGAGAAAGAGAGAGAGAAAGAGAGAGATAAAGAGAGAAAGAGAGAGAAAGAGAAAGAGAGAGAAAGAGAAANAAGAGAGAGAAAGAGAGAGAGAAAGAGAGAGAGAAAGAGAGAGATAAAGAGAGAAAGAGAGAGAAAGAGAAAGAGAGAGAAAGAGAAAGAGAGAGAAAGAGAGAGAGAGTGTGTGTGCGCGTGGGTGTGTTTAAGTTGTTGCCGTGAAATAAATACAATTTTTCAGAAATGGATATCCATGAAGTTTTGTAAAAGACCAAAAAAGCTGCCTTGTAGTGCCTGCAAAATTAGTGCCCCAGTCTGTGTACAAAACTTCTTCTTGAGATGAACTGTATTAGAGCAGTGACTAAACTGTCTGCAGTTATTGTGAATTGCTTAAGTATAGACATGGATAAAAAATGATAGGTTGTATGATGATGCGACTTATTCATCACATATATAACCCATTATTGGGTATCGTTCAACTGACACAAAGAGCACACACTTGTATGCACATGCACACACATGCAGACTTGAAAACTCTAAATCAAAAAAGTGAAAAAGCTAAGAAAATCCAAATCTAAATGGGCTAATAATATAGTATTCTTCCACAGATTCAAGAACTGGTTGATTTTCACGCAACATGTGTGTTTAGCTAAGAATACAATATCCACATTTGACAAGCCACGACCCAGCATGAGCACAGCCTGTTAATCCAAAATTATGTCAAAATTGTAACTGTTTGAAGGTTTTCATTCTTTGAGCCATTTGAAGTCCTCCCAGATAGATATACATGTTTGATACATTTACACAGCAAAGAAGTTGCTTGCTCCATTCCTACACATGATAAGGTTCCATTGGAAGCTTCCAAATTGGATGAAATGCATAACAAATGCCATGACCCAAACAGGACAGTTTCTACAACAATGGAATTTCTTCAGGTGGTTTACTTGAGTTCAATAGTACTAGCTAGAATATCATTGGAAGGCCTGATTCGCAGGGACACTAACCTTCTGTCATTGTACCTGCTCCCCTAATCCATAGCCCAATCCTGGTGGCTACCCCGCAGCACCCAGAGGGTACCCCAGGGAATATGTAGTGAGTGTGAGAGGGAACAGGCAGTGCAAAAGAGTGCCGAGGATACCATGGTGGTCAACACCAAAACACCTGGTAGAAATGTAACATCAACATCAGCAATGACCAGGCGCACAAGCACCATGTGACATTATGTAATCTCAGAACCCTCTGACGTCACATCATCTTAGCCACCAAGCCTCAATTATTTATTACAATGGATTTTTGATTATTCGTTCCTGTTTTATTTTGGTCCCATCACAATTCCCATATAAACAACGCTAATTGCTAACCGCATTCCACTATCACCAATCGTTGCAGGCATCATTCATTTTTGAACATTAAGTGAAAGCAAAGCTACGCAAATAATCAACAACTGGTGTTTACATCCAGAAACAGTTTTTTGAGTTCTATAGACTACTATTCTTCTTCTTACATCCTTACTGCATTTGTAGGTTGGCGACAGTGAGAAAGCATCTTGTATTCATATTCTTCTTACGCGTTTACTGCACTCGTAGGTTGACAACAATGACAATGAATCACACAATCTCACTGTATCCAACAATCCATGATCATTTTATTGTAAACTGAATTTGGAATAAGGTTATAGCTGTGGTGTTGTTATGACTGGCGTGATTATTATTGGAAATTATCTGTTGCTGGTTTGGTTAGAATCGTAAAGGTTTGATAACAGCTCGGCAAGTAATGATTCACAAAAATTGTCGCAAATAAATCAGTTGCTGTAATTTTAACCGAGGGATTGAGCATGGCTCTGCCAATATAAATAAAAATTTAATTTTGTTCAATTTCAAGAATTAAAGTTTTTAATTTAAAGTGAATATTTAATCATAAATTAACTTGAATAAACTGTTTTTAATGACATCATTAGGCTGTTGGTTTAAAAAACATTCATTTTGATGTTATGTAAAAGAGTCCACATCCATTGTTTTCCTCCATGCTTCATTTTTATTTGTTGGTCCACTGCAAAATGAATTTTTGAGAATCCATTGTAGTGTAATTGTTTATATTGTTTAATGAAGTAGTTCTTGTTTTTTGTAAAATTTTATGCACACTTAAAAGCATTATGTTGTTTTCTTTCTGGTCTGGGATATTATTTCATATAAAGATCAGGAAGACGCTGAGGAAGGTCTCCTTCCAGCCACCACAGTGAACACTGCATTTACAAGAGTGTAACCAAGTGTATATTGTTTTGTCGCTCATACTTGCCAGCCACGCGGGAGACAGGAAGGACTGGGGTGTGCGTAGAGAAGCCGGCCACATGGCAGGAATGTTAACAGATAGGACTTGAACATGGCAACTAATCTGCACTCATGAACCCATATGAAAACACCCAAGATTACCCAAAACATCTGATTAGTGTACTAGAGATTGTGCCACCATGAAGATTCAAAGGGACTAGGTAAACTAAACATATTTCTATTAGTGTGACAAGGTGAACTATCTTGGCAGAACTGACACAACAGTATGTGCGTGGTGTTAACTGTGTACAAGACAGGGATTGTGCGAGGGACAGAGAATGTGCTTTGTTCAGCATTCACAAAACCTATTTTCTTCGCAATCTCTGCCACAGAGAGCAAAGGCTAGTTGCAAGTAGGTGCAACATAAAAATGTGTTATGGCTTCCCAGTGACACAGAATGTGGGCAATTTCATCACATGTTTGTTATAAGTGCGCATGAAAACTGCAGTGACCAAGACAGTTGAGCCAAAGGACATAATGTGGTTTCCTGAGGTGTGTGTGTGTGAGAGAAGAGAGAAAGAAGAGAGAGAAAGAAGAGAGAGAGAGAAGAGAGAGAGAGAGAGGAGAGAGAGGAGAGAAAGTGAGAGAGCAGAAAACATAAGGGATCCACCATCCATGTACGCAATACAGCTAGGCAACCGGATTGTGCTACCACCACCTGCCCAACTGGAAGTACCACTGCCTGCGGCAGGTGGCCCACCCTACATCAACCCAGCTGACAGAGAGCCAAACCCAGCCAGTGACAAAAGGAGGCCTAGTGACATTGTGGCACCTGTCAACTATACCTACCCCACTCAAACTACTGGTGTTTGCATCCTGGCTCGAACGTGTGTATGGCAAAAGGAAACAATCCTCTAGACATCACCTCCTTAACCACCACCCACAGAGATGCTAGATGCATCTGCACCGATCTCCAATGTCCATCTTCCACAGACACAGCCCCACCTGGGGGCAAATTAAATATGACAACCTGACATTTGCTCCGATGCAGCGCAGAGCAATGGGAAACAGCTCTGCACCTGCAACAGCACCAGTAAACACAGCTGGAATTAAATATGCCAGATGCAGGCAGTTGCAAGTCTTCCATGCCTAGCAACGCAGTTTCCCCCTTTACCTTTTTCAGGAGCCAATAAGATATTTCATGACATGGTCGTTTGGGCATAATCGGCAACTCTTGAAAGCAGTTGGACCTGCTTCGGCTAACAGCTATTGGTTTCTTGCCCAGCTGTGTGCTCGTACACTGCATTTCTGCTTCCTCAATGGTGTGTTGCTTACACCGTGCCATTGGATGTGGACAGGTGTCTGTTTCACTAATTGTTGAAGCAACGGTGATTGGCAATTAATAAGTGAACAACTACATACTTTCAGCAGACAAATAATGGATATTTTAATAATGCAGCATATTATGTATGTGCACTATTTGGAAAACAGTTTTATATTTCTGCTAGCAAAGAAGAGATGTGGCATCATATATTATAAGCGTAAAGACTGTTCGTGAATGTTAAAAGTGTGATTGAGCTAATATTGTGTCAATTTTTTTTTCATTTTATTAAGATAACATGATGCACAGAGGTATCTGCCTGGTGCAGATTTCTCTATACTTTGCATCAGTCACATGACCACTTGCTTCTCTGTTTCTTCATATTAAATTCTACTCTGGTGCAGCGCAAGTGCAAATTTTGCATTGCACCCTCTAGAAACGTATATTTAATCCGCCTCCTGAGCAAAGTTGCAGCTGCTACAAGAGCCGAGCCAAACACCCACGCCCAGCACCAGACCAGTCCACTACGCCAGATGATGGGATGCGTGCCTGCCACCCACCAAAACGTACCCAAGCATGGTACAAGCTGACAGGATGTGGAGTATGTCCACACGTGCTGCACTTTAAATGCGTCCCACCCTGCCACCTCAAACCAGCCCCAAATCACACATAAGCAGAGACATTGTCCCAACAACCCAACTGCAGTCGAGTAGCCAAGACAAAGCTACCAAATGTACGCACGATGCAGGTGTGGCTAACTTCACAGCCTGGCCACACTTTAGACAACCAGCTGTCACGATTCTGGGCATCCAACATGATGTCAAGACCTATGCCAAGTCAGCATAGACACCATGTTCCCCATCAATGTGGTTGCATTGACAGTACACAGACATGCCATTTCAGCTCATCTGCACCATGGGGGGAACAGTACAATGACAACACTGAATATGACATTACACCGAACGCGACACTCAATCCTGAACAGTGACTGGTGCAGTAAATAGTTTTCCAGACTTGTACATGAGCATACCTCCCGGGCATATCATGTCAACATATATATGTGCTGCATCTGATAGCATCATCCTTTGCCGACCAACCACAGCCACACACACAGGAGACCTTCATCACTCAGGTGTTTTGCTGCCACCAGAGACCTGCGGCAGACCCGCACTTCCACAATTCTCAGTACTCTGACTACCAACCAACTCTGTGTCACCACCTTACTGTCACATTTCAGAGGTCACCACAGCCTGGACCCTGGATTATAAAAAAATGTCAGTCCTTAAATTTTGCATTGTATCAGTGCATTCTTCATGTGAATTTTCAGATTACACTCAAACCTCGTTTGTGTGGCACCCAGTTTGTATGAACACCTAGTTTGTTTGGACTAATTTCCAGGAACTGTGAAAAATAGAAGAAAATTTGGTGAAACAATTGCTGCTAAAATCTATTAACACAGAGTTGCAAGCTGCAACATTTAAAAACAATATGGGCCATACAAACACTACCATCATGCAATGTGTACCACAGTGAAAATAAAAGAAACCCAGCAGAAACAAATTAAAATTTACCATCACCAGCACAGTGCACGGGCAAGGTCATTGATCTGTCACCTGTTCATTTTTCCATGTATTTGTCTGCCGAGCTTAGCATTCATGGCACGGCACATTCCACAAAGTGTCAATTGATACCGATGCAACATTTTATTTGAAAGTGTAATAGCATTTCGTTTTTTCTAATATTTTTTCATCTGTTCTGTATATACACTGATGGAATATAATGTTGAAGGAAACATGTCTATGCATTAAATATTGATTTTTCATTAATGTAAAATATTATCTCACAGGAAATGTAAATATGGGCCATATTATTCTGTATGTGCAAACCGCGGTGCAGTTTTTTTTGTTAATTATGACTCAGTGGTCGCTTCTGCACAACTGGAATATTTCTTTGCTTTGAATTTATACTTCATCAACGAAAAAAATATAAAATATCTCATTTCCTCACAGGAAGTATAAACACAGATTATAGTGTGCTGTTCTGTTAGGCATTTGTGTTATGTTGCAGTCTGCTTTTTCGTTAATTGTAACTCACTCAGTAGTCTTTTCTCCACAACTGGGGTATCATTGTGCTCAGAATAAATCACCTGTGGGAAACGTAAACACGGGCCTTATCACAGCTGTTGTGTTAGGTGCATGCAGACGTTGCAGTCTATTTTTTTAACTTGCTCAGCAGTCTCTTCTGCATAACTGAAGTATTGTTTTACTCTGAATACATTACCCTAATATATAAAGTTACATTTTATCAATAAAAACACATAATTTATCCATCAGAGGCACGTGCAAAATGTGCTGTTATGTCACAATTTTCACATTTAGAGAAGGCCACATGGGCTGTATCGGTTCATACAAACAACTTGGTTGTACGGACAAAATTAGGGATGATGTGGGTATCTGTAAAATCCATGTTTGACTGTAGGTATACATTCCCAAGTCAATTTTCTGATCGGGCCCGAGACACGCGCCAAGTTTTTTTTGTTTACACCACAATCTAAGCCTTTTGAGGTCCATGAATTTTCATTAAGTGTTAAAATCATGACAGATTTGTGGTTCATTTGTTGATCAATGAAGCTCAAGAATTCTGTTTATATATCGTGTAGTTAACGTCCTATGGTTTTGGTGCAGATAAGTCAGAAGTTCTTAAGTTACAGTATAATTTTCACTCTTAGAGATACTCATTATATATTGAAATTTCTCAACATCAACTAGGATTTATTATTATGAATCACAGCCTGGATACAACTGTAATAACATTGGCCATTCTTCCCACTGACCACAAAAGGAAGTTAAGATAATTTTATGAAATCCCACATACACAGATACAATTGAACTAGAAGAAACTAAGAAACTAATGGATTTTGCACATGCCTGGCCAGAAAAGAAGTAATAAAACACGAAGTGTTGGAAATTAAAATGAAAAATTCTGTTTTTTATCATTATAGCACTTTCATGACATTAATCANTGGATTTTGCACATGCCTGGCCAGAAAAGAAGCAATAAAACACGAAGTGTTGGAAATTAAAATGAAAAATTCTGTTTTTTATCATTATAGCACTTTCATGACATTAATCAGGAAGAGGATCTAACTGTACAGAGTTCATTACAAAGAGAATTTGCAACCTCATCAATTGCATAAGCTAGATGCCAAATGTTATCTCCTTCATACACAACTTCAAGGATGACAGATCCTTTTGTTAGGGCCTATATTCTCATAGTTATAGGCTTCAACTTTGTTTCTTGAAGTTAATATTTGAGCAGAATATATTTAAACTCCACGATTATCAAGCTCAAAGAAGAAAAAAAATGAAATTTGCAGCTATATTACAAAATAATCTCAGACTGGGTTAATTTCAACATGTGAAAAATAGGTGATGTTGACCTGGTTTGGCAGCATGATTATAAAACCTTATAATATCACATTTAAGAAACATTACTTTCCTCATATCAATAAGACAAGGCAGAACAAGACAATCAATGAACATTATTACTCATCTATATAAATAACATAGAACGAGAAATAAAAAATACTAGGCAGCAAATAACACCAAATACACCAAAAAAATACAGATAGCAAAATCATTATTTTGTTGAAAATACTACTAAAATTGTTGACTGCATCAAAAATGATAGGAAGGGAAAGAGACACCCATGTTAATTTACAGAATGTTTAAGTACTTCTCGTGGATTTCGTGGTAGCATCTTTGACTTCTTCAAACATAGGAGGGCAATCCAACTTGGATGATCAAAACAATCTGAGAAAAATTTAATATAAAAATCTGCTGGAGAACTGATGAAAGGGATGCAGACACAAGTAAACTTACCACAAATCAAGTTCCACAGATTCTCAGCCCACTGAAGTAATTACTTGCAATGTGTAATGTACTCTAGAGCACACTCGACTATTAAGTCTTCATTGATAAGCACAGCAGTTTAAAAATGAAACTATGAATGATCAGGTTTCAAAATGTTAGGTATTTAATATATTTTCTGTAATAAATTCAACGTTCCTTTAATACTAGGCTTAATTAGATATCAATAATGCAGGAAAAAATTATTTATTCTTCTTAAACAGAAATTAACGTCACACTAGTCACAAAATTCTTCCTGCAACAGAGCAAAGCCAAAAAGAAAAAATGGCCCACAATGTGTGTAGTTTCTTCAAACGTGGCAATTTTTTTTTTCTATGTTCCCTCTAATAATTTTGGCATGATAAAATAGTGATGACAATGCATCATGCAATTTTTTTATTAAGAAATGTCTAGTCGTTTGGTTACCATTTTATAAGGTTTGGTGGTTTTATTATTCAATACTGCTTTAATTACCAGAAGCAAAATATTATGGCTTGTGAAATCATGTATTGGTATTGGTTACTGGTTGCTGTCCCCATTTGTGCTCTTTCTGGGGCTGGTCCTCACTGCACAAACATAACTAGACAGAGGTGTTGCACCACAATCTTCTGATGTTGCCAGACAGCACTGCAATGTACCCGTGCCCATCGACAGTAATGGGCTTTTGTTGATGACAAAAACTGAGGAATAAAAATTTATGAATTGCATCGACTGTTATGCTGTTACGATTTAAAATCATAATTTTATAGCAAAAATGATACCAACTGCATTCAGCTATACATAACATGGCTAGAAAAAAATGTTCTTCACATTTTGTAGACATCAACATTACCCAGTGATTAAAAAGGGAATAAAGAATTGAAATAAGATCCTCTTGATATATACCCTATTTACAGCATATCTTACATTTAATACCATTTTTTGGTTTAAATAATGAATAAGATATGCGAGGTAACTTTTTTGTGCATATATTTATGAACTGATTACATTTATAACTATGTTATAAGCAACTATTTACAACAGAATAGTGGTTGGTATGTGAGCCAGGATTATAAAAATACGCTGAGTCATGTTTGTTTTGTAATCAAATACCCCTGCTGGCTAATGGGGGACTGTAACAAGTGAGAGGCTGTAATAGGGAGACACAAGGCAAAGGAAACATGCCACCCTCTAACACTGTTTATTTTTATATCTTCTCCCTCTAGCCGAAAGCTGGAGATAGAGGCAGTGAACAGCAAGCAACAGTTACCAACCACTGCACGGCACTAGTTGCACTTGATATATGATTCACACATTGTATTGGCATTTTAAACACAACTTTACACATCTAATGAAGTTGTAGTTATTAAAAACTAACGTAGGCAAATCATGTACAAATATATAATACTGTTAAACCCTAGAAGTTTGTTAACAGACTGCATGTGTATACATACAGGGGGTTAAATTAACTAACTTATTAAGCAGGAAACTTTTTAAGAGCGTTTCACTGTAATTAACTAAAAGAAAATAGTTGGCCCACCACACCATATTTCTCTGCAAAGGCAATAAGCCTTGAATTTCAAAACTGTCTTATCTGCTGTACAGGATGGAACTGAACTCTAGCAACAAACTTCGGCAGGCGATTTATCAAAAAATAGGTTTAAAAATGTACGACCAATAGCCTAAATTTATTCCATAAGGGTGTAATAACCCTTGAGAGTGTAGCTGGAATTTAAGTTTATGGTTAGCAACACAGTCAGAATCAGAGACAAATATCAGAGTTTCTGGATATTGCATTATTAAACGACAAAGTGCAGATCACATAAAATTGGATGCAGTTATTAACCCCCTTCCATAAAAATGGATGAGTTGGACTGCCAATTGTGTATTTAAAAATGTAACTGCAATATTTTTGTTTCTTCCTGCAGCTTTGTGATCTAAATTAATGCATTATGATCTAATACTGAAGATTGTACAATTCATTATGCACTAATTTTTCAAAAATGATGGTATGTAGGGTTGAATTTCAAGGTGAACTTTTTTAAAATATGTATGGTTGATTTTTAATCGGCAGGGAACTACTCAAAAAGTCACATATTTACTTTTGTAAATGCACGTGAGGTTCCAATCCATAAATTTTCATGGAAGAGGGTTCATAGTGACCATCTATTGTTTTATGGTTTGCACGTGGTCTTTCAGTAATGTATTATCAAGAAAATCAGAGATTTTTTTCTTATTCTGGCTGCGTTACAAGCATTAAATGTCTGATTCAGCTTCTTTTTCAAGGGTGGTTACACCCTTCTCGAATAAAATTTGGCTATAGATTGTGTATATATTCTCAGCCTATTTTTTGATGAGGAATCACCTGTCAAAGTATGTCTGTAGAGTTCAGTTAATGCTGCATAGCTACTCATCTATTCCATTTTATGTGACACAATGAACAAATATAAAAAACTATTACTCAACAATGAACCACACAAAAATATACTTTCACTCCACTTTGAGCTTCTCTCAGTTTCCTCTCCAAAATGAAATAAAAACCTAACCATCTTTTCTCTCATTCACTGCACCCACCCTGCCATCAATTCTTATCCTCCTACACGCTCAAATACGTACTGCCTCCTATTGACACATCACTTCCTTTCTTCCCTTGTCCTTTCATGACAAAGCTTAAAAATGAAACATTACTAATTCTGTGTTAGAGCTGTGGAGAGGGACGAATGTTGTCATGTCTATGGAAGATAACTGTAGCATGAGGGCGGAGAAAGAGTGGTTCCAGGAACATGAGATGAAGTGCCAGGCTCCTCATCTTACATACAAATGACTGTGTTGAGATGCAGGTATCCAGGCCCTGCTGGTTATCCAGGAGCATTTCACAGTAAATTTGGTTAGATCTTAATGGGAACGTTCAGTGAGGAAGCCACTAGTAACCAAGAAGGCCTTGTTTCCCTATTTGTTACTTCACCAAACCTCTCAGATGGGCTGCCGCGATTCTGGGAACATAAAAAGGTGCCTACAACCAAACATACTGATCATGAAGGGTACCTCCTGTTAAGCTCATTTCAAAGACACCTACACACGTAGTTCAGATGGACGATACAGCCTGTAAGCTGAAAAAATATTACGTCATCTTGAAAATCGTCTAGCACGTCAGTCACGACTGAAAACTGAGTATTCCAAATTTCTGAAGGAATATGAAACCTCTTGGCCACATGCAGCTTCTGAGTGAAGCTCAGATGCACCAGGCTCTGTACTACATTCCTCACCACTGTGTTCACAAAGAAACCAGCTCGACAACTAAATTGCATGTGGTATTTGACACGTCTGCAGTAACATCAACAGGTCAGTCTTTAAAAGATGCACTTTTCAGGAAACCTAAAATGCAAAAGGATGTAATCGAAATCATTATCAAATTCTTCATACATCACATTGTGATGATGACCTGACACTTGCAAAAATGTATCAGCAAATTCACATGAATCAAGATGATCAGCCATTCCACGTAATTTTGTAGCGCGAGTCTTATGATCAACTCATTCAAGAGTATCAGATGGACACTGTTATCTTTGGTGTATCCTCAGCCCCGTTTTTAGCTATGAGAGCCCTGCACCAACTAGCTATTGACAAGCAACATTACTTCCCCAATGCAGCAAGAGTGCTAATGGAAGATGTGTTTGTGGATGATGTAATTACAGGTGCATCATCAGTGACACCTGCTCTCTCACTCCAGGAAGAGTTGATAGCACTACTTAAGAGCGGTGGTTTTGAGCTAAGGAAATGGGCCAGCAATCATCCTGCAATGCCAATTGCCATTCCAGACGACCAGAGAGAGTGCCCTCCGACATTCAAAGATAATGAGGATGAAGTCATAAAGATTCTGGGACTAGAATGGCAATCCAAGGGAGACGTGTTCTCATATTGTACTCACAGTGCCAGTTCTATTAGCATTACTAAACATGTGATGATGTCTGATATAGCTAAGATGTATGACCCATTAGGTTGGATTGGTGCAGTTGTCTTCAAGGATAAACTGTTTCTGCAGAATCTGTGGCTTCTTGGAATTGATTGGAATGAACCTCCCGTACGTTAGATCAAAGATAAGTGGCTCACATTCATTGCACAACTTGATGGTGCAGTGTACTAAATTCATGGATTTTGTGACGCATGAACTCAAGGTTATGCAGCAGTTATATACCTGTGGAATACAAATCAGTCCAAACTTAAAGTCCATTTACTGATGGCGAAGTCCCGTGTTGCACCATTGAAAACTTCAAGTCTCCTTCGCCTGGAGCTGTTGGGAGCTCATTTGCTTGTGAAACTAATGGACTTAATCATATCTATTTTGTCAAAAGGGATAGTTGTTGAAAAGGTGGTAACATGGTGTGATTCAACAACTGTCATTGCATGCATCTGCACTGAACCATATCGTCTCAAGACTTTGTCGCAAATAGAGTATCTCAGATTCAGGAAAGCAAAGTATCGCGTCAGTCGCGACATGTACCATCACAAGATAACCCTGCAGACTGTGCCTCGAGAGACTTGATGCCAAGTCAGATGGTCAGTCATAACCTTTGGTAGAGTGGTCCATCATGGCTTGTTGAATCAGAAGATGCCTGGCTAGGACGTTGCTCGGACTCTAGTTCCCCAGAGTATCAACAAGAATTGAAGCTTTCGAGCATAACAGCCCTAACTGCACAGATCATGATTTTCATCTCTGAGTGGATAGAGAGATTTAGTTCCTTATCACGGCTGTGATGAGTACTGGCATTTGTGCTGTGCTTAATTTCAAATGTCAGGCATCCATCAAACCGTTACTGTGGCCACTTGACGTCAACAGAACTCAAATCAGCAGATGCTTGTTGTGTACACCAAGTGCAACAAGATGTTTTCAAGATAGAGATATACCAGTTCCAGAAGGGAAAGGAAAGATCACCACATGCCAGGAACCTCAACCATTTCCTCGATTCTAAAGACCTAATTAGAGTTGGTTGACGAATCCAAATCTTGAGGTTATCATTCAATGAAAAACATCCACTCCTGTTACCCAACAAGTGTCACTTCACTAATCTAGTCATTGATTACTACCATGCCTGGTCCCTACATGCAGATTTCAGCACTGTGCATTCAATCATCAGACACAGGTATTGGATTTTGGCAGGCAAAGGCATGATACAATCAAGAATTTCAAAATGAGTGAGGTGCGTATCACCTGTCCAGTCGATAATGGGCAGTTTGCCAACCAGCAGGGTTCAGAGCACAAGGGCATTTGAGACTGTGAGAGTGGATTATGGAGGTCCATTTCATATCAAACAATTTCATCTTCGGAATGCACGTGTATTGAAGGCATACCTGTATTTGATTGTATGTTTTGTTACAAAGGCTGTATATCTGGAGGTCATCTCTGCACTGACTAGGACCGCATTACTGAATGTCTTTTATCGTTTCACTGCTCGTAGAGGACTATGTACAGATGTTTATAGTGATTGTAGCACTAACATTTTTGGTGCTCACAAGCACTTTACTGAACTGGAAACATACTTGAGAGACAAATCCAATTCAACCCTAGTACCAAGTAGTTGGGCAGAAAATGGTATCCAGTGGCACTTCAATCCACCGTCGGTTCCTCATTTTGATGAACTTTGGGAGGCTGGTATCAAATCAGCAAAGGTTCATGTGAAACGTGCAATAGGGCAATTACCCACACTGTTCACTCAAGTAGAGGCAGTGTTGAATTCAAGACCATTATATACTCTTTCCGCAGATCCCAATGACCAGAGTGCCCTGACTCCAGGACATTTTCTCATTGGCTGTGCGTTGGTAGCTCCACCAGCTGCTACAACAATCTACACAGCATTTCTGACAACAATGGTCAAAGGAATATCTACACACCCTCCAACAATGAAGTAAATGGTCTCAGCAGGGGACTACAGTAAATGTAGGAGACCTGGTATTGGTACAAGAAGACCACCTTTCTCCTCTTTAGTGGCAGCTTGGTCGCATTGACACACTTCAGAGAGGCAAAAATGGGGTTAGTAGTGTGGTAATTATTAACTCTCGCCAGGGAGTTATCAAGAGGGCAGTTGTGAGGTGGCTGTCATCTTCCCACACAGTAACTTCTTCTTCATTGTTGTACATAGTGTAAATAAATGTTGACAATTTGGAAGTTTGTACCAAATATGGTAGGCGGAATGTTGAGACGTCAGTTTTATCCACATTTTGTGGTGGCCATGTTGGTAATGTCAGGTGCAGCATGATTGTGTCCGCCATAGTAGTACCTTGCGTACTACTGTCAGGAACGGTTGTATTCGGTCCTCAAGGTTGGGAAACTAGGGTGTTCGGAATATTGTAAAGACTACATCAACTGAGTGTGTACTACCCTTGACATAACCGCCAGTTGTTTGGTGCAAATGTGCTATGTAAACAAATTAATGTGTGTGTGATAAGACATGTTCTCTACATGCATCGGGTGTGTGACGACCTGTGAACATCACCACCAGTGAAGTGAGGTAAAACAGAATGTTTGGCAGTGGTGGACAAAAAATAAAATAAAAACATCAACATAGTTTTTAATGAATGACAAAAGCTACCAACAAATATAAGTTGCCATCCTGTTATCTTACAGCTGCATGTTAAAACACCATGTGCATAAGATATGTGGTAAAATAGTTTCCATTGAATTTGGAAGTGAAAATATGCATTAAGATATGTGGGTATACATGATATGCAATGATTAGGAATGTATGTTACAAAATGTTGGCAATACTAATCCACCATTGTTAGAAAGGTAGTGATTGTTTCCTTATAAATTGAATTCATTTCCATCAAAATTCAAGTACTGTCACAAGCACAATACACTGCCATGTGATGCACATGTAACACACATTTTTAAGGTGCTCATCTATTGGGAACTATTTCCCATACTTCTGGCAAAGAAACAAGGGAGCGATAATACGGGCAACAATGGCAATCACATCATGTGCCCATCACTGTTATGACCAAAAGACTGAACCAGCATGCAAGCTTTTCATTGTGTTGCAGGCACCTATTTCTAACCACAAGCCTGTTATTGTACTGGTGGAAAGCTTTTTTAGCAAAGTTCACTGCAGGACCCCATACAAAGTTTCGCCAATATTCACATAGTAAATATTGAGATGTCGCAATTTGAATAGGCCATTTTTAGTTAAGTTGGAAGGCTTTGAAATAATATCTGTAATGTAAAAGATTTCTTGAAAGTACCTTCCCTACCATATCTGAAATGTGTTCTTTTAAAAGATTAATATATTGGGAACACATTTAATACTTTCATTACGTACTGTTTGAAAGCTTAATTTTTTTAAAGTATTACAAGCACCAGGTAGGCAGATGCATTACCTTAACTAACATTTGACTAGATACACACAAACTATGTTCAATATGCATTAAAAAATAAAACCACACTATACTTGAAAATCCATAAGAAATCTACACCACACTGAGAAAAAAGTTTTAGGCATCATGCTTCAGTATTTCAGCAATTGCCTCTTGGGCTTTTAGCATTTGTAAAAGTTTTTTCACAAATGCATTAATTTTTAAATTTTATTGCAGAAACAATTTCTAACAATTTATTTCATGCATAGGACCCAACAAAATGTTGTACTTTTTAAAAAGATGTAACACACTCTCATGATAGCATTCAGCATTACTCTGGATACAGGCACAGGCTGGCAGCTTCAATTTAGAGACTAAAATTATATAAACTAGAATTTACACCTAACGTAACTTTCAGGCCCTAATTACTGATGAACTGAAAATTCTGCCTAGGACAATCAATCACAAAAGAACTGTATTATTACATGGATTACAATATACAGTCAACAAAAAGGGAATAGAAAATAATAATCCTGTAGTTAAACAAATTAAAAAAGGTTAATAATTCTATAAATTAAAGTACTTAAGGCCCCTGAGTTTGTACAAAACAGGAATCGTGATAAATTTACTTCTTGGGAAAAATTACATTATCAAATGTGTGCTTTTTCTTTAACTTAATTTTTAGGCTGCAGTGATTTTTCTTAGATTCACTGCTTCATAATGTATTGATACAACTTACAAAATGCCCTCTGCCACCATGTTAAAGGAAAGTGTTTATAATTAAGATCTGCACATGACTGTTCACAGCACTAGTAAAGATAAAGACTTTAAATACAGCCCAGAAAATTAAAATGCACAACAATATCAAGGTGTAGTCCACCGCTTGTTAAAATAAAACAGTACTGAGTCACTACTTATCCCTCTTCTCATGCCACAGTATGTAACAAATGAAAATCTCTAACATCACAACATATTTGTGGGCTATATTTATGACCTAACAAAATATGCACCTATAAAGACATAAAAACCTACAAACTTATTTTCTTATAAAATTTTATTTTGTCCATAAACCTTATATTTTTAACATAAGATAAATTTCTCTATCTGGTATGAGTTTGGACATTTCTCAATATTTAAATGCACTTTTTTCCAAAAGCTAAAATACCAACTGTTAACATAAAGCATTAACCTATCAGTGTAGCAGTCATAAAATGTTTCTGTATCAATATACTTGGAAAAATTATACATATTATCACACTGATGCATTTTATTATTTAATAATACAAGTAAATTTTTTTTTTTTTTGAGAATTTCCTTTTTTTATTGTTATTAAACTTTTGCTTCCTTTATCATACAAAGCTCAAGCAAAACCAAAAATATTACACAGTCATCACCAAAACTGCTTAGTTCCTAGTTTTGAAATTTCAAAAGTTTATTTCTGCAGGAATCAGAACTTAACAACTTTCATGTATCATTATTCGAAAATTTAATATTTATCAACATAAAATTTATACCATTTCACACTAATTTTAAACATAAAAAAAGTTAAATTTTCCAAAAATAACTATTATTTGCAAGGAAATAATTTATAATTATGATTTTAGAGGAAGTTATAAACCTGGATGAAGTTAAACTTATGAACTAATACTTTAATTTCTGAAGACATTAGTTTTACAGGCTTAGGATGATATTTAAACTTTTACAATTCAAATGAATAAATAAACTTTAGTGTATTACAGTTTTAATGTAAAATATGTGTGAAATTTAACTGATTTTTATGAAAATTTTAGCATATGTACATAATAGTACAATAACAAAGCAATGCTTTAAATAGTAATTTCCTTATGATCAATTAACTATTACTCTATCTCACCTATCCTTTTGCATCAAAAACTTGGTGCTATTTCAGAGAGTTTGTGGCTCATTACATCAGTACATTTCATGTAAGAGTAAACATTTTCAAGCATTTCCAAGTACATGGGTTGATCTGCCATTATGCAAATCCTTTCACAAGGTTGGCATCAATATTGTCTGAAGGAGAAAATAGATACATGCTTCACACTTAAACCTCCTTGGAGGGTATATGAGGGTTCTCTAGTGCCCTCACTAACATAGGCACTACATATTGTCACATGAGTCACAAGCACTACTCATTAATGAGAGCAGACACACACATAATGATGGCAAATATTGCCCTAGCTGTAATAATAGAAGATGCAAAGGAATTTTGTGAGGGGGAGCAGAGCTAATAGAAATGCAGGGAAAGACTATGTAAGGAAATAAAATTCAGATCCTAATTAATTACATTTTTGCAACAAAACAAAGGTGATTGTGGTGATAATCTACCTTGTCACCACCCAGAACGTTAACAGAGTCGCCACAATGGAGAGGAAGGAGGTGCAGATTAAAGTTTGGATTTTTATACTGAACATTTATAAATGGAATGGGACCTACATGATAACAGCATGCTCCAAGCAAATTGGTACCATCTCAATGTTCATAAACTGAATCATGCCAGAGCTGGGAATGTATAGTACCACCTACTCGCCACACAAGCATGATGCCTTAGCATGCACTGCCACAAGAAAGGACACTACAAAATACTGCACTAACAAAGTAAATGCAAACTACAAACCAGCACATCTAATGATCTAACATTATGCAAATCAGCATTTTCCTTTTTAAAAAAAAACTTGAAGCTTGCTTGATTTAGGTCCTATGAAGAGGAGTGTCATTTCTATTTCAAACTGTAACCTCCCACCACCAACCACCCCTTCCTAAACTGATATTCAACATGAATGTGCAAAAATAATGTTTATACTCACTACAACATGCAATACTAACTGAGGAGCCAACAGTTCTAAAAATGTTTCTAGTTCACATTATTATGAAAACTTTGGTAATGACACCCTTATATTTGAATAAATACAATACAGGCAGTCCTTTACTTTTAAATATTAAACTTTCACAACTCAGATAAAGACTTCCTACGAACAGTCAAATGTATCACATTGTTACTCCCTGCTAGCCAAATTGCCAATGGTGTGGGAAGTTAAGCTTGGTATTTACTCGTGTATTGCCCCCTTTCTTGTACACCCCTGTCACTTATTTCTGACTTGTGATTTTACTAATTATAACAGTTCTTGCCGATCCTCACATCTTGCTTTTACTAAGGTATTGCAGGAGAAAATTAAACAGAAAAAAGGCCACAATGAAAATTTTTATAAGTTGACCATGTTTCATGACACATATCACATGCTAGGAGATGACCAATACAGCTAGATGGCTGAATGGAGCTTTGTGTAAGCATGAAATTGCACAGATGCAGGGGGAATGATTTCAAAAGTTAGGATGGGGTGCCAACTAAAAAGTCTTGCAAAAGAAAAGCTGGTATTAAATGGGAAATAATGTAAATAACTACTGGAAGATTAATTATAAGCTTACATTATTAAAATGCTAAAATTAGGATAAGCTGTGCCAACTGAACATGATTACTAGTTGAAAAGAAAAATTATTGATGTAGTTTACAGGCAGTTATGGCTGGGTTTCTCATTTCACAGTATGTACAGATTTGTTGTAGAGGCACATGACAGTGGCACATAAGTTGCCTGAAAAATAAAATCTTTTGAAAAATAATTTATTACTTTAACAAAAATGAATATGAAATGTCAGTATGGTTCAACATGTCACTATACATAAATTTGAATACTGTTAAAGACTATGGGAGTAGAAGACTGAAATACACACTGCCGACAATAACCAATGGTCGTGTAGCTGCCATTCACTGTATTCTAAAAAGTCCTACAAAGAAATTAGTTTCTGCTAGGGATATGTGAATTAATGAAAATGATTTGATTACACATAACTTAATGATTACCTGAGTTGCTCCCCATTGTATGGGATCAACTACTGGGGAGAAATGCAGGGACAATAATTGCACTACTGGTGCTGATAATCTTCCAAGGATACCTGAAGTCCAAGGTGAAACCTTCTTACTCAGAGGAATATGACATGGTTATACCTTGAAGTTTAACAAAGCTATAAAATCTTCTAGACACTGTCATCAACCATCCTTTCAATACAAATTTTGCAAAATTGTACAGTAAATGGATGACTGCAGAACATTATCTGATATCAACTAACAGATTCAAACACGCTTATCTGCCTACTGTCTGCCAATGAATCTTAACATCTTGGAAAATAATTTCTGGAGGAATTATACTATGAGTTTAATGGTAAGAATAATTTCTAGCAAGCTGGATAACAGAGTAGACACCCTTGCAGCGGAAATATAATTCTGGCCATAACAGTAGTGAAAATGATGATGATCCTCAGTCCAGGGTAAAATTGTAAACAACATAAAGTGGTTTAGTGTTTAGTTCTTTGATGGCAATAACAACTTTCCCAAAGCATAATTTAAATTAATTTAAGAGTGGCATCTGTACATAATATTAAAATATATATATATTTTGTAGGTAAAAAGCATGTATTATGTGTGCAAACATCACTCAGATTATCCAAACCAGCAAATATCTTCTCTGCTTCTGCACATTTACAGTGTTCTTTTATTACATTACCACACATAAGTTTTGGAATGTTCATTGTGTGTACAGATGTGCAGCATTGTAAAATGCTGCACAATCACAGTTCAACATTTACAAACTTTGATGGCAGGTAGATGTATGGCTACACCAGCTGGTTGAGATAATTTGTAATTAAAACTGAATATTTGTATAGTTTCACTTTTAATGTTTAGAAGTTCATTTGCTACATTTATTTTAAACTTCTTGTAAAATAAGTAAAAAAAATAAAAATAAATTTCCAAACATTTTTTTATATCAGAAAAGCAGTTTGTTCTTTGTACAGACCTCTCTCCCTGTTTGAAAACAAAAATTAAGGTAAAAATGGGGAGGCTATACACAAGTAAATACGGTATGTACGAACACTTTAGCATCTCAAATACTTTAATTCATGATTCAATGTCTTCAATAATAATAATAATAATAATAATAATATATACAGTGAAACCGCGTTATAACGAGTATGGCCTGTAGCGTCACGTCTGCTATTGCGATAGTTTTTAAATGCACCGTCATTTTCCCTATCATTTAAAAGGTAATTATTTGGTTTATAACGCAAATCTGTTAATGAAGCCTTTCCCTATAGCGATATGAACATTTGTAAACTCGTATTTTTAAAATGTTTAAACACGTTGTATTGCAAGTGACATTCACCCACTTGCCACGCGCGAGCCAGCCTTTGTTAGTCTGTGTCGCACTGCGACACTCGCATCAGCCGGAAGCTAGAGAAGAGGAACGGGCGGGTGTTGTAAGGAATATGGCAGAGGGTATGTTAACAGGGGGGAGAGGTACGATGGGAGTAAAGCTAGTCTTGGCCAAGAAAAGAAGGGTAAGCTGGAAAAAGTGTAGNGCTAGAGAAGAGGAACGGGCGGGTGTTGTAAGGAATATGGCAGAGGGTATTTAACAGGGGGGAGAGGTACGATGGGAGTAAAGCTAGTCTTGGCCAAGAAAAGAAGGGTAAGCTGGAAAAAGTGTAGATGATGGGGATGGGAATTGTGGCGGCGATATGTTAGCAGCCTACTGCTCCTTTTATGTTGTTGGGGTAGGAAGACTGCCGCTTGCAAGGTCATAGCATCGCCACGTGCAAGGCTACTAAGGGGAAAAGCATGATTACGTCTTAACAGTTGCTAGACAATGCTACATTGTTTATGATACAGTAGAACCCGCTTATAAGTTTCCCATTTAAAGGGTTTTCCCATCTATAATGCATGATTTTTCTGTTCCAGAATGTTTCTCCATAAGAACAATAACAAACATTCCCGAAAATAATGTTTTCCTTTTCCCACGAATAACGCAAACTGTTTCTGATTAAGTAATTTATTTCTTGTCTCCGAGCCATTTCACATAACTTTAATTCACAACTGAAAGTATTTCATTACATATTCACATGTTGTGCCAGCCTTTTGAAATTTTTCCCATGGAAGGAAGCACGTTAATAGGAGGGTGACCGACCATAACACAACACAAATACAGTGTGGATTTTCTGTCTTTCTAATTTTGACATGTGCAACCAGGAGATCAAATTTAAAAAAAAAATTGGTATTTAAAAAAAATATTTGTTTAGTTCATTTTATAAAGTTGTATGTTTATTATGGTGCATAATTTTATATCTTTTGCTGTCCAGATTCTTGAATTTTGGTGTTTCCCTCATAGTGTTTTCCTGCTTATAGTGTCACTTTCAGTGACATGCTGGTTTTGAGAGGTTGGCTATCCTCTGCCTTACACGGAAACAAAAGAAGGTTTGGAGGAATAGGATAAGGGGGCGAGGCGAGACAGGAGAAGAAGAGGTAGGTGCAAGAGAGACAAGGAGTGAAATAGCGCGCTGATTGGTAGGCAACTAACTAACTCCCGCAGCCGGAAAATTTTGGGGAGGGGAAGAAGGAGGAGAAAGCAACGTCGTGTCTGCTGGTTCAAACACAGGATTACAAGGGTAAATACAATAAAAATTTATGGGGCACGGTAAATTTTCTTATAACCATAACTCGCTATAGCGATAATTTATTTTGCCATTGTCAACTATCGTTATAACGCGGTTACACTATAATTTACAATTTTTGAAATAGAAAATGTAACATTTTTTATCATAATTAGTGATATTTAGTTTTCTATAGATTCCAGAAATGGAATTCCATGTTTAACATGTAAGTCGACTTACACATACTCAACTTCAACACACATTTATCACACACATTATGTATGAAAGTAGATACACGCACCAATACATGACAGTGTTTCTTTAGTCAAATATGTTAGTGTGACAATGCAAGCATTATTAACAAACATAATTATTATAATTAGTATTCAAGTGAAATTAAAAGTTGTTACGATTATATTCATAATGCTTGCTTTTTGTATACATAAATTTGATAGTGATATTTTAAATACTGCAGCAGTTTTAGATATCTATAGCCTTTCAAATAACAATAGAATTTTACATGAAATTTGCACCATTCTAATCCACTTTTTTTTAAACAGGATTTTCAAAATAATTCCTTGCACATTTTACTTTTTAAAATACAATTATTTAATAAAGATTACAGTAATACCAAAATAACCATATAAGGAAATCCAGTAAATAATGAAATTTAAGACATTGCTTTTTAACAAATGAATGAACCATTTTTGTCTGCGGTCTACATAACAGTAGTATCACAAGTTTAGCTGAAGTATTTTCGTTCAACATCACTGGCTGCAGCAATCCTCTGCCTTCTCCCAACATTTTTGCGCCTTGTCAAATCCCTCAGTTTAGTGTTACTTTGCCTCTTCTCTTTCTGTACTCTTTCTTCACGTTCCTTCTCAGCATAACGTTTGTCCAGAGCTTCCTAGTACACGCCACATATATACATATTCCTTACAGTATGAGCCACAGTATTCAGAATAAAAATAAAACATACACATGCATGCATACATGGGCAACACATGTGCGCACACAAACAAACACACTTCTGAAAATGGACTGACATGTGCATAGCATCATTAGTAGAATCTAAATATTTATTTCATGTTTACTACATAATAAATTATTCACAAACTGAATTCCCACTAGTTTAAAAAATATATGCTTTTTTTTTGCAAATATTTTTCTAAAACCTAAGAATAGAATTAACAAAGAATGTAACAACGACCATCAAAATTTATATTACAAGAAAACTTTTATTCACTAACATTACTGTAACACTTGGACTGCTTGCATGATAATTTATCACATCATGCCACCTCTTTAAATATCCTAGTCCTTAAATCTGCTACAGAATGAGATCTAGAGATGTGTGACAAAATACACACAGTCATGCATGCCCAGCAAAAACAAATCATAATATTACACTCAAATATTAGTATTAGCTTTCAACTGCGGCTACTCAGGTAGTGTTATGGTGTTTTCCAGTTTACCAAAGAAACCTGAAGATCACATATTTTCAGGAAGTGACTCTACAATGTGAAGAATGTACATGCAATTACCTTGTAGTCGTACAACATGACCAATTCCGTTCCATGATAACGGAGGTCATCATTGGACGGTGTTGTCAGCAAGTGAGCAGTAGCTGCTGACGTAAAGCTGCTGTTTACATTTTGACTGGTGTTCTGATTCAAATGACCTGAAACACAAATTTACTACTGTAGTACTACGTTTTCATTTATCATTATGCAAGTTTAATGAAGTTAAAGCTAAATCAAACTCTACGTAAAACCAAAAGATTAAAATGCCCGAAAACCCTCGTAATAAATCATAATAATAAAAAACCTATCGGTGCCATTTTATATAAATGACTATGAATTTGGATAGCTAAATGTGTAAAAAATTACCACCAATAATTTATTTACAACTTCTGCTGCTAACATTGTTCCATTTTACACTTTCGAGATTCAAATGGATAAAATTGTAATATAGTAGAAGCATTTTTTTTCAACCTACTAGGACTGCACCCCAGGCCAGTAAGCAAAATGGCTTGCTAAGATAAAAATAAAAGTAAGTTTCTGACTGCAGTGAAATTACTTGTACTGTTTAACTATGTGAAAAAAATCAATAAAGTTGTGGAGCATATATAGTTTAATAAAGTGAGCATTGTAATTTTATGACAGTGTCTGACAATCCACGAGTATTACTTTGTGTGAAGGTTCTTTACATACTTCATAGTACGTACAAAAATAAAACAGTGTTTTCTACACAATTATAAAAATAACACAACACAGGAAACAAATGGTTCAACCATAGACTGGCTGAACAGATGCTGGTTACGGGTGCACCTATGAAATTACCCAAAAGTTAATATTTCAACTTAAAAAAAAATGTTTGGTGTCTAACATTGACACACACTAATGTACCCATACCCACACTTAATGCCTATACACATACACTACTAAAACAAAATCATAACAAAAACAGACAAGACAAGTACAAACAAAAAAGTGACAAAAATACACCCCCACAAACACACTCACCCTCTTCAGGTGAATGAAGAAACCAGCGGATGCATAAGTGTGCAACCCGCTCACACCGTAACCTGCAAGACAGTTGGATTGTTATTGATTGGGCTAAGAGTCAGTTTAAAAAAAGTTTTACATACTATTACTGCTGACTGGAATATCAAAATTAGTTAGTAACCTCCAAAATACTGTTTAGCTAATTATATTAATTTTTTTCAAGCTTTCTTCAAGAATTAACAAAATATAATGCAACTTAGAGTATAAGTTTGGAGTATACAATTTATTACCCCCAATAATTATATTATACATGTGCTCACAGCAACACATAACAGAGAAAAACATCAAACCTAAATGCAGAAAACCAATTTTTCAATAATAATGAAAGTCGTAACAACTATCTTGTAAGAAATTACAATCACAATAATTTATGTGGCAGTAATTTATTGGTAAGTAATCATGTTTACACCCCACTATCTTAATATAATGCTCAAGAAATTAGATTGTAAAACACTACTTGACAGCTGTCCAAAAAAAAATCCCCTGCATTTCTATTAGCTCTGTTCCCCTTACAAAAGTTCCTTTGCATATTATTACAGCAAGGGTGATGTTTGCCATCCTTAGGAGTGTCTGCCCTAACTAATGAGTAGTGCCTGTGACTTTTGTGACCAACTGTAGTGCCTATGTTAGTGAGGGCAACTGTAAAAATGTTAAAGTGTTTTGCTGAAAATTTTTACTGAATTTAATTTCTTGCTTGGCAATGAAACAGTAGGTGAAAGGCAAGTTGCTGTGGAGGGGCCGTCCATGTTAACTGGACTTGCAGTTGTCCGAGGTGGTGCGACTTCCTGGGGTTCAACACCTTCCTTGTGTGACAACTGTAGGATTTTGGCATAGCAATAGGTGGTCCTGCCAGGTGATTTGGAGCACCCCTGGGTAGTGGCCATATGTAGGATAGCTGAACCCAATTCTGCTGATCTCAGCTGACGGGCAAGTTCATGATGATGCTTCATGATGCAGGTCAAGAGAATTCAGTTCAGGCAGGCATGAGTGAAAGATGTCGCACATGCTGGTTCATAAATTCAGATTTGGGGACTTTAGCCCCTGCCAAAAGCTGTTGGTTTGTCTTGAAGTGCTTAATTTTAGAGTAAATAAATTGGTCACAGTGTTTAATGTTTAGTGAGTGTTAAAGTGCAGTTTGGCATTCAAATAAGTTATTATTGACTTCTATGTTAGCGGATTGACTGAGCTTCCGAAAGCGGGAAGAGCTATTAATAGGATGACCATTAATCTGCGATGTGGAGATGATAACACTTAAGTATCATTGGAATTATTTCAATGAATTTAATTTAAAAGGAATTACAGACATAACTTTAAGTCGGAAATTTCAGCAATAACCTATGATTGATTAATCAGTTCGGACTGTAAACCAGTGTAGGCTATCAATGGAAAACTTCCTCTCCTCTCGCAAATGCAACACATGTAAGTACTCTAAAAATAATGTAAGTGAAGCAAATGCTAGTCCCAGCCTCTGTGATAAGAAATGAGGTAGATGGGAAATCTTTGTGCTGGGATTTTTATTTCTTGAGTTTGTATTTCACCAAATGTAATTAAAAGGTAGATGGAGTCCCAAATGCAGCATACAAACCATGTAAATATGTATATACCTGTGAGGAGAGAATATGAAACTGAACATTACATACAACAGTATAGGTGGGAAATGGCACTGGCACAGAAAGATACTGCATGTGGCACCAATGCCGAAAGAAGGCTAGAAGAAATTTCTACAAATAAAAAGTTAATATATTTTGTCACCTAAATATGTAGAATTTTATTAAAAAATAATTAATTTCCATAATTTTGATTATATTATTAACTAATATCTGTTTATCATTTTCATTAAAACACTTTATTTATACTTTTTCAATGTAATTTAAATTATGACACACCTGGTCTGGTCACTGTAGATTGTAAATAAAAATAAATTAACAAAAAGTGGAAAAAAGAACACTGTGTGGGGAGGGGGAGATACATTTTCGTGGTCCTAAAGGCGGTGACATGGTAAATCTGGCCCTGCACGTTAAAGATTATAATATCAACTACCATACTTGGCACAGCAACAGAAATTGCACAGTTACTGCAACACCAGCCATTTGACATGTTTTAACGAATTAGGTATAGTCCTTTTTGGGAATTCAGCATAAATTGTTTCAAACTTATTGTTCCCATTTCAATGAGCTTGTTTATGAATTTTTGTTACAGGAATGGATATTAAATCTCTTTCTCATTTTTTCAATATTTGATGGGTTATTGTTGCAACACAATATATGAACTTGGTTACGACCAAAGCAAATTTTATTTCAAGTCACAAATTGTGTGTATTTCCATGCTTGCACAAAATACTTTCCAATATAATCAACATAAAACTTCCATTCTTGTCCATACTTCATCACTCATTCTACAATTACGCATCAATACACACTAGGCTATCCGAGTACATCTACTACATGTCCATAAACTTGCCAAGAAATCACCTTCTCCCTGCACCTGTAAGAAAGTCTTTTACTTTGTTCTCTTTAAAATGGTTACATCAGTGGCACAGCCATTCAAATTCATAGTCAGGTGCTTATTTGCAGGAGAAAAATTATCAGCATTCTATACACACCTTTACGTACCCCAGTGAGCAATGTTAACTCCACACATTTTCTTACAGGTTGTGTATTTTTAAAACACCACGTATTTTTTGTGTCACAGTCGCATCCGGCTAGAAGCCTTGTTTTTCTTTTGCCATGTGCTTCAAGCTCAGCAGTTTCACCTCATATCATCTCACATCATCTCTTTTCATGCTATTACTATTCATGAAAGGCATCGAAAGCTGCTTTTTAGGTAAGCTCATGCCATCTAGTGAAAACCCCCAAAATTCAGCTGCGTGCTTGTATAAAAGTGCTCACCGCGTATCGACCGTGCATTCTTCATCCCACTGGCTAGCTGTGAACATCTAACTTGATGATGCTGCACAATTCCAGGCTGCACTTCTAATCACGATGTAGTTTCACGGAAGTTAATTTTACTTATGTAGTTTAGATGTGCTACAACGTAGTTAGTGCTGATAGGCTTCATTAGTGTAGTATTCAACCTCTGTTATGGGTAAGTGTTATTCTACTGTTTTCCTGACCCAGTTTCGTGGTAACTGTGATTTTTGTATTAATCTGTGCTCGACCTTTACAGAGGTCGCAGTTTCACAGCATCACCGATTGCAGCTTGGCAGTCCCATTTTGCTGTATCACTGTTATCTGAGTACCAGTTCGTACCAACCTGTAGTATGGGAAGACTGCAGCTTCGCAGTCTAACCTAGTAGCGGTGACGGGGTACTCGTGACTCCAGTCATGTTCACCGAAGAACGGCCATGGTTTTTTTTGGTTTCTTCTCACCACCAGCCATCTTTACTTCATTTTAATTTTGATTGAATCCACAGTTTGTGAAATTCCCACAGTTTGAATTTTCAACATTTTGTGAACTTTCAAATTTAAAAAAGAAACAAATGAACTATCAAATCTTAAAAGAAATTTGTACATCATCCAAACCTGCCTTACTAAATATTTTGTTAACTAAAATATTAATGTCCTGGCACTCAAATATGAACATACAATAAATCTTATTTGTACGGGAACCCTCTTTTTTTTTCTTCACTATAATACAAGTTTTTATTATGTCATTCATATTCACTTTCTTATGGCAGCAAAAGATATAATGTTTACTGTTTTTTATTTAAATTATATCAATGTTTAATGTAAGTACTACTCATGGAATTATTTACTTTACTCCCCTCTGGATCATATATAACCATTAATAACCTTGTACTATCATTCATTCATTCATTACTGTTGGCCTTTTTTATCCAGCAGGCAAATGTTTTGAATACTGTATATCTTTTTGGTAGCAGTAATTATGGTAGCAGACTAACAACCAAAGTAAGGCCATAAATTATTAGGTGATTTTACGAATTGATTCTCGGAAACCATCAAAAAAACTAAAACATTAATGGAAAAAACCAAAATTAACAAACAACAATGTTTAATTTACAAAATCCTGTATCAGCTGATGCATAAACAAATGAAAATTAATATTACGTTGGCTAATCTAATTCCACTGCCGGCGCACATCAGACAAGCAGGAAATACGTGGATATTAAATAGTTCCATAGATTAATTAATACATTTTATTTTATGTGGTCACATAACAGCTGTTGTTAGTATTACAAATTAAACTTCGCGTTAAAGTAGTAATGTAGAAGTGTTCAAAATGAAATACAAATTAAAACTGTTAGTATTTAAATGAAACACATCTTCAAATATTGGGAGTTCGTCGTATTTCCCCAGTCACCATGCCATTCATACATGCTTGATATTAATTCTAAAAGCCTACAGAAACATCACAGGGTATGGTTAAATTATTTTTTTAATAATTTGACGAAATGTATTTCAAACTCATGTTGTTTCGGACCAATAATAAGAGAAAATTGAACTTTTAAACAGACAGGATTAAGAAGCAGGCGAACTTGCTGCTACCTATTGATACACGCTGTGCTCACAACACGCCCTGCCACGCCATCTGTCAGCAAGCTCCCGAACAATACAAGCCAGTAAAAATAGCTATCTTGTGTTTAAAATAACAAATTCCTTTTGTTCTTTTCGTGTTTTGTTGTACCGTATTAATAAGAAGAAGAAAGTGGGATGCGCGTGGGTAGTTTCTAAGAAATTCTTACGTTATTACACGCCATATATTTCCAACTTGAGCTCTTTAGTATCAGAAATATCAGAATAACTGCTTTGCAAAAGTCGTCTGTGAGTTGTTTGTTGGCGAATGAAACAAATTGCGTTGTCAAGCAAGTTCTCTGAACTGCTTTTATTTCCCATCTTAACATATTAGCTGTAACGTCCAAAGTGTGATGAGAACTACAATTAAAGTCTCGTAAATTTTAACCCAAATTTGCTGACACTAATAAATTAAAAAAGAGTTTACAAATATTTTATTTGTTGCAAGGTTTTCGTTTTTACTTTTATAGCATACAAATTTTTTATACGTCAGTCCATAAATACATTAAAATTTCTTAAGCATTACAATGACAAGTGGATTAGCTGAGAGCATTTTGGTAAAATATACAGCCGCCACTTGACGCACCAGCTGATGGCGAAAGGCTATATAAACAAAAAGTAAACAATGGTGCCAAAATGTCAAAATATTGCCAAATTACAAGAGAGAGAGATAACAAGCATAATATAAGCCAAACAACAACCTTTTGTTCGCCATTTTGTAAGATGGAGCTAAATGAATTAATAAAAATCTTTTTGTAATATCTCGGGAAACAATTGAGTTTCTCTATTTTTCTACATAGTTTCCATGTTTGTTTAAACATTTTTCATAACGTTCTACAAGCTTTTGTATGCCTAAGTCATAGACGTCTGCCGCATGTGAGGATAACCAGTCTGTAACTGCTTCTATCACCTCGTCATCTGTGATGAAGCGCTTGCCTACCTAAAGGCGTTTACCTTTAGATAGTGGAACAAGTGAAAATCGCTCAGCGCCAAGTCTGGACTGTACGGTGGGTGGTCAATCTGTTCCCATCCAAACGATCTGATTAGATTTTGGGTGTGAATGGCAGAATGGGGTCTGGCATTGTCATGCAGCTACAAAACTCAGATGTCAGAAGGCCACGTCGCTTATTGCATATTGCACGTTGAAGTTTAGTCAGAGTAGCGCAGTAAGCAGCCGCATTGATTGTTGTCCTTGCTGCATAAACTCAACTAACAAGACTCCACGTCTATCCCAAAACACGGTTGCCATAACCTTGCATGTTGAGATTGTCCACTTGGACTTGACCTTGACTGGTGATGTCGGGTGATGCCATTCCATTGACTGATGTTTAGACTCTTGGGGTCATGTGAGAAACCCACGTATCGTCCCCTGTGACAATCGTCTCTAAAAATTGATCACCTTCCTTATGATATCGGTCCAAAAATCAAGAGCACAAGCCATTCTTTTCATTTAGTGTTCCTCAGTAAGCAGCCTGGCAACCCAACGTGCGCACAATTTGTGAAATTGAAAATTTTCAGAGACAATTTTGTGCAAAGTTGTTCTACCCACATTCGGAAATTCCAATGCTAAAGTTGAAATTGTGAATTGCCGGTTTTCACGAATCTTTTCGTCCACTGCTTTGACCAAATCTTCTGTTATCACTGATGGTCGGCCTGATCGTGGTTCATCATGGACATTTTCCCGTCCGTCCTTGAAAGCTCTCACCCACTTACGCACTTTGCTGTCACTCATCGCATTGGGGCCATAAACTTGACTTATCTGTTGATGAACCTCCGCTGCTGAAACGTTCCTTGCTGTCAAAACCGAATACTGACCGTATTTCACAGTCGGCGGGCTGATCAATTGTTTTAAACATTTTTAACTGACACTGTAAACAGCACACTGCAACAATACCAATGCAAACGGCGTCGTTTGACGAGCAAGGCATGCCGCGAGTCAGTGCGCATGAGCGTTACAATGCTCGCGCTACATTCAATTAACTACTGCAATTCGGAGCTTACTTTCCAAATAACCCTCGTATCTATGACAATCATGGAACATGCTAATACATAAACTTTCTGTCTTCCATTATGCAAATCGTCACATGAACGATGGAGGTAGAAGGAAAAAAAATCATAAAAAGTTCAGTTTCCTGCTATTATTTTTGTCTACAACCAATACATGAGAAGGGTGGATTTGTTGAATCAAATTGTGGAACACTATCCATTTTCGTATAAGAAACCACAAATGGATTCTGAAGGTAATTTTTATTTCTTGGACACATTATGCCATATCTCAAGGATCAATCAACCGATTCATACCAACATTACACGCAAGTATCGCTACAGTAGGGTTTGTAAATTTAACATATGTTACATGTGGCAGGCATGTTTTAATGGGGTTTACATAAATAGTTTAGATTAATTTGTTATATCTATGAAACATTTCAACAAAAATCAACCAAATTTTGTATGCAAACAGTAATAAAAGAGAAGCATAATTTATGCATACAGAGATTATCTTTTACAAGATTTTTCGCAAAGTAGATTCAGGTGAGTAAAATTAACATTTTGCCATATTTCTGGAATAATTCAAATAATTTCTAAAAAAAATTTGTACAACTACAGAAGGCCATGTAAAGTTAAATAATTTAAATCAGGTCAGGCACTGATTTTTAAAATGGCAGCCATATAAATATTTCGATGTTTGGCATATCTATTTAACAATTTAACCAAATTCAACCAAACATTTTATGCTGAATGTATCTATTAGATGCATGGCATAAAGTACTTTTTTTTAGGCAGTTTTGTAAGATAGCACCAATTATGAAAATAAAGTTTTTATGACTTATCTCGGGTACCAATCAACTGATTTCCAAGAAATTTTCACACAAGTAGCATTATAGTAGGCCATGTAAACTTATATGTTTTAGGTAGCTCAGACACTTATTTTCAAAATTATGGCAGTGTAAATATTTCAGGTTAGTGAACCCTATCATTTGAAACATTAGACTGATTACATCCAAAGTTGATGCTCCGAATCCGACCTTCGTGATGAAGCTGATTGCAAGCTAGCTTAATATTAAGAATTTTTCAGAATTTTAATCCCGGATAAGTCACTCGTGTATTTTAATTGTCATTGTATGGATTCACATGTTTCTGGTTTCATCTCTAATGATATTGCTGTCAATGAGACGTCAACACCTACCTACCATCTAAGCTTTTAAGAACATCACTGAAATTTATTTGCACCCATACAGAGGAAAGTAGGTTCATTAGTTATCACTAACTACTTTTTCTTTGTGATTTTGATTTACTGATGACCCATTCACCTTTATTTGCTGCGACTTTGGACTTTTGATTTTACAACATGGAAGCAAGTTCTGTACCTTCACGCTTAAAAAGAAGTTTTAATTAGTCATTGAAGAACATGGAGTAGCACATGACCAAGACCTTGTTCTTAACCCTAACTATGATTTTGAAACAAAGGCATGCAGTCATGAATTCTTTCAAGAGAGCAAGGAGAAGAAAGGAATGCCTCACGGTCCTCTACTGCAACACAGACAGCAGTGACAAACTGAACCTACTCAAATGGAGGTTCAAGGTTCACGATTTGAGTTCACGTGTCGCCAAAACTATGCTGCCCAGCCACACATCCAAAACATAACAAATGTCTAGTTGGTATTCTTACCACCTAATATTACCAGTGCACTTCAGCCCTTGGATCAAGGCATCATCAAATCTTTCAATGTGAACTTTTCAAGCAAACACACTACCACTACTATTATGGATCTGGATATGTGATGGACATAGAGGGAAAGATGTCTTCAAGACAATCACATTGGGATAAAATAAGCCCTGAGATGATCGATCCACAACTGCTTCCAGCATGCACATATTAAAAAGGATGTTGAGGACTCTCAAAATGTTACGACTGAACCCCCAGCCTGGACCGTTGACTTAGCTCCTGCCTGGACTATTATCTGAGCCCCAGCATGGCACTTCTACAAGCTTAAAGTACATTCTGCAATGCAATGAGGAGATGAGGTGACAGTCTAGGGAAACTTGTGATGAAGACAACGCAAAATAGTAAGAATTGTCAGACAAGGAGGGAAGAAGTTGAAGAAGAGTCATAAATGCCCAAATACTCCAGGAAGACCTGCCTCAATGTACTACAATAGTTGAAAGATTTCATTGAGAGTGATCCCAATACCACAATGGAATTGTTAAGCAATTTTGAGTTCTTCCAGCTTTATTTATTATGTTTAAAGTGCCCGCAAATGGCTCATGGCCTTAGTAAAGTTAGACTAATCAAAAAATTATATAACAAAAGTAGAGCGATTATGGGGACTTTGGCACATCGGGACCTTGGATCGGAGCATAAGGGCTATTCGTGCTATCATACCGGCCAGACTGTGACCATCTTGGACCATGGCGGCCTTGACCTTAATTCTGGTGACCTTTGACCTTGAAAAACCAACACATCCCGAAAATTATAAAAAAAAATTACAAAATTACTTATAATTTGTTTGAAAAAAAAATATTTATGGAGGTCCCCTACACTCCCCTCCACCTATGATCATTTTGTCATCTGCAGTCCGCCATCTTAATAGGTGTCAGCCAACGTCTGCAATCTTAGGTTTCTCATTTGTTTATATATTACTAGAGTTTGTCTCTCACCTTCCTTCGACTGCCATATTGGATTTCATATGTTTTCATCACCTATGTGGCACTAGTGTATTAATTTACCCACCAGGCAAGTTAAGTTGTCACTTCAGCCACCAGGTGGCAGAAATATTAGATTATGTTTTTTAAAGTATAAGTGGTACTTATGCACCCTCCATATCTCAACAAATAGGTGGCATTAATTTCTTGATTTAACTGCCAGGCGAACTGCTGGTATCTGCTTAATCTGACTATTTAGCAGCGTAAAGAACTATTGGCATTTATATTTATAGTCAAAGGAAAAATCTATCATTTTTAATTCCTTTTTAAAAAAAAATTTTTTTCCAATCAGCAGTATATCAACAAGCATTATATATTAAATCAACTTTTTTTTTTGGATTAATATCTTTAATTAAGACCAACCAAAAATATTTTTCGTTTTAATGTTTATTAAATTACCATTGAAATTAAGTATTTATTCTGTTACCCCTCACCTTCCCACTTTAGTCCAACCAATTATTTACCAACGCTTAATCCCTTATCACTACCGCTCTTGTTTTCAGCATTGTCCACCAGAGCATGCTGGTGTGGGGAAAGTATTTCATGGGAACAATGTCGACCCTCGGCACAGTTTCCCGTCTGATACCAGAGATGACAGATCACGCTCTCATCCCGCATCTTTTAGCATTCTGACAGGTAAGTTCAGATATTTAATTCCATCAGGTCGCAGGACATTATCAAGCATGCACGTAATGTGTGTGTATATATATATATATATATATATATCTCTGCAAAGTTAATAAAAATGGTTTCATGGAGGTACAAATTGCATTCCAACACAAACTAAATACCTATGCCTCCAAAATAAGAGCAGGTATTCAAAGGATGTTAGCACACTTTTGGCTCGAATGGGGGCAAAACATCGCTGTTGGCTCTCCACATAAAAACGCAACTAATAAAATTTAATGTATGGCTCGAACGCAGCTTTGCAAAACAACAAAAGGAAGCTATTCAAATCGAAAGGCAAGATATCAAAAATACTGTAAAATCTTATACTGTAAATATATGTAACGAGAAAGAAGCATACAAACTGAGTGTTTGAGAAGTATTAACGAAAAATCAATTACAGAGTGCCCCTTCCCCTCTAAATATCATGTTTGCAACCCCCCCAACCACGGCCGCGCCCTCCCTAAACCCACAGCANTTGTTTAGAATTCATGTTGGAAAAAAATCATGTGCCATGTATGGATGCGGCATGCTGCATTCTATATGGTAATCATGGCTCAAAAAACCCAAAAACAGAGTTAAAACCACTTCGCTACCCCCGCAGTATGCGATATGCACAGGGAAGTAGCACGTGCATTCCCCCTCACCAAGGCATAGATGCTCATCATTAAAAACCTTTCCTCACAAGGAAATTTAAGGAGCAGGAAAATATACCCATATGGTTACTCCACATGCAGCAATTTTTCTAGTACCCATTGTCAGCATATAAAACTTTTAATACGCATAAATAAAGCATGTATAGTAAGTTTTGCAGGGAATAAATTATATGCAGTGAGGAGACACTAGCGTAAAGGTACACCCACCACAAGTACAAAATCATAAAAAACTGTTACATTCAGCAAACAAATTTCCATATTTTCATAATTCATGTGCGCTCGCTCCATTAGGAGTTATATCTGATCCGCGGTAAAAAAAAACCCCACCCTCCCCTTCAGAGTTCCACCACACTACTATGTGACTTTAGCCGAATGAAAAGTGACATGCGAACATGTGTATGTATATGTGTGCGGCCTCTAATCCATCAAGTGTCAATAGCATTCACTCTTTACGAATTACCCAAACTAAAACTTAATTTCATTCTCGAAATGCTAGTCCACCATGCAGATTTCTACCACAATACAAATCCCAGCAAAGACACGTGAATACAATTCTTATTGACCACCCTTCAACCTCGTCGAGACATATAAGGAAAGACTTCACGAGTGCGAAAAAATTTGAGCATATTGCAGCTAGTGCATTATGAAGACCATGAAATGTTAGTTATATTAATCCCTTTCAAACGTAGAAAATTATTTGTATGTAAAATTTTTTTGTAAATAAATTCTGGCTCAAACTCATCCTTTGTTTTTTCTATAAAAAATGTCATATGTTACATTTTTTATTAATTCTAGCAAAACCAAAGATACTTTGTGATGCTGTGAAACTAAGAAATAACAGGGGAAAAAAAACTATCATTATCCACTTGCTCATATCTCAAATACACACACACCTACACACCCACAAAGACAGAGTTCGAAATATCCCAATTGCAGGTGAGACAGATGCATTAAAAAACTATTAAGACAAAAGTATAATTAAAGAAGTGATCACGAGTCCCATTACAGAAGTAAACGAGAGGCACGTGCAGTCGTAATCTGAGCTTGCGCACATGGCCAGCTGCGCTGCACTAGGTGTTGAATTGGACTTTGCCCTAGCGCCGGGAGGAGGTTTGTCGCTCCAACACCTTTTTTTTCCTTACGCAAGCCAAATTTAATTCATAGGATAATAAACACAGATATCTGTATGCACAAATCAACACCAGGGCAGACCCATGTTCAAGGGGACTCGGGTTCGATATTCGACTCGTTTGGGACAAATTTATATTTTAAAAATCACTCAGGGTGAAAGCCGGGATGGTTTTTTGGTTGAGTCCTTACTTGTTCCCACTTGCCCTATCAACTTGCTCCGTCTTAAAATAGTATGAAATTTACTTTTGTTATTATTTTAGCTTGCACACCTACTAGATAATGTAAACTCACGCTACTATGTAACTGGAATCTAATACAGTCATGAATAAAAAAATATTCAAGTGTTTTCCTTATACGAGGAAATGGGTTGCGTCAAATTCCGCAGAATTGGGCTTTCAGAATCATGAGCCTGCGTGGTTTCGAAAACGAAAAACATAAAAAAATTGCAACACTTAATGCAGACAAATGTGTGCACATTAACTTAAAAAATCACTAAATTGAGCACAAAGATATACTTGGTTTCAGCAATTCCTTGCATATTTCAGGCATACTGAGACACCATTTTGCATTTTGCAGGTATTTAAAGCTACTGTTTGGCACACAATGAATTGTTGGCCAGTCTGATAACCCTACGAATATATCCCAAATTGGGTCATTACTGTTCTCTTCGTAATCCAACGAATGACACCTTTCATCCGCTAATGCATATGCTTAGAAATATTTCCACGCCCACGTACATAGTGGTAAATTAATGTTAAACCGTTTGGGAGGAAAAAATCTAACAAATTATTTACCCCCTCACATTTGCAAATACCAGTGTAGTAAATAAACCTCCTTTCATAAATAATTAATTATTTAACCCTTGTTACGATGGGAAAACCCAAGATATTTTCGCACAGATATATATATATATACACACACACACACACGCACAACTAAACACACTACACACACACTACACACACACAAAAAACATACTCGTACGAATGAAACCAAATTAAGTTATGAAAAAACAGGCCATCCATTACAGAAATAAGGGGGAAAAAATGGCCCAGTAACAAATTTCAGATAATACACTTCATGCTAACAGTGCTACATATTTATATTTCCGAATCATATCGATATTCAGCGGTGAAAAAAAAAACCTAGTATTTAAGTTGTATTAATCTTGAACCTTCAGAGGAAATGTCTCTGTTCACACACCAAAAACTGATAAAAAAAAAAAGATAAAAAAAAGTATAGATATATTTTTCTTAAATTACAGAGTACAAGTCTTATCAAAGCTAAATACNAGGTGAAAAAAAAAACCTAGTATTTAAGTTGTATTAATCTTGAACCTTCAGAGGAAATGTCTCTGTTCACACACCAAAAACTGATAAAAAAAAAAAAAGATAAAAAAAAGTATAGATATATTTTTCTTAAATTACAGAGTACAAGTCTTATCAAAGCTAAATACCAATTGTAAAATAGTCCCCAGTTCTTTGTGAACCTGCAGAGATAAATACGCATGTTGGCAATGTTTTAGCCCAGACATGCCAGTGTATCACATAGTCATACGAACGATACATTTTCGAAATGTCAGGAGCGAGAGCTAAATCATCCATTATCTGGGTTTATTTTTGCGACAATCTTTGTGCACCTCCATCATGCCCAGAAAGAGTTCTGATGCTTGCTACCATACTTGCGCTCTTTAGGACCTTCGTGATGTCATGTAGATACAAAATATCATATATGCAAGTACATAAGCAATAGATTAACAAAAAAATATTTAAAATACTCATGTTTACGCACATGAGGTTTCTTACCCACGCATAATTTAAAAAGTATCAGGCTGCAGGAGACATTACTCAGGTCAGAAGGCCTACTGCAATCTGCGAAATTATAAAGATTTTGACACACAAGTTCAGCACCCCCATCGAAAATGGCACCCCAAGCCCATTTTACAACAATTACATCTTCCATGGTGTCACATATGAGGGGGATTACAGTTGCTAGAGATCTCATTTCCTATCACGAGTATGCGTACAGCATCCTTTCTTTTGAACTCAAATTTTCGCACAGGAGGTCCACCTCAACACCATCCCACTCTTCACTTGGACTCTTCCCCCCAACACGACAAGACAAATTCGATTTCCGAGAGGGTCGCTCCCAGATTTTCCCCCTTTCATTCCTCAAAAACATTCCTTCCTCAGTTTGTTGGTTTGTCAAACAAAACTCAGCCGACTTAAACAACACAAGAAAGACATAATAATTCAGATTGAACCATATTCCCTGTAACACACTTTATCGTTCAATTTTTTTCTAAAACAGACCCTTGCATTCGATTTTATACACCTCTGAAATAATACGTTTTTCAGAAAAGCAGTAAGGTAAGGTACAGTAAATTAAAAGTGGACATCTAACACACAAATATACTATCCAACTTTTTCCATGCATTCAAACTTTGCATTTCTGTGTTGTTTGCAGATGATGGATAGTACAGAATGGTTTCATTCCATGTAACCCCTTTCCTTACATCCACGGATGATTAAAGATCTCTCTTTACTGTGCAAGACAATCAAATGTCTGAGTCTATCAACAAGTTTATTGTGGTCATCAGGAAATATGTAGTCTGTGTTCATGTCGCCTTATGAATTCTTCACATCACTTTTTTCAGCAAAGCCTGCGAGTAGAATTGTGAGGACGTCGAACAAATCGCCACTATTATCACCGTGAACACGTTCTTCATTATCGTATACATGTGAAACACACATTTACATTTTTTGTGAAGCACAAATAAATTTAAACAAATAATTACCAGAACAGCGGTTTTTGCCAGCAGCAATGCTGAACACAATTTGAACCTTGGAAGTGAAACCCATTTATAGGTTCCACCTTAGACCGCACAATGACCAGGTGCACAGACACTGAACCATCCTGATGCACAACTCGTAAATACACTACTGCGGCATAACCCACCTTGCAGCTGTCTGAAAAACCATGGAGCTCCACTAGAAATTCAGTAGCGGTCACTAGAGGTCCTCTGGGCACATAATTTCTTCCAGCAGTGAAAGCTCTTTCTTGAGCTGTAACCATTTTGTGTGAAAAGCGACAGGAAGTTCTGCATCCCACTCTACACCGTGGATCCATAGTAGTTGAATGAAGTTCTTCACCAGCAACAGCAGACAGGACAACCAATCCAATGGGTCAAATATTCTTGACAGATCAGAAAGAATTCCCCGTTTAGTAGCTGCTTTACTCTAAGGTTGCACTCAATATGAAAACTGGTCAACACTAGGATTCCACAGCAGCCCTAAAACCTTCAAGGTGGTACGTTCGTCTGAATAAACAAGTGAGAGAGAGATTGCTGGAGCTGAGATGATGACTATCTTTCAAGAAATTCTTGACTGTTGCTAGCAAATTTCCGAAGGTGAAATCCCTCCGTTTTCAACAACTCGACTAGTTCCACTTGGAGGACAGATGCTTCTGCCACTGACTTCACACCAGTATCAATATTGTCTCCATATGTATCTGAGATAAGGGCTGCTGCTGCAAAGGGGTATTTGTGGTCTTCATCCTTTGCAAGTTGTCGAAGTGTACGAAGAGCAAAAAATGGAGCCGATGCTACCCTGTAGATTACTGTTTTCAAATTATACTCTTGAAAAGACTCAGATTTATCTGAACGCCATAGAATTCTCTGAAAATCTGGATGCTCAGCATGAATTAATACTTGTCTGTACATTTGCTGAATGTTAGCAGTGAACACAGTATGATGCAGACGGAACTGCAAAATCATATCACTTATCTCACACTGCAATTTTTGGCCTGGCAGCAATACGTCATTCAATGAGGTACCTGATGAAGTTTTGGCTGATGCATCAAATACAACCCAAAGCTTGGTAGATGTACTATCAGGCTTCAAGACACAGTGGTGGGAATTGTACACAGCTGAGGAACACACTGTTGCGTCCTCAGATTCCAGGTAGTGATATAATCTACCATAAATTCTGCATACATCTGCTTGAGCTCAGGGTTCCGGCAAAATCTTAGCTCCAGACCATGTAGTCGAGTTAGAGCTTAAGGTCTGGAACTTCCTAGCTCGGACTTTGCTGACCTGAATGGAAGGCACACCTTGTACCTGCCATCTGCAGGTCGCTGATGAGTTTGCTCAAATATTGTTTCACATTGTTTCTCATCTGGGGTAAGAAGAGCAGCCATGGGTAATTCCTATAACTGCCAAAACCTCTCATGGTTTCGTCAAGTGATGAAGTAGCACGAAGGCACGTAACAGGTTGTGACGAGGGTTCCACACTTTTAGAGTTCAACCTTCCAGTTACAAGCAAACCAAACAGAGAATTCATGACAACTGGTGATTCTGGACACCCTTCAAGGCAAGAGCCCGTCAGTATTAGTGGAAACAGTTCGGCTCCAATTAACAAATCAATAGTGCGAAGAGTTCCAATGTTGGGGTCCGCCAAGCATAGATTCGCTAAATGTTCCCATTGATTAACTGGTAAGTTAGTGTTAGGTAACATACCACTAATTTGATTCAAAACTAGCATGTCAGCGCTCCTAATTGGTGAGCGGGATCATCAACTGGCTTCATCTGGCATGTAGTATAACCCTTTGTGTCTGTCACTGGTGACTCTGAAAGACCATGTACTGGTATCAAATATTTTTGCCGGGGAACCCAAATTTCTGCAAACAGCTACCAGTAATGAAATTTGCTTGGCTGCCTGAATCTAGAAGCACTCTATCTGTGTAACTATTACCAGTTTTATCTTTTACACCAACAAGAGCTGCTGCCAGCAGAACAAATTATGTATCTGCCAAGCCTGTGAGGGTAGAAGCAGGAGTCAAGTAACTGCTTCCACTCTCAGTGCTGTCTCTATTTGCAGTGGCGGTAGTTCGTCTTTGAGGGACAGTTCTTCAATGTGATGTCCTGAGGCAATTGATACAAAGGTTATACTTTTACCTTTTTGAACCATTGTCTCGGTGAAAGACAAAAAAACAGTGAACACTTAGAAAATGTGTGAGAGCCTTGAAACAGTTAACACTGTATCGATTCTTCTCCTGCACTTGAGACCAATGACTGTGTGACATGGTAAGGAGTAAATTTCTGTGAATTCTTGTACTTCTGCCCTCCAGCCAAAGATTCAACGATACCTTGACAACCTTCAAGAAAAATTAGGAACTGAGAGAGTGTAGACAATGTTGTTGGATCAACAATAGTGATCTCCCATTTCTTTCTAAGGTTCAGATCCAGCTTCCCTTCAAACAGATGTAACAAACGTCGGTCCCCAGTTTCAACCGACACATTCAAAACCTTTAATGCAGCTGTGTGTTCATGAATTGTGTCTAACAACTGCAGCAGACTTTAAGGGTTACTTGAGGTTAAGTGAGGTGCATTAACAAGTGCATCAATATGATGAGACACAATAAGATGCCTATTGTTGTACTGTTTCTCAAGTAAGGCCCAAGCTACCTCATAGTTATGTGGGGTGAGTGGAAGAGACTGTATTAATGACAGTGGTTCCCCTAACACTGACGACTTCAAATACAACAGTTTTTGAACATTGCTTGACAAACAGTTTTGAGCAACTAATGTTTCAAATAAATAAGTAAAGTTCTGCCACTGCCCAATTTCACCACTGAATGTTGGCAGCTTTACCATAGTAAGTGCTACCCTCAATGTAGACCCAGATGATAGGCGTTTTTGCTCAACAGATGACTGAGACAAAGACTCTGCAATGGTGATTGTGTTGTAATACAAACCATTAAAATCATCCACACGTTCACGATGAACGTCTGCATCAAGGTCGTCAATGTCTCATGCAACTGCTAAAATGGGTAAGTGATCTTGATCAAAAATTTTATGTATGTTTTCCAGATCCCAGCATGTGGCCTGAAATAATTTCATTTGTGAAGGGTTTTTTAGTGCCTTTTCGCCTAAGGCCGAAGCTGTTTGCATACAGTTTACAGCATGATCCATCCATAGATGAGCCGCAACTATTTTGGAAGCCACTTTCATAACTGTGCATTGCAATCAACCTCAAAATGCACATGAAAGACAACGCTAAGAGTCATTTAACCTAGTAACGCACGAAGATTAATAAAAAATTTCAACCAACACTTGTATATTCACGTTTTGATGTACATAATTATTGGCACTGACTGTAGTTCGCATTATTCACGAACCGCCCATTCACTTCATAAACAAATATATTCCGATTTTCACACATTTGCTGTTCCAGCCACTCACTTTCTCAAAAACAAAAAAAGTCTTTGAATCTCACACAAATTCAAAGCAATGCGAGTAGTGTACATTTTTATAACACGAATAACGTAGTTTATACCACAACACACCACATGGAAGCACGAAACGCGTCGGCACGAAATCACCGAAAACCAAAAACTGAACATGGTACGAAACTACTGTAATTTCTGTGATCACTTTTACAATCAGGCGCCTGGAGGACCAAATGGTTAGTTGGATGGGAAAATTACCCAGTAATATTCGACAAAGTTTGTCGTGGCTGTGCACCCGTCAATAGTTCGCAGGCCATCTTTAAACGACAACTGCAGATTGCAGTACCACAGACAATGTACAGGTTACAGCGCTGGACCTGGGAAATACAAAAACTTTGAACTAAAACTTGGTACATGTCAACAAACACAACACACATGATGCTAAACACACACAACCCTTGTGAAATAAGAAAAGGGGGGCCATATACGAGAGGTAAGATGTCTGTGGCCTACACTCCACGTTCCCCCAAATTTCCCTAGGCGGAATTACCAAGCATTACAGTCATGATCCAGGCTGAAAATGAAGTAATAGAAATCAAGTCCTTTGCCACCCTGCATCAAGTGGAGCAGAAACTCCTTGGGCACACCTGGCTCACCGAATAATCAATTGTGGGCAATGATGCTAATACATAGGGAACCATGATAGAGTTGCAGTGAACTGGGAAAGTCTAACCAACCCTGTTTTGCAACATGAAATTATAAGCAAGCTGGTACAGCACCAGTTAGTCCCTGAAAAACTAGAAGACTTGCTGCACATCCTGAATGGAAATATGGGCATCTTCAAAAATGCAGGATCACTTAAGCAAACTCCAGCCATTACCCACAACTTAAACACAACCAGCCTATATACTGCCGACCTTGTCAGCCATCTGAACCTCGGCGAACAATGATTCTGGAACAGGTAAGCAACATGAAAGCACAGGGAATAGTTGAACATGCTGATGAACAGTATAATTTCAGGGTGGTCTTAGTCCCCAAGAAGGGCAGGGGGCTAAGATTTTACATTAATTCCCAGGCCCTTAATGATACCACCTATCCAATCACTACCCCAGGCATTAACATTGCCTATACTATCAGAGACCTAGGAGAAGCCAAAATCTTTTCAACACAAGACATTATAAGTGGAGACTGGTACGTTCCAGTACATCCCAACTCACATAAAGACGCAGCATTTATCACACCAGAAGGGGAAACACTTCAGTTCCGAGTAATGTTATTCTGAAATAAGAATGTTCTACCCACCTTTCAGAGGCTGATGTCCTCTATCATCCTGACCAGCTATGTAAGTAAATTATATTATGTTTATTTGGACAACATAATTTACTTTATCTCATGGGAGAGCATAGGGTACACCTGCAGAAGGTCCTGGAACATTTTTTGGCTTATATGGCTTGACCTGCCATTTAGAGAAATGTAATTCTGGCAAAACCAGTACAGATTACTTATGCCATACCTTCACCACTCAAGGGAATTACCCTATGCCTGAAAAGGTAACAAAAGACGAGGCTCCTCAATACCTGCATCAGCTGAGGAGATTTTTGGGCCTCTGCAATTGGCCGAGGGATTTTGTAGGGTACATAGCAATATTAATGGAATTGCCTCTACAACCTGCTCCCGAAAACTGTAAGATGGAAATGGATGGAACAACAACAAAAGGCCTTCAAGAAGCTCAAGGAATGTACTACCACCTGCCAATGTTGCATTACCTGCCCCTTGTTCTACAAATGAATACTTCCAGCATCGGGATGGAGGCAGTTCTTTACCAAGAAATCCCCAAAGGCCATAAACACATCGTACCATGTGGCAGCACTATGTTTAATCAAACAGGACGTTAATAGTATATCAACAAAGAAGAGTGCTTGCCCAACATTTGGGCTATCTGTAAGTACAGATACCACTTGGAGAATCGTCCATTCATCTTCATAACAGACAGCAAAGCCTTAACCTAGCTTCAGTCGAAAAGGAGCAAAAAAGGCCAAACTAGCCAGGTGGACCTTGTTCGTGATGGAGTTTGCCTTCGACATGGAGCATTGCCCAGGCAAACAAAATGATCTATCAGATGCATTATCCCGCCACCATCAAAACACCAAACGGTATAGCAGCTCGAAGACTGGGAGAGGATGTTACCTCTCTCCCCTCCAAACCATGTCGAGCCAAGCCCAGAAGTACTGCAGCAAATCTGGTTCCAAGAGAGCAGACAGCTTTTCCTGGAACAGCAGCAGCTGGACCCAGAGATCCAGGAACTAATGACAAAAAAAACCCATGAACAAGGAAATGCAGGACGTCTATAAGGTCATCATCGGTTTTCAAAGTGCTATAGCTTGGAAATGGCTACTAGTATCTGAATAAAATGCAGACAGTTCAAAAGAGGGAGTGCCCAAGTTCGTACACAAACACACAAACACATAACATCCAATTTCAACGCGCTGTAGTGACTTGACAACAATTATTACACATTTGTTACAAAATGCTCCATAATTGCAGTTACATCAAGTTTCCACTGGAATGATCACAAATTTTCTATGTGGCTTCCTCCAGCCACACAGAACACATCAAGTCGATAGTCGAATGGGAGCATTCAAGTTTCATGTGGTGGGCGGGAGATGTTGCTAGTGTGCAAGAGAAATGCTAGTGACATCTCCTGTCAACCATCGGTCAACACCTGTCAGTGTTGTTCAAGATGGTGAGCCAGCCACAAAAAGCATTTTGTCCCCTCCAGTTCCACGAGTAAAAAACTGTTACAAGTGTACAGCATGAATTTCGTTGACGATTCCGCATGAAAGTACCTACTGCCCAGAGTATTAGAAGGTGGTATAGCACATTTACAGAGATGGGATGCTTGTGTGCCACAAAATGCTCAGTCATCATCGCACATCAGAGTAAACCATCAAGCGAATTCAAAATGTGTTCACTTGCAGCCCACAAAAATTGACACGGTGAGCAAGCTGCAAGCTTCACATTCCCCATCAAACTGTGTGGAAAGTGTTATGACAATGTTTGGCACTAAAACCCTACAGAATTCAGCTTTTGCAAGAATTTCATGATGGGGATAAGGAGAAGCGCATTCAGTTTTACAACTTTGTTCTGACGAGGGAAGAAGAGGATGGAAATTTCCTGTTGTGCTTGGTTTCCAGTGAGGAGGCAACGTTTCATTTGTCTGGACAAGTGAATAAACACAATATCTGCATTTTAGGAAAAAACAGCTGCACGCTAATATAAAATATGAAAAAGATTACACTTAAGTTAGTGTAACGTGCAGTTGTGTGTGGAAAAGTCTATGGCCTATTGTTTTTCGCAGAGAAAACAGTCACAGGAACCTCGTACCTTTGCATGTTGAGGGATTGACTTTTCCACAGATGGCAACGATATAGCAACGGTTTCATTTTACAAATAGACGGTGCAACCCCGCACTGGCACTTGACAGTGAGGGAAGTAGGGATGGGTCGAATAACAAAAAATATCGGTTCCTGTACCGATTCTACAATTTAAATATTGGTTCCATTTTGAATACTTGCATTTTGCTTGCAACTTTATTCAAACAATGCAGGTAAAATTCATTAAATGTTTTATTTAACCAACCGAAGAATAGACCAATAACAAAGTGTGAAGATAAGATTTAATGTATACAGATAAACTTGTATTAAATATATTTAAGGTTAGTAAATATGTAACAAATTATTCTTCTTTTTTTTTTGTATTAATAGGTGGTGATTGTGATATGTTTGGAAAATACTTTAACTAAATAACTCGCAGTGCTAAAAGCCTAAACATTGTGGCGTGGCTTTAACCTATGGTCATTAAAAGAATGTAAACAACTCCAGTGGGCGGCCTGCTTCCTTTTTCTTTTTACTTCTTTTACCAGCCGGCTTCCTTTTTCTTTTTGCTTCTTTTACCTGCCTGCTTCATTTTTCTTTTTGCTTCTTTTACGTAGTGACAGGGCGGCCCGGTACCTTTTTTTTTTGCTTCTTTTATGCAGTGACCTGCTGGTTTTTTTTTTGCTGTGTTGGAATGCCACACCTCTAAAAAAAAAAGTCGCTTCTTCCCTTCTCCAGCCCCCTTCACTAGGCTATTCTCTGCCTTACGCGGAAACAAATAAGGCGTGGAGAAATGTATCGATCGGCTAGCAGTGTTGCTTACAGGGGCAGGCTGCGTGATAAAGACAGAGAAGGGAGAGACCAGTTTACCACTACCACTCCTTAATTTTTTTTTCATGTATGGCAAGCACCCCAAAATTTTTTTCCTTTATTTTTGGGAAAAAGGGAGCGCTATACAGGCGGTAGTTATTTTTGTAAGGACAGAGTTTTGCAGTAAATTTATTGCTTTTTAGAAACGAGAACCGAGTAGTAGTTGTTAACCTAAAACCGGTTCTGAGTCAAACCTCAAGAACCGGTATAAATTGGAACCGAAGAACCGAACAGACCCATCCCTAGAGGGAAATTTTGAACACTGAATGTCCTCAACACAGGGTTGGACTAAATGGGCCTCGAGAATCAGCATTTCACCTTTGACCACCTCTCGTTCACCCAACCTCACTGTATGCAATTTATTTTTGTGGGGGTTCATCAAAGATTCGGCGTACGTGCATCCTCTCCCAAACACTTTGGATGAGCTGAAGAAACACATTACAGAAGCAGTTAATTCTATGACAGTAGACATGCTACATAAGGTATGGGAAGAGTTCAACTATCGAATTGATGTGTGCCATATGGCCTAAGGAGGCCAAATTGAACATTTGTGATAATCCCAATGAAAAATTTGTGTCACATTTTGTAACAAATGTTGTAAAGTCACTACAGCACTTTGAAATTGGATGTTAAGTGTAGATGTATTCATATTTATGAACCTGAAAACTTCCACTTACGATCTTTCAGCATTTCATTCACATACGAGTAGAAGTTTCCAAGCTCTAGCACTCTGAAATCGAATGAAGACTTTATAGACACCCTGTAGTTTGGGCCAGACCACTTGCTCTATCCAATGATTGGAAGATTTTGGTCCCACATGCTCTCCATAAGTGTGCCTGTAAACATCATCACGACAACCCACATGCCATCCAGGAATTCAGAAGACCATTTGGCCCATCTTGTACCACTAAAGATGGGAGGGGCTAACAAAGGACGTACGAGCTTATTTTGAGCAGTGCCAGCTGTGTGCCCAGCACAAGGCCTACATCAATTGCAAAGAAACAAACATAGATGACTGACAACGGCCTGGACACACATCACTGTCAATGTGATGGGGGCCATATCCCTGCAGCCCTAGAGGGAAAATATTCTTGCTAGTAATAACAGATCAATTTTCCTAGTGAGTGGAGTCCTTACCTAACTAAAAGACCTCGCCTCTCATCAAGATCATGGAGAGGGAAGTATTCCCCAGAAGGGGATATCTGAAGAGTATCCCAAAAGATAACAGCACCTAATTCACAGGTCACCTGTGGATGCAAGCCTGCCAATACTGGAGAGCTGAGAGCTTGGCCACACCTGGGTACCACCCTCAAGCCAACCCAATGGAACGAAGAAACCAAGAGATCATTATAACATTTTCTGTTTACTTTCAAATGTTTATCTATTGTGGCACAGACACAAGGCCATTTGGAACCTCCCCTAGCTTGCTGCTGCATATTTATTTTTCTTGCAATAATCTTTTGTATCTTTCAATGAATGCTTCCAAAGTATATTGTATATCTTTTGTCTTATTTTCATCTCATTCACGTCTTCAGTTTTCCTCTATCATTATTGGTAATTATTATTATTTTTTCCTTCTTATTTGTAAAAAAATTTAAAGTAATAATAATATATTTAGTTTCTTCACACAAATTGCATTTTTTTACTAAGTCAAATGTAGAATATCACTATGTAAGTTTGTTTCTTTAGGTTTTTTAAAGTATTTTTACAAACATATTTCCCACAATCACAAAATACTTCCTCAAAAAATGGATTTCATATCTTTACACTATTATTGATTCCATAGATTTGTATTTGAAGGGAGCTGACTCCCAGCAAGGTCATCGTCTGTAGTCACCCCTTGAGCAAAGCCAGTGAGAAATTTTGTGTTGCATTTGCACCCAAGTGGGAACGGCCATGCCTAAACATGGAGACACAAGGTAACATGTAGGTCATCAGATAAATAGCAATTTTATGTCCTTGCCTTCTATTAAATGAACAAATTATGTTTCCAGGCTTCTTTTTTTCCTTACTTTATGTGATTGGGGACAACCATGGTAATGTAATTTTGGGTAATATATATGTGGCTACAGCTTTTTAAATGTTTAAAATCAAAATGAATTAATATAACTGCTCTAAAAATAAATCTAATATTCTGTCGTTCAATTAAAAACAAAGACAATATGGACGGCTAGGAAGGTGCAATATCAGTATATTCAATAAAATAAATAATGTAAGCCTTTATAAGTGCATTGTGATGTACATTTTTTACATCATTTCATAGCCTACTTAAATGAATACTCATGTTACACCAAAAACAAAAATTATTTTACAAAAGGACAACTCATTTTATGTAAATAAAATTAAAAAACCATTTTTAGGGCAGCAAGCAAGGGGATAAAAAAATGATAAGATCTGTCCCCAAGGGTTTTTTAACATTGCCATGTCTGGGAATGAATAACTTGTGGTGATTAGGAAATTATTATTGTTGTTAGTGGCACCCCTGGAAATTAAAAAGGCGTAACAGTAAGTAATGACAGCTGAACAGATTAGAGGGAAAGCTCTGTTTCAGCAAGCTCAGATGATATTATCTTAAAAAAAAAAAAAAAANGATAAAAAATTATTTACAATAATATTTACATGCTGTCATAAATGGGCACTTTAATATTGTAATCAGACTAAAACCCTTTAAACTATTTGATGAGATTTTGTAGACATAACCTGCAAAATGATATCATGGCTTGTTTCTGTACATGGTAATGTCACATTTCACTTAAAGTAGCCTTTCTACCTAAGGTTTTTTTAAATTATAGTAGGTATATTGATTACTGAACAATATAATATTTTAGGTCACGTAAAGCTATAATTTTACAGGGCTGTGGTTTGAAACACCTAGAACTTCTTAGCTAAAAAAATTATTGTGTTTGTAATTAAGATTAAATATACTCTACCCAGTTAACCAATCCTGAAAATCCTTCTAGAACACTGTTCAAGTGGCCATCAAGCCTTGATGTAATTTTTTATTTTTACAAGGATGTTGTAAAAAAAATTTTGAAACCAGAACCATGCCACCAGAGGGCTTCACATTTTAAATTTATAGATTATCCAGTATTTTAGATTTCATTAAAGTAATTATGGTTGTAGACTTTCCAAATCTTTGTTTAGCAAAAAATTTTATTGATGGAAAAAGTCATTAGCTTACAAGAAAAACAGAATCATTGTATACTGTGTTCTTTGTTAATAAAACATGAATTAGGCATTAACCCTTCCTGAGTTTCCTGAGAACTGAGTATCCTTCAGTTTGGCAACTCAATGGAATATAATTTTCAAATCATTCTTATAGTAGCCTGTGAAAATTGTAAGGGAATACAGTGTCTTTGAAATAATTTGTCACTGAACTTGTACATTTTAACAATACAATGATCTGAATTAACATTGCCATGGAAGTTCACAATTTACAACCACCCTGTAGGGCTCAAATTTTTATATTTATTTCAGCCAGTACCTGATCGTCAACATAGGGTACACAAGTAATAGGCACAATTTTTTTAACAATTTTTCTAACACCTTGGAAACCTTAAAAATAATAACTCTAAATTAGTATCTACCCATGTACTTTAAAATGGAAGCCCGCAACCAACCCAAATCTGTTTGACCCAGATAACTCCATGCAGTGGGACCCGAATCAGAACATGAAGAAATTGTGGGCAGAAACCACCCTCCACCTCTAACGCAACTGCCAGAAAGATCAAGGCGGCCAATAAATACATAGCCTAGGACATAGGCTATCCAGGAGGGTGACTCAGAGGAGACTATCGAGTCACTTAACCCCCTCCCCACCTCCCCAAATGCAGAATTACTCCACAGCAGAGGCTCACCCCACCAACAGATACTTCTATGCCACCTCACTTAGATTCTGAGGCATTAAGGGTAAAAATGTCACCCGAGTGCGAAGCTCCTGCACCACCATCTGAGTTTAGTAGTTGGACATAAATAAGCTGCACCCCAGTCGTTCTACAAGTGACTCGAGGGACCTGCAGCCCCCTACCTCAAGAGGCAGATTGACCAGTCAGCACACCACAAATTCGAGAACCACTCCCACAGTGAACATCGCCACAACAGTAGACATATGCCACCCTGAGAGCCAGAACCCTGGTGGGTCCTATGCCACCCTCAGACCTGCTGACTATGCCTGATCCAACAGGGCAGCATTGCAGATCTGCAACACTGTGGTTGACTCACTGCACCCGCCCCAGGATGCTCAAAGGGCACCAGATGAGAAGCCTTTCTATTCTAAACTCTGCTAGAGTTCACTCCCCATTCTAGGAGGAAGCGAGGAGAGAGGGGTGGGATGGGGAGGGAAGGGAAGGGAAG
>NQII01000170.1:745050-768195 GCA_002778355.1 Clitarchus hookeri
CATAGAGGGAAGGAACAGGGTATGAATTAACTTTTTTTTGCAGTTAACAGGAATCCAATTTGGATATTTAAATTTTTATACCACAATACACTCATATCTTCCAAATCCTTGAATCGGGACACACAGGCTGCACACTATATATGTAAATGTCCGTATCAAAATTCTGAACCATCAGCATTTAAAGTTAATATTCTTTTAAATTATATAATTCATATTTATTTCTCCTAATGAAACCTGTGTCACAAACAAAGGACAAATATGTAATTAAATTTTTAACCCAAAACCATTTCAATTCATTATGTTTATATACCTCATTACATAACAGTATAGAATGCAACCAACGTGGGACAAATCCATTACCCATTAAAAAATGTAACTAACTAAATGGTCAAAGTAATCAATTGTACTACAAAATATAATTCTTCTTATATGAAATGGAATCTTATCAAATTATCTAACATAATCAATAAACTCACATGCGTGATGCTGCATGTGCTGCAACTGGTTCGTCCTGTATGTTGTGGATGTGACCAGGTATGGCTTGTTTAGTGTCTGCTCTGTGGCCATTTATTCTCTGCCCGAACGTGTTAATGGTGAGGCACGGCCTTCTTTAGTGGGAGGCCAGAGTGTTAAACTTTGCAATGCTGCCGAGGAAGCAAGCAGGACGCCGAGGAAGCAGGCCGGGGGGCGAGTCAGACCGCGTGCTGTCAGGCGGACGCACTGTTGCTAAGTTTACGTTTATTAAACTTGCCCATGTACAAAAACTATGATATTGTTACCAAAATTGCTACTCTTTAAAAGACTAGTTATTTGTGTATATACATCATAGAGAGAACTTTCGGCAATGCTTACTTTATTTATAAATAAATTGTAAATCTTGTATATATTTCTTGCCTGTTCTACAAAAACTCAATATTTTCAATTGCTTCAAAAGGTTTTTAATATTTCTGTCGAGATTTGTATATGGCAATTAGAACCGTGGGTAAATAAGACCCAATTTATTTTGTTAACTTTGTGTAGGTACATATTATCGGTATGCAACAAGAAACTGATTAAAATTTATATTTTGTTATGAAATAGTTTCTTACAAACAGGTTGCAGTTTTTTACATTTCTAGTCTTATTTTAATTTGTGTAATTTTCTGTTTTTTTAATAGAGTACATAAATATTCTTCATTTTTATTGTATGGTACATTGTGACTCTGTTAAGACTTACCAGTTTTGTTGTTAATTGCTAAGATTTTTCTACATAGATTGTAATGACGCAGTAATATTAATTTTCGGAACGTGTGTTTCATTTTTTTTCGCTTTGCCAAGCTACATAATATTTTTATCGGGTTTGAAATTAAAAGCAGTGGTGGTTTGTTTTACCCTGATAGTTTATCGGGCATACGTTTGCTGTTTTACGTTTATCAGGCGTCTGGTTGCAGTTTCGAAAGTTGGAGTTTTTGTTATGCATCAGCATTATTTAGAAACTTTCAGAATGCATCGACAAGTTTTGTAAGAGAAGTTCGTTTATCTTTATCTTGACGGCGCAGTTAAGCGGGACACAGCTCACTTTGGATGACGCTGCTGACAGATGCCGGCTGTCGTGCCCTTATCTGAGGAGAGAGGGGTGATAGGCAGCACAAGTGCACGTGTGCCTGTCGCCATATAAGTCAGTTGATATTGAGCAGTTGAATCAAGTCGCTCGTTTGAGGCAGTCGTCAACTAGTGCTCGCCTAGGCCGCGTCGGGCTTAGCGCTAACCCCCACACCGGCAAACTAGAACTTACTAGATTATTTTTTGGCCGGTGTGGGAGGTCGCTGCATTTAATATTCTTCGGGCAAGTTTTTATAACATGAATAATTCTTAAACGAATGTGACACTGTTGTGCACTTGTCTGGTTGTCTGAAACCTGTTCGTACTCTGAACTTCGTATGTGAACTGTGTCACTTAACTGGTAAATAAAAGTATGGAACAAAACAAAACCAGAACTTTATTTTATTACATATTTAATTGGCATCCACCATTTTACAGAGTCTCGTGTTACTCCGTCTTGAGCTAGTAGAGTGGTAAGTTATCGCCGAGTGGCAACTTAAAGCCGGCTATAACTGTGGGTGTGCCACGTTACAAGATTAAAGATAAAGACATGCTGACATTTTTATTTATAGCAATTCTGCAGTTACAAGTAAATGAAGTTAACTGTACTTCGATCAAATAATATGTTACGACATACAGTACTGTGTGCAAAATATTACATTGTAACAGAAATAAATGCAGCCAATAAACAGCAATACGTACATATGTACTTACGATTTTACTAAGTGTGTATACGTTATTTCAAATCACACAAAGAACATGCTCTTGTTTTCTGGAACTTTACTCTTCCATGACAACTGATACGTTTGGTGCCTTCAACAATTGTTCAGTAAAACATGTACATAATCCTAAGTTGAGAAAAACACAAAAAAAATTCTTCAAAGTGTTTCCACAGTGACACACGCAACCCACAAATTCTGTGAGTTTTGTATCGCACAATCCGTACTGTTTGGCTAAGTCCACAAAAAAATTGTTCTGATGTTTATTTTCGATTTTTTGTACATTATAGAAACCAAGAATTTCATTACTGTATGTGTTATCACTCACATACAACATCAACTGAAGTAATACTTGGTCAGCATATATATTGTCAGTAAAAGGATGAATCAAAAGTTCTACACAATAACCACAGCCAATACGCATACATTTGTGGGAAATATAAACACAAATATAGAAAAGTGAGGGCTCTTCTTTGACATTATCCAGTTTAACATTGAGGAAGTCTTAAGTTGTGTCATTTAAGGAACAAGATGAACTGCTGGTATCAGAATAACATAGAACTTTGAACACGTCAAAATTAAGTTTTACTTGTCCATATCTGGACATATGTAGCCCCAAGAGACTTCTAACACGTAGTTATTTTTCTATCTCACTTAACTGCTACACTGAAATGTTATGAGGCTATGGTGACGAAGCGGCTATAGCGCTTGCCTTCCACCAAGACGAACCAGGTTAGATTCCCAGCCAGGTCGCTCCTGGATTTTCGCATGTGGGAATCATGCTGAACAATGCCGCTGGTCGGCGGGTTTTCTCAGGAATCTCCCATTTCCCCACCCTTCAATTTCGGCACTGCTCCACACCTCGCTTCACCTCGATCAGCCCTCAAGATCTAGATGTTAAGAGCCACCCAAATCTCTCCAATCCACTTCACGGAAATGTTATGGTTCCCTCCTGATGTAGGCTATTCACGATAAACTGAGCACTTTTGAAAGCACTGCTTAAGATTAAGCACATTGCATATCCTTATATAATTTGTAAAATTAACATTCCAATGGGCTTGTCCACTTTATACATGCGCCGGTCAAGTAAAACTGTGACATTATTCGTCACTTAGTATTTTAATTTTATGCAGTGATTTAAGTAAAAAAAATTAAAAGTGATCGAGCTTATAATTTTTTTGAGATTCCATGCAGTGACTTTCTAAGCAAGAAAATGAAAACTGTGAGTAAATTATGAAACTTGATCTCATAATATAGGGGTTGTCTTACATTCAGGGTTGTCTTATTTTCAGGTGAATATGGTAGATACTTTTACAAATTCGCTAATTCTTACACTTGCATATATTAAAAAAACCAAAAGTAAAAGAAATTATTTCATTGTTCACAAATCTTTACCTAACACTTGTAATAAAACTTTTAAATAAATTGAACTACTTTCCCTCTGTCGTTTCCAACTTAACTGGGTGCACGCCAGTCAGTGTGCAGGTAGGGGCAGTGACATTCTTTAAAGGTTGAGTGCTCAATTTACCGTGAACAGCCATCAGCTGTTTGTATTGGCTCAGTCTGGCTTACAGATTGCCAATCTGTAGCTTTCCTGTGAGTATGTACACAATCCCTAAATCATGAAGGGAATACAAAATGATTTCCAGCAGAACTACCGTATTGTGGTGAACAGATATTTAGTGTATCAGCAGTTAAACAATCTGACTTCAAAGACAGTGAGTGATCTCAAAGTTTCCAGCAAAGATGCTAATTGCTGGAAAAATATAATTATTTTGTTAGTCACACTTGCAGAGGGGCGGTATAAGTTGCTTTTCTTCAGAATACTTACGAGAGAGCTTTTCATGTTTACAATATGCCACCATTGTTTTATTGTGTCTATATACTGGATTGTTCTCTCAGAAACATTATTCTTAGTTTTCCACGCAGCAAGATTTGACACTGTAAAATCGTTTTGAACTAATTGAACATTTTGCCTTTCAATAATAGTATGTCAGACTGCTTTAAAATTTAGTCATGGGGCTGTTTTCACCAAATAATTCCATTCTTCTTTACACCTGCAGGTCAATTACATCTTTAAACTTTGCTTGAAGAAGCAGTTTTCTTTTTCCTACATTAAAGGGAGGGAACATAATAGTTTTATTTGGATCTTTCAGATTAAGCCAGTTGTTTCTTATTTTCAACATTATGAACACTTGTCATAAATCAAGACAATCTTGAGACCTGAAAAATGTACAAAATGTTTTGTTGGATAATCTGCTGTGAAAATATTAAACATGTTTTATTTTATTCTGTTGTCACTAAAAACTGCTACTAAAGTCAAGCCACATGCTTCTACCATGTTCCAGACGTTTGACCGTCATGTTATGTTATTCAAAGCCTGGCGGATTTTTCACTGGTATGAGCACAATGATTTGTTTGAAACTGCCAAAAGTTGATGATACCATGCATGCAACAGAAGTCTTCACTTCTTGTGAAACGTCATTATATGCCACACCAGTTAGTTCTCCACATTTGCAACTAATACAAGCATTGACATATATTCCGTTACATTGTTCAACTTCATACCTCTCACGTGTATCTAGGCTTTAACTATCGTTGTCGGAAAGTGGTGGTTCTCATTTCCCTCATTAGGGGATGTCATAATTCTATGCAATAAGTTATTTGTTGCAGGAACTTAAGGCGTGGGAGAACCAACAGACTATTTATTTTATCTCATAGTGCTGTAACACGCACATGACCTGTTGTTTATCAGAAATGCACAAACTACTGTACTGTTACAGAATACTTTTTTTTATTACAATGCTCTAGTTGTTTTTGCAGAAATTTTAACTGCACTGTCGTGTCACATGAACTAAAATGAATAACTTCTCGTAATGAAGTAAAATACTTATGTGTATTTTCAACGACAGTCTGTACTGAAGTAACAACCGTAATTATTTGAATACTTGCACAAAATGTTTTCAAGCTGAGACAACTTTTAAATCCTTATGCAAAATACTTTGTCTATTGTTATCATATCATTGAAAGCATCACCTTATTTCTTTAAGGTCGCTTTGCTGAGATGTCTGTGGCTTACTCAATGGTAAACTAGGTACCCATTTTGTTTCAAAATGGGAAAATTTCTAGAATATTCATGCACAAAACCATTCCTACCTTTATAAATCTCAATCATTTATATGTCACACTCAATGAAATGTTTATACTCACAATGGAATTTTCTGAAGGAACCCAGTCATCCCTAGGAATGCTTTTAATGCACTTCAGTTTTTGCTCTTCTGCTTGCAGAAACAAAAATACAGTTACATAGCTCAAACTAGTTTCCGAGGCATAGTTGCTACGGCAGCCAGATACACATTTCTTCCTCTGCATTCTCTTAGTGTGGGGAAAAAAAATGACTTGAGGGAAAATTTGTGTGCTCACAAATCTGTAAAACATTTTGGAGGCGCCAGAACCACAACAATATCCGAGGAAGTGAACAAAACACACATGTTTCACAAGAGCACGCCTGACCAGGCCGACCTATGGGGGTGTGAGACAGGCCGTGGGTGTGGCATTGCCACATTTCAACACTCCAGCCTCCCACTAAAGATGGCTGTGGGTGAGGCTATGTATTTGGCATTACAATGTTGGCACTGTAGTCGATAAATAAGATTTTCTGTGGCACAATTATAGTTGCCTTGGATGGGGTATGTATGGTTAATGAGTCTGCTATTAAAAGAAGTTGAGGGTTGATGAATGGCACAGAAGCTACAATGTGAGCTATTGCAGGGGTAAGATCCCCTGGGGGCGATAGTTTGGTTGGCATATATGGTGGGCTGCAGTTTCAGATGAACCAATTGGTTGCAGAGGTTAGGTGGCCTTTTGAAAACTAATCTACATAGTTTGGAGAGCAGTTCTTGTGCTTGCAGTGAAGAAGTCAGAATTTCGTAACCAGATTTTGATTCCTGCTACAGTACCAGAGTTGTGAGAGCCCTAGCACCTTTAAGCAATAGCTCAGAACTCAAGACACTGAGAATTAGCTCATCAATTCATAACAAAATCTAGGCAGCCCCCGGGTCACAATATAACAATCAGAGCTTCAAACCCATACTCAACAGCTATACCGGCAATATTTTGATTTCCCCGCCGCACCCTAGTTTGCCACCGGGCTGCTAAATTAATTTCCAACAGCACCCTTTCACCATATTGCAGTGTCCTACAACTCACTGCCCAGTGAAACTGGCCTAGTCAGCAAATTGCAGTGATCCTGAAACTACGTGAAAAATGTGTTGTTGCGCACATGTTTGTATGCGCGTACATGTGCATGTGTGTACACCTTTAAACAAGTACTAGACTGTAAGTACTTGCGCTTGTGCTTTTTTTAATATATATATATATATATATATATATTATTGGTAGCCCAGCAGCCAACTTGTCACCTTTACTAAAATGTTTCAGTACATGGAATATTATTTTACTTTCTCTCTTTAAAAATGAAATTAATTTAATGTCCATATGCAGACTTTATGTCAAGGTATTCATTATGTAACCATTTCCAACGTAAATGTGGGTTTGTTTAGCAATATGACACGTAAAAAATTGTGCAGATTGCCGAGAAGCATTCAATATATCATTCATGTAAATGCTGCAAACAACTGATGCTAGCTGTTAACTTGCAACGCCATTGATTCTAGCGTCGACCCAGATTAATAATGTTGACATGAAGCACCAACTTGAATTCTTTTGTACACAAAAACACGAATGTATAAATAGGAAGCCATATTTACGTATTTTGGTACCCCCTTCCATAACGTACAGTAACCTCCCTTAAGAGAATGACTTCGATTTTAACCCCCAAAAAATGAATAAATTGCAAGTAAAAAGTGTATAATTTTCCCAGTGAAGACTGTGTTTAAACATCTCCTACATTAAAAACAAATTATATTTATACAAAATACTAATATCTCCTTGTCGAAAAAAATGCCTATTAATAACAAGCAGTGCATTTTACATTGTGCAATGTCATTTTTCAAGTGCCTAAAATAGAGGATTTCTTACTGAAATAATTTATTTTAAAAGGTAAATGTATCTTGAATAAACTTCCTTCAGTGTTATTTGTTAAAAGTACATAATGCGAGTTTTTCAAAGAAAACTTAACCAATGAGTAAGTAGTTTCTACTATTTGCAAACCATGCATTACTTTAGGTTTGCAGGATCTAATTTGGGGATTTTCATATTTTAGAAAGTACCATTTTATGATTGCATTTTGAAAAATATACTATGTATTTACATATTAATTCCATTTACTTAAATGAGTTATTGTGCAATAATTTCATGTAGCCCATGTTGTAAATGTTTAAAAATAATACTTTCAGTAATAAATACTTTCATTAGTAAGTACAACCATTGAGGCTTTATTTATGTACGTTATATAGAGATTTTACTTTATATAAATAGTTTACTAATGTTTTAATGAGCTATGTAAAAGTCTGAAAAGATTCCTGCCATTTTTTTTTCTTACATATTTTCTGTTTCATTTCATCTTCCACACTGTCCATTCTCACATTCCAGTCATGTCAGTCATGGTGTGCAGACCTCCTACGACCACTATGGCTTGTACGAAGCAAACTTCGCCCCTCAAAAGGGTGCCCAGCAAGTTATGTACCTGGGTCGCATCTTCACAGAAATAGCTACTATCACTAGGACCAGGCAATATTTGAAAAGAAGAAATTCACACAATTTTACAACACCTCATGAAGCAATGCCGCTTCTGGCGGGTGGAATAAGAGTACAACGGCTATGTCATATGGCGTATCTACTGCAATGAAGATGTCATTGCAGCACTGGACAATGAGCTCTACTGACTTGATGCAATCTGCTGGTTCCCACTACACATCGACGACCTGATGGTCCGCATAAACTACAACCAGCAAGTTGGGTACATCCACAGGAAATATCTCATCGTTCTCCAAGAGCTCCTGTGTAAGCCCAGCCCTCCACAACAGTCTGCGCCCAGCTGCGAGTCAGCAGTGCAAACCAAAGCACATGAGTGCACTGCACAGCAATCCCACTTCACACAGATGCCAAGAAGATCAGCACAGCAAGAATAATAAACCATAATGCAGAGGAAACTAAGGCCCAGACTTCTCTGCTGACAAAAAATCAGCCAAGAAATCCCAGCAACCACCACAAAAGAGCACCATGAGACGCAGGCCGTGTCCACCACCACCACAACTGCGACCTGCGGAGAAGACACGCCCTGCCTTGCTGTGACCTGCGCAGCCATAGACAGGCATCTCCATCAAGAAGATGGTCCGTGTGATGCAGCTGCCTGTCAACCAGCCCCCACAGTGGCCACAAGAAGACACAGTAGAGTAGAATAAGAAGAGCATCCTGCAGGGTGGCTATTGTGCCAGGGCCTCAGCTGGAGACGTGGCTGCTGCCCTGCAAGATGCTAGATTCCACCATGAGCACTGCTGGCAAATCTGAGAAAGGGCAACAGGCACCTTCACCTGCGTCTACCGAGTGGTAATCAAGATAAAAGAAAAAGGTCACTCGGCTGCTAGAGGCGAGACTCCAGTACCACGACAAGCATCTCTGGGCCAAACCACAGGCAAGCCAAAGAACACCCACCAGCAGTACCTAGACAGGGGTGAGGCAGTGCTGAAGCTGGTGTCACAGCTATCTGCAGCACTGCCTCGCTTAGCAAATACACACTGTTAGCCACAAGTCGGGAGGGACAACCCTCTCTGCTGGCCTAGCCCCAGCTTCCTGTAAAGAGAGGGGGGACAGCGGCTCATGCACTAGGCAATAGACCTTTCCACAACAAACCACAGCTAACAGCACATCAATAAAATGGCCCGTTCACAAATTACAGCTTTTTTCCCCGACACACTGCACACTACCTGGGATGAAAAATTCTCTTGTCAGTCCAGGACAACTTTTAACAAAACTACTTGCTCCCATACACAAACATTAAGTCAACTTACAGATATGGTGCTGTTAGGTGGGTGCCCAATGAAAACAACACCACTACACATGCATATGCCATGAAACACTCCAGAACACACACACACACCAAGATAACCTATACAACCACTTGTAAATATGTACATAATCAAGCCAGTTATTTTAGCCGTAAACATTATAAGCCATGCATATTGACGCACCACATTAGGTTTAGTTAGCACTAAGGCAAATAAAAAAAATTTAAAAAATACAAAAACACATTAAAAAATTAAAAAAACCAATAAAAATTAAAATTTATGACAAATTTTAAAATTTAAAAATTAATGAAAAAACGTATACCCAGTTTAAGGCAAGAAATAGGTCCTCATAGCTCACCATGGGCAAGTTCCCTGCTGCAAAACACTGCCTTAGGGATATTACAGCCAGGAATTAAATTTACCCTACCCCCAAAACCCTTCTCAGAGCCTTGAGTAGCGGACTTTTTTTACAGCTGTTTTTCGCCATTTTCATGGGCATGCTGCCAAATATAGTGTCCGGGGGGGGAGGCTTTCGTAGCTGCCCCTGTGTCTGCCACAATGTGCCCACAAGTTCTGAACGCCATGAGTTTGTAATTAATATTTTTATTTATCCAAACCCATAACCACTGTTAATTACTTTTATTCATCCCAGTTTTCATTTGCCCATGCTCAAATTTTTGGTCAAGTTTGTTCATTTTCCATGGTAAGCTCAGAGGCCACAAGCCCAAGCATGTTGACCTGCAAAATTACCTTACAATAAATTAGATGGGTGAGTGAGTCCCTTAATTAATTTGACTATCCTTTCTTTCCTTTCGCTTACATTTTCAATTTTCTTATCCACACAGTCAATTCTCGTGTTCACTAACTCATTTCTGCCTTCTATTTTCCTATCTACTATGTCACTTATAGTTGTCTGGATATTTACATTCTCCTTTACAGATTCTATTACACTCCCTCAAGCTATTTGCATTTGCGCTCACTTGGTTACTTAACCCTTCAATTAATGCTCGCAGTCCTTCCAGCAATGCAAACATTTTTCTAATTTACCTTCACTGCGATGATTGTACAAAAGTATTAATTTTTCAGCCTACAGCTGTTACAATGAATTAATTTATTTTAACATCACTAGATATTAACTTTCTGCCTAACTTAATTTACAATTGAATGCTTATCCCACTGATACTAGTGTTACAAGACACCAGAGGGGCATATTAGAGTTTGTGAGAGATGTAGACGTAAATAAAATAAATACATTTTAGTTTTAATTTATTCACACAACTATTACTTATAACATTAAACTATCTTTCTCCACTGTTAATCTCAGTGAGCGCAATATTTAATAACAATCTCAATTGTAATTAAAGTCCTTCTAAATGTTTTTATATTGGTTATAGTTAATCCACCCTCATTATTTACACATGTTCAGTCTTTTTATTGTCATCTTTCCAAATGCCTTACACTCCCACATCCAGTTCAATAGTCCTGCCCGTCAGTCTCGCTCTGCAATGCACCAATGCTCACAGACTTCACTCCCATTGGTCACTCTCACTGCCACTTGACACACTGCTGGCTCGTCCCTTCGTTGTCTTCACACACCTGTTGCTTAATGTTGCGCAATCCTCCAAACTCTCAAAGCTGTCGGCTCAGACGCCCATCGCTGCTTAAATAGTCTTGCTGGCTCAATCTGGAAGGTTCCCACACCCCGAGTCTCACTGAGAGGCAAGGGTGATGAACCAGAACATTCTTTTCAAAGATAACTACAAAAATTCAATCTGCTGAAGGTCAGGAGCATGCGAGTTGCTATAGACTTATCGCGGCAGTACACAACAGATTTCCTTTGAAAATCACCAGACTTCTCAGGTTACTACTATGATATTCTTTGCTCACGCATGTAGGACGGGTCAAGGAAAGTAATGAAAAGCAGTGAGCATGTAACACTATGTAATTATACAAATTATTAAATCCTAAAAATATATAAAACATATTTTAATTTTTATATTATGTTGACTGTAATATAATTTTATGTATGTTCAGATTCTTTATAAATACAGCAGGGATAAGGTAAATAACTTTGGGACAAAAAACACATTTTCTAATATTTTCTTCTTAAAAGATTAGAAGTAAAAGAATGACAAGTGTGGCACAGCCATAAGTTAAATTTGTTTTACATATATTTCAGATTGATGAAAGATGTGTAAGCCCTTCAAGAACAGGAAGCAAATTACACAAAAACTAAACAGTTCTGAGACACAAAGAAAGTTTGGAGTTCTGCTACACCAAGATATTAATGGTTTATTTTTAAGAAAGTAACCACCCAATTTTATTCAACGATTCTGTAAGAAAATTCTGCAATATCCTGTTGCTGTTCACTTAATCAATTAATTCAAACTAAATAATTATTTATAACTATTTTTTTTAATGCCCCTGAATGGCAACAGGGCTGTAGTAGGGTACGCTACATTACAACACAAAGACGTATAATTAACATGAGACAAATAAAAAAGACAATAAAACTATAATACTGTATTTACTTGAAATTAAAGCCCCCCAACCCCTCTCCCGTTTTAAACTGACACGTCGGAAATAGGGTGAGCATTAAATATGCAACTTAAACCACTTTGCCTCTCAGTGAAGTGCTGCTGCTAGCTGACTGTGTTGACCGATCTAAAACATGGCCGGAAGCTATCAATGGGTATAGTCTGAGCATGACAACTGTGCCAGAAGGTTTCAGACACATGGGACATCAACTTAAGTCTTTCCTTCCTTCAGTGGAATATTAATTGCACTAAGCAGAGACAAAATCCCATCAAGTGGTAACCGAGATAACAGTGTATAATGTTTGTGAATATATGATACAGTGGTTTCTTTTTTGATGTATAGTTAGGGCTCAAAATATCCTTTTGTATAAAAAAATTACCCCTAAAAATCCTAAGAGTAAATTTGTTTCCAACATCAATTAAAAGATGCAGCCATATGGACATACAAAAAATTTAATATAAAACCCCTGAATACTTTATAATTCCCTTTACATGAAAACCCCATTAAAAATACCTTATCAAAATAACTAACAACTTACTAAAACTTTCTAACCCCCCCCCCCCNCCCCTCCTCGGCCAAAGTTCCGGGGATCCTGATTGGGTCCCTCTCTGCTTCTCTGCTCGAAGGCAGGAAGCAACATCTTTATATTCCTATATTCCACTCGTCACTCACATGGAAAAAGTCTTTACCATTTTCAAATATTCTTGGATACTGCTGGTGGTTTCCCATGACATCACAGGCAACACACATGATCTTTCAAGGCTTCGGAGAAGGGGGAGAGCGACACAACAAGCGGCCAGCCGTGGTGGTCAGCTCTTTGATGGGCCATGTGCCGTCTGACAGGGCCCTTCGCAGCTTGACACACCAGGTATGTCCAATGTCCACACACGTCTCAGACTCCCATGTTTGTGTAAAACGATACGTAGGATATAAATTCACTTTTTCCATATAAGTGAACGTCGATAGATGCGACACCCATCACACCACCAGACGAGATATTTTAACAAAAAAAGCCACTAACTTTGTAATACGTCACCTTCAGTGTAAAAATGCATAAATACAGCAAAGTTGCCTGCCTTTTTTTAATGTAATTACTGATTAAAAAATTACTAGTCCATGAAAAATATGAACAAATTTAGCAAAAATTTCAAATGTGGATTGTTTGCCTGCCTGGGTGCTAGTGGACAAGTCTGAAATAAACCTTCCCACTCCATGCCCATTACTGTTACCTGCTTTGTTTCTCTCAACAACACAGGCAAAACATCACCATTCATGTCATAGCCATGAAATCAATTGTGGGACGGAAAAGAAGCATTGTGTAAACACTTAACCAGGAAAGAGATTACTGTTACTAGTAGAAACTGGTACCAAAGTTATTTTTCTGGTAAACCATGATGGAAAAAGGAGGAAAAAGTTGTATAGCTGTGGGTGTTATTCCTGGGCAAAGACATACCTTGAAATACATAACTTACACAAAGGTGAAAGTAATAGGAATAAGATGACTGACTTTATAGGCATTTCACAATTAAAGATTATTTGTCTACTTGGAAGCAGAAAATACAGTATCAGGAGTTTAATACTCCCTTAATATTACAATAATACTTAGTTCCTCAAGATTTGTCTGCAAAACAACTTCAACTCAATGAATTTTGTGTACACACCACTGTTCATGGATTAAATGATCCTCAAACAGCTGTCAGTCATTCCATCATTTATCATGATGTATTGCAAACAAAAGCTATTATTTGTTCATAAAGTCGGCCTGCCTTATCCACGGACTTAGCATTAGAAGTTTCGACCAACTGAGGTTAAAAATATTGAAAACATACTTGAGTTTGATATACAGAATTTTTAAATTCCTACACCACGTGCTGCATTGTTGCCAGGCGCACTGTATCAGAGTCTGTATAGCTAAACTTCATGTCTCATGGTATAAGCCAATGTGTCTGCTTCATTTGTGTACATATATGCAGCAACAATCAAATACATGATTCTGTAACCCACAAATGCAACAATAGAGTAATTTCTTGTAAAAGGAAAAGCGATAGCATATTTTGTTTTTCAGTTTCTGTACATGTGAGTGTCGATGTAAAACTGTAAAAACTTTAAAAACAGCTTTGTACAGATGTACTTCAGTGTAACAGTATTATTTTGTTAAATGTAACTAACTACATCTGTAAACCGTAATAATTACATGTGCATTTACATTTTTATAAGAATTTTTAAAAAATTTATATATATGTAACACAAGTTTAACACGTCAAACATTTTTTAATGTTTTAGATGAAAGAAGGCTCACAATGTAAACATGCATGCTATAAAACATATCTAGAGTTATAAGCTAAGGGTGGTTCTAGAATTTTAAATATAAAACTGACAAAATCCATTTTNGCTATAAAACATATCTAGAGTTATAAGCTAAGGGTGGTTCTAGAATTTTAAATATAAAACTGACAAAATCCATTTTTAAAAAAAACACAGACAAGCGTGTTCTTTACTGCTGTAGTTTTATGTCCCCTTCTTTTTTAATGTTAACATGTTTTCTGCACCCTACTTGATACTGGGAGACAAACCCCTCCCCACAAATGTAGATAGTCTTCAAATAATGTTTGAAGTTTTGGACCATCCAATTTCTCCACTGGCATGTTAACAGATAANAAAAAAAAACACAGACAAGCGTGTTCTTTACTGCTGTAGTTTTATGTCCCCTTCTTTTTTAATGTTAACATGTTTTCTGCACCCTACTTGATACTGGGAGACAAACCCCTCCTCACAAATGTAGATAGTCTTCAAATAATGTTTGAAGTTTTGGACCATCCAATTTCTCCACTGGCATGTTAACAGATAAAAAATGCCACAGTTATATTAATTATATATTCTTCTTCACTGTCCCTAAGGTTACACACTCTGTAATGAGAACTTCTTTCAGAGATGATTGATCTGTCTTGCATATTTACCGTATTCACCCGAAAATAAGACGACCCTGAATGTAATACGACCCCGATATTATGAGATCGTGTTTCAAGAAAAATAATTTTTTACAATTTGAATTTTCTTGCATGGAACAAAAAATTTTTATGCTCAATCACTTTTAATTTTTTTGCTTGAATCACTGCATAAAATTAAAATACTAAATTAATGAGATTGATGCTATAAATATACCCTATAATAAATGTATTTAATTTTTTAAAAACATTAATAAAAAATACTGTATATGGAATATTATTTTAACTCTTTTCTTGTGGAAAATATTTCTCAGATTACTGTTTACAAACTTCTGTTTTGTTTACAGTGTTAGAAATAAACATGACCATTGACCAAAATAACAGTATGAACGTAGATACTAAACACTTGAAAGAAATATGTACAGATAGTGCCACCCTTATGGAACCAAAACCATGCATCATTTACTGCAGGTTGTTGGTAGTTTGGAACACAGCCATGGTATGAATGTGTAACAAGTGCACACTACTTTCATACCATGTTATCTATGAGTTTCATGTTTTGCATTCCAAATGGCCACCATTTATTTCATAGCAGCAATAGGTTAATGCTATAACTGCAATGTAAATAGGGAAATTTAGATATAACTGAATTATATTTAGCTTTATTATCAACTGTGTGTGTATATTTATATGAAAAATGCATGCATTTATATGAGATATAATTGGCAGTTGAATGGGTATGTAAACATTACGTGTTATTGTAGGTTGAAACAGTTTACTGTCGATTGTAAGACAACCCCCATTTTTTTTAAATACAGTTAAAAGTGAAAACTATCGTGTTATTTTCGGGTGAATACAATATGTTACTCACTTGCAATATGTTCTACATATGTGTCACATTTTCAGAGTCAAGACTGCAGCCACAGTATTGAACAGCAGATAATTAATTTGATCATTAACTGCTGTAGAAAGCTGGCTGAGCTGGCAAAAAAATTGTGACTGCACATGACTATGTGTCGCCCAACTAACTGTATGTGTTTCTATATAAAGGTACTAAATTGTGCGCACTTGTGCCCATGCCATTTCCATTTATATGATAATTTTAGTACACTAGTGGCCTTTTTCGCACAATATATCAAATGTTACATTACTCGAAAAGCAAAATGATTCACACATGTGGTTGCCACTTTTAGCAATATTTGCCATATAAAATTCAAGTAAAACTATTTAAATACATCTTTTCCAATCTCTCTTAAGCCAAGCTCACCACAGCAAGGTCCGACTAGATGACTTCATGACGATGCATTCTGAGACTGTACTAGATGATATGAATGTGTAAGAAAATTTATAAATGATACTAAGACTGTAACTGTTAAGTGCAATTTTCATTTGACAAAAAACAAATTGCTCCTTTGCAAGAAAAGTGACAGAAGTCAAAAGACAGTAACTTAACAGGAGAGCATAAACAAGATCTGAAAAATTACACATACAATGTATGTACCAGACAAATAAGAATTCCCATAGTTTTCAGAAAAGTTAATACACCAGATATGGAATTAATGAGTACATTAGTGGTAATTATTTCTCAAAATTTCAAGTTGTGTCACTTTTCTTGTGAAGAAGCAAATTATTAGTTAATATTGCCACTATTTCACATTACTTGTGTGCATTACATAAACAATAGTAAGCAACAGTCACTGGAAATACTTCTATACAAAATCTATGTAAACATATTAAACATTTATGGATGTCTAGCATTTACTACTTTGTACCTTGAATGACATGTGCTGGGTAAACAAAGCCACTTGGTACAAAACCTTCTTGCCCATCACTGCGCACAATCCAGTACCAGTCTGGATCCTCCCTATTGAGGACTGTGACAAACTCTCCCCTTTCTACACTCACATCATTCTCATCTCTTGCTATGAATGTGTACAGCACAATGTACCGCCCAGATGGATCCTGTAACAAATATAATCAAAATTATATTCCATAACATGATACTCAAGTAACGTCTCCAGCAGCAAACACAATAAAATTAATAACTGCTGGTCACTGTTTATACTTAAATTTACACTATAAATGTAAGAATGAGCAAAGGGAAGCACATAAAAAGCAGTAACCATAGGTGTGTTACAACTGTTCTATTTTTTTTTACATTTGTGTTTCTGTGGCATTTTTAGAAATTCCTTGTGATTTGTATTGCCATTTTCAAATTAAAAAGCATGATGCAAAGCAGATAATGATCAAAATTGAACAATGCAAAATTCCTGAATGAAAACTTTGTGAAATACATGGAAATAATGTTTATTGGTTTTTATAGCCATGATCCAAAGACATCAATGTTCCCATTATATAAACTGTTTCACATGTTACCAAAAGTACACATAACCTAAATATTTTTAAGTTCTGTACAAAAAATACAAAAAAATAGAACTAGTTCTTTGAAATACCACAAAACTTATGAAACAAAGTTTTGTGAATACACCATCTGTTATAAAATCATATATACAGTATGATTTGAACGTTATAGACTTGGAGCAGTAACAAAGAAGAGAACAAAAATTATACCTTCAAATATTTTTCAACATGTTGAAAAGAAAAGAATTGGTTGGAGTAACAAGACAGCATTCTAGGTATTGTTCGGTGTCAAGCACCAGGATTATTTTTGAATTACCATGCCTCTCTCAGTATTCCACCATGGAACACACAAATCAGCCATTATGGCCACCAGTTAATAATATCCAGAAATACCACCTTGTGCAGAACAGATATTTGTTAGGTGACATGGTAGTTATTAAATTCCCCTGTTTTATAACATAATCACCATCACATAAAAGTTAACCATAATTTTTTAATGTTGTCAAGAGTAAAAAACTTATACTGTCTAAAAGTTGTAATCCTGGTTTATACACTCCAAGCTGCACTGGAACATGTAGGAATATGCCCTAACCAGACCTACACCACAACAAATTTGGAAGGAGAGTGACAGTTCCATCCCTTCCTCCAAAAGGGACGGGATAAGTCAAAGTGGCTTGTGCGTAATAGTTAATCAAAGTGTTGTCGCCCCTCATTTTAGTTCAGTAGTCATGTACTATGCACGTGCAAAATGGGACCCTGCTAGTCAACCACTTCCCCTCTTGCGAGGAAAATGTAAGGGGAAGAAACAATATTCACCTCCTACCAGCTGTCCTGGAGAAGGAGGGTGCTAGTTGCCACATGTGTAGGGGGAGAAAGTTATATCAGCCTCCGACCAGCCACCAGGAAGAGGGGGATACCACACTGGCTGATAGCACTTGCTTCCCTTCTTGTCTGACATGTAAAGGGAACAAAGTGAGGTCGTGCCCGACTGCCGACATGCAGAGCAACCACCAAAAGATATATATACACACACACAGTGGAATCACATTATTATAACCACCTGCTGGATGTGCCATCTGCTGTGCGTAGCCCATGATGTATGGCCCGTGATGTGGGCTGGTGAAGCGGGTATATAATGTGACCGACAGGCAGGTTGTACACAGTGCGCTTCCTGTTGTCATGGGTAAGGGAAGTGATTTAACCGAGTTGCAAAAAAGAATGATCATCGGCTTTCAGGCCAAGGGGGGCAGCATTTCAGAAACAGAGACGTTTGTGAACTGTTCATGTGCCTCTCTGGTAAAGGTGTATTGTGAGTGGACGAATGGTACCACTGGGAAAAACTGTTGTGAAAACTGCAGAGCTCCACACGCTATTGATGACTGAGGTGGACGTTGACTACGACGGTGCATGAAGGCCAACAGAGAGGCTACAGTGGAACAGCTCACCGTCCAAATGAACCAGGGGCATCCAGACATATGTTTACCACAACAGTCTGAGAACCCTTCTGCGAATGGGGCTTCGGAGTAGACGGAAGATGACTGTACCCATGCTAACACAGGTGCATCGACGAAAACTTCTGGAATTTGCTCGACAGTATGGCGACTGGACTGTTGCTGATTGGCAATGGGTAGCCTTCTCCGACAAGTCACGGTTTCAGCTGCATAGAACGGATGGATGTCAGCGTGTCCGGCGAGAAACGTCAGAGAACCGACACCCTGCATCCATTGCTAGATTAAAACAAGGTGGTGGGGGCAATGTTATGATCTGGGGAATGTTCTCGTGGTATTATCTAGGTCCCATCATCCATATGGAAGGCACTCTTGCTTGATCAATTTCGTAATGAATCCATCTTTGGCGATCACGTCCAACAGTACATGAAGATTGTCTTTCCTCGGGAGGATGGGATCTTCCAGCACGATAATGCACCTTGCCACACGGCTATAGGTGTTCACGCATGACTGGAAGAGGATGATAAAGACTTCTAAGTTCATCCCTGGCCCCCAAACAGCCCCGATCTCAATCAAGTTGAACATCTGTAGAACCACCTTGATCGTGTTCGCCGTCTGTCTCCTACACCACACACCCTTAAACTGTTGTGGGACGCACTGCAGACAGTATGGCTCCAGATACCCGTGGAGACCTATCAGCACCTGACTGAGTCACTGCCAGCTAGTCTCCTACTAGGTATGGCCTTAGGTAGAGGCCTTNAGTCTCCTACTAGGTATGGCCTTAGGTAGAGGCCTTGGCCTTTTTTTCAACCATGGCGATAGCTTCCATATTCGCAATGTGCCTTTGGGCCTTGGACAACTGCTTTCGTCCATTTTATGCTGTGTTGATGGCTCGGACGATACCACTCGTGGCTCCGATTAGGCCGCCAGGGGCCCAGAGTGGAGGCAAATGCAATGGAAAAAATCTGATAGTAGATGTTTTCTTGGTCTTGAATTCCTTTCTTTCCTTTGACGCCACTTTTTGTTTCACTTGCGCCTTCCGCTTACTCTTTGCACCCATGCCCATCTTCACCCTGGCCTTTATCACATTGGAAATACCCCACACTGCTATTTTTTCTCAGAGCCTGGCATTTGACTATTTTCTTATCTCGTCGGCCCTTTGCGTGAGTATCTTGTCTGCCTGGTGCCGTGTTTGAAGATCCATGTTTGAAGATCCTTGTTCAAGGAGTAAGCAATGTCTTATTCCTTGCACGCCTCATTCAGTGCATTGAAACCTGTGTCGCTGCATGCCAGTCTTTTAGTTATCTTCGTTCCCGGCCGGCAGAACTTGTATCCAGGAATGTGCAGCTTGAACAGTAGTTTTTTGATCAGCGTATCAACGATTCTGCTTCCAGCTACAGTCTTACCTCTTAGAGACATTGCGGTGAACATACCTAAGAACTTACAAATTGGCCCCCTTTATACAGTTTCGTTTCAGTATTACGGAGATCATGTAGGGTGCTTGTTTTCCCATACAAGTTAGCAAGGAAGATGCAAACTCCTACGTGACTCTTGTCATGGTGAGCTGTTGCCCAATACCTTGAGCTATATCTATGTGGGATAATCCAATTGCTGCAAGACGTGTATGCTGTTGAGTTTGCTCAAGGTATCGAATGGTCTTCAGTTCGAGAACGTGTACCTGCAACCAAAATACCCTCGCCTGGCATAAGTACTACAGGCCATGGATGGCATACATTATTTCCAATGCAGCGATAACGAAGCCGTAGTGCCTGCGTGACACATTGCTAAACTCAGGGTTCGTCTTCAACGACAAAGCATGCGAGGAGAAGTGTATCCAGGAGTATTTTAGAATGGGGTGATACACAAACATGGACTGCGTGTACCATGGCCAAACATATTTACGCATACCCAAACAATTGTGCCATGACTATGCAAATTTTTTGGTGCTGTTTCGCATGGATGATACAAATTTGTGACACGTGAAAGATGACTACATCAATATGGAAATTATGTTATCAGATTTCAAGAGCCTGTGTTCTTTGTGCTGGAAAGACAAGTATGGATTTTTGGTAATCATAAAAAACTGGAATCTATGTAATGGCAGGTACCAACACGGCTTCGATCAGTTCATTGTCGACCATCGAGAATGAGATACAACATATCGAAATTCGGACATAGTCGTCTCAAGCCTCGTCTTGACAATGACAAGGATGGAGGTTGTCTAATACCAAGAAATGATGGAACTTGCTATGCTGGTAGAAGAATAATTCAAAATGTTAGCGAATCCAAATTATCCGAAGATGCTGCAACAAAACCATTCCATCCTCATCATCGGTAATGGCATAATCTCGAAACTACGCATTGTGTTGTCCGTAAAGATCAAATTCTTTCGCACTTACTTATCTGAGCTTAGGGCGACGATGGATTGTGCGCAGACGGAGATAATTCGTAATTTGATGACCATGGATGAGCATGTAACGAGTGATCAAAGACAAATTACCATTAGAATGAATGTGGCATCGGCACAAAATGAAAAGCATCTGAACATGCTGAAAGATTCTATACAGCATACATTCACTACCTCGATTTACTGCCTTGCCATGGAAACCGATATTCAATAACACAGCAGAGACATATTAGATGCCTGCAGCGAATGCTTGGAAAGAATAAAAACTTGTTTGTCTGAGACTTATGATTAGACATATAAAAAAGAGCAAAAATAACCACTTTTATTTAGTACGATGTCAGACATTGTTGGCAACCTGCATCGAGCGTTAGTCAGTTCGCTCAAAGTATTTGCTCGCCAAGAGAGCCAGATTGCACTATCTTGATGTACTCAGGGAGAGTGATGGAGCTCCCGTAGTCGTCAAGACTGAAGTGAAGCATATCACCATCATGTCGAACAGTGTACACCACCTGCTCGAAAACCTGTTCATGTTCTGGGCAAACCCAACACTAATGGATTTTTTCTGAAGCAATCTGCATTAAGTGACCTTCTAAAAGATTATGTTGCTCTGAATCTGACAGCTTCGTAGAAATATGTTTGCAGATTTCTGTCTAATATAAAATAAAATTTAATAAACCAACTTGTAAAAGAGGTGGAAAAATGTGGGTTTCTAAAATATAATATATGGCTCAAATGTATCTATTCGAAACCAGAACCGAACTAGTTTGAACATTGTAGGACATTCAAGATCTCAAATGTACCAGTCTATAATGTATACGACATTAAAGAGTGTTGAAAACAGCATAAATAATGTATGCTACATGGAATAAGAAATGGTAATTAAGGGCTCTGGCTGGACACTCAATTCGGTTGATTATTTGCAGCTTAGAACCAGTATATACAACAAGTTACAAAATAATAGGATGTCCTCTTCTTGCCTTCGAAAATCACCGCAATGAAATGTTTGTTTGTATGTACAATTTTGTGAATAAATATAAACTAAATATTGCATGTTTTATTAAATTTTTTAATATAATATAAGATTGACTTATAAAAATGTTTTAATTAATATATTATCAGTAAAATAAGTAAAGATTAATTATATATACTCCATGCATGGAGTAGGGGGACGAGGACGTGGTAGGTGCAGGATGTGGCCCATGTCCGCTAATCCTTCCAGATCCGCCAAACCTGGCTCAGACACTCAAATCCTCTTTTACCGCTCTGAGGATTAAATGGCTCATTCCTCTAAAAGCCTAGAATCCTCTTGCCCCTCTGAAGACTTTCCGGCTCCTGCATCGTGGAGCTTCGAATATGCTTTCCTCATTTTTCCATGTTTTAGAAATTTTTTTTAGTGAAAAGGCAATTTTTTTGGAAAAAAATTTCTGAAGTGATTTTTGGGGTCAAACAGGCTCTCCCAGACTGCCGACCGTGGCCACCTCGTCAACTGGTTTGGCAGGCAAATCCTGAATCCTGTTGCATGATGCTGTTCCAGGAGCCCCTTTTTATACCTACTTATAAAGTAAAATGAATACATACCAGAAGGATGTATTTCTCAAGTAGGTTGGATTCCAGTGACATGTAATGTACTTGCCATGGGACTTGTAGGAGAGGCTTAAAAGCAAAGCCCATTGAAAAGGTAATCTCCACAATGGCAGGTAAAGTTGATATCACTACACCCAATTGTGAGTTTGGGCTTTATTACACCATTTTCCCAGAGTTTTAATAATGCATGAGCGCATGTAAAATTGTGATTACAGGGTTAAAATGTATCCCATTGTAGAGTTATCTCAGCCCTCAGCTGACTATGTCAGCGTCACACCTATTACCATTTCCTTGAAGGGACGCGAGCATTCACCCATTACCAAACGGTATACATGTAACACACTGCGCCCCAGGGGGGACAAACACATTAGCAGGGCGACTGCCAGTGACCCACCGCAGAAGGACAGAGCGATGAGGAAAACATGCACAGCTGCGCTGCTGCACAGAGTGCACAGAATAGCAACCAGTACAAAAGCAATGTTAGATACTTCTAGAAGGGGAATCAATGGTTCAGAAACCTAGTGATAGTTCTATATCACTGTAATATATTTAAACTTGACAAGATGATTCTCCATAGCAACAGGATGTTCAGGAA
>NQII01000170.1:768596-799987 GCA_002778355.1 Clitarchus hookeri
GGGAAGGGGAGAGAGCAAAGGGATGGGAAGGGGAGAGAGCAAAGGGATGGGAAGGGGAGAGAGCAAAGGGATGGGAAGGGGCGAGACCAAGAGGAGGGAGAGGAGAGAGAGCAAGAGGGAGAGGGAGAGAGGGAGTCAGTTTTCAGAGGCATGAACCAGAGCACCAATGCTGTCTTCATTCTGCTGTCTTCATTCCGACAATGGATGTGCTAGACACGGTACCGCATGCCTACGGACCTGACAAGACTTCTGGAGCACGTAAGAAACTAAAAAAAAAAAAAAAAAAAAAAAAAAAAGAGCATACAATAATAACTAAACTGAGCACCCATGTGTTCTAATTACCTGAGAAAGGGTTTTAACTACCCCCAGCCTTTCGCAATCACCAAGACATGGGCGCAGCTAGGCCACGCCATCGTGGAAGAAAGGGGATGACCAAATCCTCCCCAACAGAAGCACCATTGGCCAGGTGAATATATAAGGCAGTCTTTGGCAAACACCAGTTGATTCTGGCAACTTACTCAGTACCTTCTAGTACTGAAGCTCTCTGCCTACTCGTTCCTCCTTTTAAGGAGCCTCTACTTAAGAAGTGACCAGCCAACTGCCGGCAACCAGCCGCAGATCCCTGCATGGTGTCATCCACCAAAGAGGCCGCAAGCACTCAACCATTGATGCAATCGAGCATCACACTTAGTCTCAACACAGCTAAGTGGTAGGTATCCCGCATACCTTCAGGACAAAGTATGCCCTACGCCCAAATGTCAACTAACTATACACTTTCTAGAAATTTGCTTTGACATTCTAACAGGCACCTTCACCTGTGTTCTTACCTAACTTCCACAGCAGTCAGTTGCTGAAATCCTGGCAAACTTAGGAGATGGTATGGGCCATGTTTATTCTTCCAGGAATAAATGTGTTACAATTTAACCAATGTGTGTAATTTCTTAGGGTGAACTCTGCTATCCTTTTCTAACATTTTTCTGGTAAGTATCGCCCTTCAAGGGAGTGGCAGGAGACAGCAGCATTGACAATATTTCCGATCATAGAGTAGGATTACGGACAATCCCATAACAGAGGGCAGCCCATGCGTCAGACATACACACCTTCGTAGGCCACCCATACTGTGGACAGGGTATGGAAAGGCACCTGGTGCATAGTACAAAAGAGCCCCCTACTAGAAAAACTACACACCACTATGTGGTTAGGTCACCTAGGTCCTTTAACCCACTCAAACCACCGCATATAAATCCGCCGGATAGAGCAACAGGCCTGACAAAGCGTGACCTAGCAGACTCTGGGCACTTTTAGCTTGGGTACTACCTCCTTCCCCATCTTTGGTGGTAGTGAACATTAAAACCTGCCCATCCATGCCGTTCATCCACAGAAGGGATACACAGTGGGGCGAATGCAAGGCCACGACTGCCTTCTCAGCTGTCAGTCGCTGGGTAACTATCCTAAACCCCACACCACTTGTGCTACCCGCAAAGCTCAAGTGCAAATGGCCATGGAATTGGTGAGGCCTCACCTCCCAGTTTACCCTGTGGGACTAATCAAAACCTCTGGAGAGCACCACCTAATCATTACCTGGTTCCGACTGGCACTGCCCATGATGCTGGGGATAGCCTGACAAGGCTACACATCCAGCCAACACCACACATCCAGCTACCAGGACCAGCACCCCACCTCTGTTCCAGCTCCTGGACAGCCTAAACTGGTGGAACACAGTCATGGCCCTCGACCGACCATAATCCAGGGCTGACCAGTGACCCTCAGCCATAGGACATCTTCCACCAGCAGACCCTTGGTGAGGCAGAATGAAGGTAAGACCCCTCTACTACCAATACCCCAATCGTCAAGAGGTTTCACCACGCTGAACCAGACTTCGTCCCTTGCAGATGATGCAATAGACCAGCCCTTCCAAAGGAACCAATAAAAGCGAGACGCCAAATATTACAAACAGCACCACAGTAAGAGTTTCACTCACCGCGGGTGAACCTGACCTAACCCCATTGGAACCTTGATCCCGTACGACAGTGTTATGTCAGATTTCTGAGCCGCCAGCCAATTCAACCATGTTGCTGGATGCATTTTATAGACATTTTCTTCTTCACAATCTGCAACAGTCTCATCCACTTCAACAACCTTCCCTCGCACAGCCTACTTAAGTTCACCTGGACCTACTCTAAATCACATGCCATATTTCTGGAAGTGGAAATAGTCCTTCACAATGGCAAAATTGAAAACAGTAGTTCAGATAAAATCTCACCTTAGTTTGCCTCCTGTCCACTAAGTTCACTGTTTGCCAACCACCGCTCAACAGAGTACAGTGTACCACCACTCGCCATCTGAAGAAGTTGGCCAAGCCAGCAAAACGTTGTGACAACGCACCTGTGTGGAAAATGTGTTTGTCCAACTTTTGTGTTTGTGTGTATCCACGAGTACCGCCCTGCGAGTACATGTGTTTTCTGGGTTGTTTTTCTTTCACTTGCCCAAGTAGATATTTGGAGTAGTGCATAACTTTGTAGAACTAACACAGGGTGTAAACTAATTTTTAGTGATCTTTTGGTAACCATTTATGACAATTTTCAAGCTACAAATGCATCATAAATAATTATGACTTAATTTCAAACCTGTATATTTTATTGCTATACAATCCAAGAAACGAATAAGACACACATACCAGCCAATCAATTGTATTATCAATACCATGTCTGTAAAAATGGCTTTTTAACTGGTTCAAAATATGATGGGGAAAATACAAAAAATTATCTAACAGAACTAGCCACTTGATACTTTCTATGAAAATATAAAATATACACACCTATAAGTTCTTCATGATAAAGGAATTTTTTTTTGTAAATAATTAATATAATTAACAAGCCATAGCAATATTGAAGAAAATAAAAATATAAAAAACTCTAATGTTTATAGAAAGTAAATAGCAGAAATATAAAACACTGATACACTAGTACTAAATTTCTTCTGTTTTGTCTCCTGAATCACAAACATGCATAGTTGGAATTTTTCTGAAATTTTAAGGCTGTTTTTTTGCCTGTGTTTTCTCATCCACAGTGATTATTATCTCCCTGTGTTGTTTCAATAGCATACGTTTAGTGGTCTGGAGCTGTTTTAGGTTCAACATGGCTCTTTTCTTAGCCTCTGCTTTCTCATCTTTCTTTAGCCATTTCTTTTGTAACTTTTAAAATATAAATCTCAGGCACAAAGTCAAAACCAAAATGCTACCAGGACATCTGCATAAAAATTATAACTTGCAAGATTATTATAAATTACCACTTTTTAACTTTTGACAGTTCTATTAGACCACAATGGCTAACTAATTACACTGGCAGACGAAAAGAAAGTTTTCCTTTCTTAAAAATTGAATTAAGCGAATCTTAGTGTATTTCATACTGAGTTCGGATAGGGTTTCAGATTTTTTTCCATCAGGGAGGTAGAGGTCTGCGGATCAGCATTTTAAAAATTGAATCAAATTTCTAATTAAATCTAAGATTATTCCTGAATTTCAAATTTTTTTCAAACCAAATATTACAATTTTTATATTTGTTCTATCAGATTATTAATGTTTTAACAAATAGTTACATCATGCCAATAATGAAACTAATTAAACAAATATTATAATATAATAAATACTATGGTCAATTAATGAACAGTATGGTTCCTCTTATATTCACCAGATATACTTCAATTTCCTTGTTCACTATGCTGAAAATATCAATATATCAAAATACGTTTAAAAATATTTTTTTTGTCAATAATTTTTGATAAAATATTTTTGGGACCCAGGATTACCACTTCTACAGTGTCAGTAACATTAAAGTATTTTTAATATGCAATATTAGAACCTATTAAACAAAGCCAGTAATGAACCAACTTATTTACATATAAACATACTAGTGCAAGGCGGCTTGGCTTTTCTTGAAGGAAAAACGTGTTAAACAATTTAAAATTATCTTAACTTTTAAATATTACACTTTACACACATACTATTGTAAAATTGTAATAACCTGCAAAAGTGTAATGACCATTTAGCACACTGATTTCCAACTCCTTTCATAAAAAATTGTACTTGCTTGGTTAATATGTATTAACTTTGTCTAAAGTTCTACCACGGCTTTTGTCTATGGTCTAAAATAGTAGTATGAATGTAGCGCACTGTGACTGTCTCACCGATAGATTTTTGTCACTGTCGCTTCAGAAGTTTTTAAAAAATTTGCAAGACATGTATTGCTGTACAAATAAACATTCAAAAATATTTAATGAAAATTTTTGTGCCGACCATATCGTAAAAATAAAATATAGGACCTACAAAATTCATTTTAAAATTACACAGATTGGAACTAAATGATTTTTTGTGATTTCATTTCAAATTATAGTGGAGAAAAGTAAGCTGCTCAACATGCTGCGGCAAAAGCACTTCCAAACAATCAGTCACTGTGTTTCCTGCAGTGGAGAACATGCTTTCACTCGCCACTTGTGTTGCAGGCACAGGTAAATAGTATCTAGCAACCGCAGCCACATGTGGATAATGATAGCTGTTGTTCTCCCACCATTCAAATGGATTGGTGGTCCTTGGTGAACGTGCTGCTGACACAAATTCTAGATTTTCCTTTTCTTTTTAATTTGTGGTTTCATGTGTGATGTCTGGGGCAACTTATCTAGCTCATCCCACAATGATACTGCTGAAGAGGTTGTTGGTTCTGTTGGCTGAGGGAACACATTTTCAACGCGAAAGTTTTCATTTCCATGAATAAGCTTGATATTTCAGTTTTAACTAAATGTATTCCGTGTGTATTTTTTTTTGTTAAACACTACAAATTTGTACCAAGGATATGTAATTGTGCTAAGAAAATTTACAGCATCCATTTTGTACAAGGGAAATCTACTTTTTAATGCTCTGACCAAATTTTGAGCAAATGGTACACCAGTGCCATTTTCATTCATTTTATATGCTTATTAGTAGATGCATCCGAGCAATGTATAATTGGTATGATCATTGAAGATGTAGAGTAGGTATTTCCACTTGAATATTTTGTTGCCTCGGTGAAAGGCTTAAGTATTTCAACTATCCCCCCACATAATTTCCATTCTGCTGAAGACAGACAATCACATCTGAATTGGATGCTGTTAATTCAGCAGCCACTGCCTCTTTCAAGGATGTTAATCGCTCCAGCATTATGAACTCACTGCGCCAACATCTCTGTCTTGAATCAGCTTCAATGGTGGGAGGTCCATGGTTTCTTGTACGTTTTTTAGTCTCATTTTTTAAGCATGGCTTCGATTATAGTGCCCAACAATTGTACAGAATTTGGAAATATTTGTTACATTAGGTGTAGCACCCTTTGTGTAATTAATTGCCAACTGTAAAGTATGAGTGAAACACTGTCTTTGGTTCCACTGAGTACCAGAAATGGGAGCATGCAGATTGTTGGCCTTGTCTGTGACAAGGAAAATCGTTATTTTGCTATCCTGCATGGGTGATGATAGATGCCAGCTTTGACACATGTCAGACAATACATGTTTAAGGTTTTAAGCTGTACGAGAATCTTTCATAACAGTATTTCCCAAAGTAAAAGGCTTATCCTGAAAACACTGTCATGTAATGGCATGTAAGGGACATGTACCGAGCACCTCCTCGTGATGTCCATTTGTCAGTAGTTAATACAAGACTTTGGCATGATGTAGCTTGCATATCGGCATCCAAACACAAATCTTCGTGAACATGCATGTCCTGTATTTTTTGGTGTTCAGTTTTGAACAGTTCTGGAATAGTGTTCCTTGAAAATGTGGTACAACAGGTATTTGATAGTTAGATTTTAAGTGTTGAATCAGGTCCTTGAAACCTTTTTCCTCAACGAAAGTGTGTGGCCAATGGCACAAGGCCAACTTTCGTGCAGTTTTATATGAAATCGCTTTCGCTTCTTTTCCTTGACACGGGAGAGGTTGTTTTTCTTGAAAAAGGTGTGTTAATGTCTGTTGTTTTAATGTGATGGTAGGTGAACCTGACTGTGGTTCTGGATTTGCACTTATTTAAGGTGCTCTTCATAAACTGTTAAATGATGGCGAGACAAATGACTCTTAAGGGTGGTAGTTGTTTGTAGTAAAAAAAAAATTCTGATATTACAACAATTTCAATGATATGATACTTAAAAAAAATTAGGTTCCCTGTAAAGTATTTATACTTCTAAAAAGTGAGAGTTAAATAACTGGTAAGGAATTTAAAAAAAATTTAATTNGCTCTTCATAAACTGTTAAATGATGGCGAGACAAATGACTCTTAAGGGTGGTAGTTGTTTGTAGTAAAAAAAAAATTCTGATATTACAACAATTTCAATGATATGATACTTAAAAAAAATAAGGTTCCCTGTAAAGTATTTATACTTCTAAAAAGTGAGAGTTAAATAACTGGTAAGGAATTTAAAAAAAAATTAATTAAAATATGAAAAATGTTAATGTAATTAACTGAATAAAACTGTTGTTTGCATAACTTCATCTGTAAGGTGGTACCTATAGCTTACTACATGGTAGGCCTATTTGTTTACTTTTAAGAAACCATTCACATACAGTGTAATTTAAAGGGTACAGACTAATTCCTGTCTGCAAAGTGTGATTGTAATTACATTTCTTAAGGACAAAAAAATCTTCTCAGTTAAGCAAAGTATTAAAAAAAGTCTTATTAATGACGATCATCTTGTGCATACACAAGTGTGTGATTCATAGTATGTGTGTAAGGGTTTTTTTTTAAATATTGTTACAGTTTGTAGGCCTATGCATACATTGTTAATAACAAATTTTCAGGTAAGAGTGAATTTTCATGTACTTTGCCTGACTGGCATTTTACAGATTGTGTCCATTAAATTATTTAATTATTTTGGATGTTATTACTTTGCTTTAGGCCTATGCCTATGTGATTCTGCGATTCTGTGTGATACAGCCATGAAAGCTGTCGCAATTAGGTTAAACTACAGTTTACACATTTATAAATGCTCAAGCCAATAACAGACAAGTTAAATAGGCAAATGCCTGTGTTTTCTGAAATAAATTCTAAAAAAATTTACGTGCTTCTGATGTTTAACAAAAGTTGATGCTTAATTGTTAAACAAACAAGAAATAGGCTTATTTCAAAAAACCTGTTGGCATCTTTAAATGTTTGTTGCAGTGTATACACGTTGCTTAGCCGTCGTCATGTTGCTCAAAATATGACCGTAACGCACTTCTTTTACATTTTGCTTTTGTTAACATCTGTCATTTTCGCTCACTCACCAAGGACGACTCACTCACTAAATACAAAGAAAGCGTGATTACCCACCCCGAGACCAAAATGCTTCCACAAAGCAAGTATGTTACAGGCAATCTAATGGTAAACGAAACAAAGGTGATAACATTCCCGTTATTCCATGCCACATATTTCTAACAAAAGCTGTTTAGTATCAGTAATAGCTGAATAACTGCTTTGCAAAAGTCGTTGGTAAGTTGTTTGTTGGCGAATGAAAAGTGCGTTGTCNATTGACATGCCAGAATTTAAGTCCGTTGACTGGTTTTGTCAGGTGAGTGAGGAAAAATGCGGAAGAGGCGAAAAGATGTGACAGCTAGTGCCACACTGCGTGATGGTAGTGAGAGTAGGGGAAATAAAATTCCTGGCTGCATGTTGTGACAGTTGTGTCTAAAGGGGATGGTGTTTTTTGGAGCAAGAGGAAGAGAATGCAGATGATAGAAAAGGGGTGCGGCAGGGGAAGAAAAATAGATCCGCAGTTGCACGATCGGAACGTTTCGCTGGCTAGGCCAGCTTCATCAGGCGGTGAGTTGTAAGACACTGTGTGTGCCTGTCAAGAAGTACTAACTGTGAGTACTTGAATTCCTGTCATTTTACATATCTTTGGTAGCCTAGCAGCCTACTTGTTGCAACCTTAACTAACATGTTAATAAGATCAATAAGGTTGAAAGTTGTATTTAATAGTGTACACGTTAGTTCATCTACTAAAGTCTTGGATTTATGGAAACTTTTTGACAGTCCCCAGAGTACCTAAACCAGTTATGTTTTTATATATTTTATCACTTTTCTGAACGAGTCCATCAATTTACCTTGGAAACTGTCTAAAACCAAAAAAGGTGATTATTTCAGTAGTGCTCCTCGACAGTTATTCCATATTCTTTTGACCCAGTACAACATTCAAGTTTCATCACTCCACCCCGTATCTTAAACAACTATCAGAACACCACACGCAGACTTTCCTTTTCATAATTTCTCTTTTAAAAATTATACACAAGACCAATTTCCTCCCATCCATTGTAATTACCAGTATTAGTGTGCATCAGAGCCTTTCATTTTTGTAGTGTTAATCAGAACACATGCAATGCCTTTTTCTTTTGTTATTAAGTTCTTGGACATGTTGAAAAACAAACTTGTAGGCATAGTCCTGTCAGAATAATCAGCATGATGTTTTCGACATACTGATGTTTTTCTTTGTACTCTTCATTTACTACTAGTCAACCCTCGTTTCTATGGCCCTTGGAATAGCAATCTTCTCGAAATAGTGCCCCTTTTTTTGGGGAACCATCAAAAATATATAATAAAAAAAAGGTTTTTTCAATAACAACCTTTTTCCTGGTAACCATGAAAGGTCTTAGAATCAAGAGTTTACTGTACTTATAAAATTATCAAACAAACCTGACATTGCTTTGAAGTAACTGTTGTCAATTTTCTATCGCATACAGTTTGTAGTGCATTTACTTGCAGCATGTCATATAAAACTACATAATTTTTTTGCAACTTTAGTGTGTGTTTCAAAAGGCCAACATCAATACCGGGTAACTTGCCACATTTATGATAGCAAAAGGGTTTCCCTTTAATATCTGTGTTGCTTAGAAGAGTTTTCTGTTTCCTTCAGTTACATTTATTTCTCATTAGTAAAATAATTTATGGCTTGCTGCCTGTTTTCCAAATTGTTTGAAAAACAAAATCACTTTCAATTTTTGAAATCTGCAGTACAACTAATGTGTTTTCCCCCCATCATAAACTACTGGCACACATCTTCACTGTCATAACTGTAAACCACACAAACACACAATGCCTTCATACTTACAAGACAACACACCACGCAATATCATCACCATATTTTGCAACACTGTTATGGTCTGTTTCATATAAGTTTGCAAAATTTTGACAGTCAGTGAGTGGCAACTTGATGTATACGAAACAAACAAAGTGCCATTTACAAAATCCTGTATCAGCTGATGCACGAACGAACAAAAGTTAATATTACGTTGGCTATTCTGGGTGCACTGCCAACGCACATTAGACAAGCAGAAAATACTCAATAAGAAAGAGTTCCTAGATTAATTAATACATTTTATTTTACATGGACACACAACAGTGGTTGTTAGTTTTACAAACTAAACTTCATGATAAAGTAGTAATGTATTGGTTTTCAAAATGAAATGCACAATAAAACGATCCGTATCCAAATTAAATGAAACTTCAAAACCTTTTTCACGTCCCAGACTATGCTTTCCATATAGACTTGATATTAATTCCAAAAGCATGCAGAAATATTGCATAATATAGTAGCTTTATTTTTATAATAATTTAATGAAATTTATTTCAAATTTGTGTCGTTCCGAGCCAGTAATAGAAGAACCGCCAACTTTTAAAAAGACGGGATCACGAGACAGGCCGTGCTGCGATCTATTGAGCAACGCAATTGGCTCACATCTCGCCATGTCATACTGTGCGCATCATCTGTCCACTCTTTCCTGATGTTACTATATTGTATTGATAAAACAAAAAAAGTGGCACACACGTGAATAGTTTTTAAGCAATTATTACGTTATTCCATGCCACATATTTCTAACAAAAGCTGTTTAGTATCAGTAATAGCTGAATAACTGCTTTGCAAAAGTCGTTGGTAAGTTGTTTGTTGGCGAATGAAAAGTGCGTTGTCAAGCAAGTTTCCCCAATTACTTTTATTTCCAGTCTTAATATATTAGCTGTAACAACCAAAATGTGATAAAACTACACTACCGTCTTGCAAATGTTAACCCAAATTCGTTGTCTATAATAAATAAAAAAATAGGTAACAAACATTTCATTTTTTGCAAGGTTTTCTGTTTTTACTTTTGAAACCTACAAATTTTTTAGACAGATGCGAGCCTATAAATACCTTAAAATTTGTTTAGCATTACAATGGAAAGTGGATTATCTGACAGCAAGTTAATAAAATAAACATAGTCGCCACTCGACACACCAGCTGATGGCAAAAGGATACATAAACGAAAAGTAAACATATATGAAACAGACCATATGTCACAAGATCTCTGCAAAAAATGGCAACTGATGGAATGTCATTGCTAAAATTGTTGCATATTACCCTGTGTAGCATCCACCATGTTGCAGACAACATACATTGTGCTGTTCAAAACAAGGTGTGTGCTGTAATGTAATAAATATATTTTTTACCTCAAGTTGCCTATTTTCAAAACAAGCTAATTGACTGGAACGTTATTTTGAGATAAATAGAAAAAAACTGTTAAAACTATTTCACAAAAAGTATTTTGGTTAAATTGTAGTTACATAAATTAATAGGTATGTAGAGAACACAAACTGTGAATGTAGAAGGAAACCTTTGTAATTTGATATAAAAATTTACAATTGGATAGTTTTGCTGCTGTTAGGTTAAATTAAGTTGTTTTTGATTCTGGAGGTTATGCAAGTAGCTTATTTTGCACATGTTGTGTGGTCACATCATTCATTTTAAGATAGAGATTGAAAAACTAAGTTGCAAATTATTAATGAACACTTTATAATTGTAGCACACAAACACACAACATAACATATATTAATGACTACTGTGTTTTGAAGCAAACGTTTACGAGATGTCTTACATAACCATTAAAGAAAGAAAAGCAATCTTACACAACAACTTATTGTTGCCTTAAATTCAAAGATTGACGTCCTCCATTGGCTAATCAGCATCATTATTATCTAGAGTATCTTCATCTGCTGCACATTATAGTGGAAAGTTCTTCTGTTCCATTATATTCTTGAAAAAAGTCAATGTCTCCATATGCTGCTAGTTTTTCCCTTAATGTTGGTCAGTAACTTGTCAATGTCGTTCAACTTCATTCTGAGTAAATTCGCACTGATTGGTCCCAAAACTGGATCCATATCACGTTGTGACTTCCCAAGTTTATGCACAGGAAGGGGTTTACCTGTGTCGCAATGGTAAAACAGTTCTCTGCTAATGAGTGCATTCCCTCTTTTGTTTCTAGTTACTATAAATTATTTTGTTTGTTGGAAGCAACAATGCAAAGAGCCTGGTTTCTTCAATACTCCAACTACTTCCTTTCAGTCAAAGCCCATGTCTTTTCCAAGCTGGAAAACAGTTCCAACTTTCTTGAATTCATCTATATACGTTGACAGGTTAACAACACATTCCATTTCCCGAAAACTTTTTTCCAGATGGCTGAAGATTCTGTCTGCAGGAAGAAAAGAATGCCCAAAAACAGGGAAAACAACAATGATACATTTGACATGTGAGGGAAGCACATTAACTCTTTCGCTGCGGGATTTTTTTTCATTTTTTTTACCCAAAAAGTGTAAAAAAAAGTAAATTTTTTTAAATTTAATTTATTATTATTAACTTATTTCTAACACATAAACTATATATAAAGTATATACAGGCTATTACATGTGCAGATTTGTGTGTGCAGGTTATTACGTGTGCAGACTTTCATGTAGATTTATTGATATGGTACTCCTCAAAGCAAGGCACAGGACAGAGTAGAGGATAAATTTGCATGTAAGTAATTTGAAACACACAGGAAGAATATACAAAGTTTTCACTGTTTTTTACATGTGCAGACTTTCCTGTAGTTTTTTTTACTGTGGTACGCCTCAAAGCAAGGCACAGGACAGAGTGGAGGATGATTGGGGCAATTCTTGCACATGTAGATGGTTTGCTTCCGTTTACAGTTTCCTCTTCCTTTTTGATTGCATTGGTTAGGCATTATGGAGCAAACAATACAATTTGGCTTGTGGTTTTTGTCACTTTGTAGTCCAATAAAATGGCGTTCATTCAGTCTGGTAAGTGGGACAACATCAGCACAAATACGGCCTTTCTTTTTTGGTGCTGGTCGAGAATATTCTTCCAGAAGTCCCTCAATGACGCAGTTCCTGTATTGTATTGCAGACATTTTAGTATCTCGTGACATATTGAAGGCAATTTTCCCATTCACGAGTGCTGCTTCAACCATGAAATGCCACAATACATGATACCACTTCCTGTTTTTGTGATAGTAACAGTATGATGATGACAGTTGGTCAAAACGATCTACACCATTCATGTTCCGATTATACTCCAATACCATTTTTGGTTTAGAAACAATTCTGTACCCATTTTCAGTTTGTTTAGCTCTTGTTTTTACTTCCGTCAACTCATTGCTATGCACAGTTGACAACAGCGTAACTCGTCCAGTATCTTGCCATGAGCACACAATCATTCCCTCTGCTTTGTTCAGCCAAAATTTTGGCTTGTCACCTTTCTTCATTTTGCAAACTACTGGTTTACACTCAGTTGGCATGCCATGCCTGTTTGTTCGAACTGTCCCGCAAGCTCCTATGTCAATTTCTCTGAGGAACTGGAACAGTGACGGGCTGGAAAAGAAATTGTCACAATAGAGAATTCGCTGTGTGTGTTCAAACCCCAAAAGAAGTTTTCGAACCACTCGTTCACCTAACCCCAGGCTGCGATCAACATTTGCTTGTAGCACGCCTTTTCCGACATAAACGTCGAACCTCAACAAGAAACCTGTTTCACTGTCACACAGTGACCATAGCTTCACACCCCACTTTGTAGAAGGTTTTGATGGCATGTATTGTTTGAACCATAGACGTCCTTTGAAGCGAAGCATGGTTTCATCAATAGATAAACTTTGACCTGGTTCAAATTCAAGCAAGTAAGTGTCTTTCACTATGTCTATGATTGGGCGAATTTTGAAGAGAGGGTCATAATCCTGATGCGCTTTTGGAAATTGCTTTTTGTTGTCAGCGAAGTGCAGAAATGACCTGAGAATCTGGTATCTGTCACGAGACATAATGTTTGAATAATTTGGGGTATCATTTATCCAGGATGTTTCACAGAAATACTGTTCTATTGATGTTTTGCGACACAAACCCATACCAATTTCTACAGCTGTCATTGCCTGTATTTCCTCAGGAGTACACTCATTCCACTGATGGTACCTTGAACGAGGTGATACTTTTTCTGTTGTCATATTTTCATAAAACTGGGATGCATATACATTTGTTTGGTCTGCTACTGTAGCAAAAGTAGACCTGGGAAAAAATTTGTAAAAACAGTCTACTGCTGTGTCATTTGAGGTTATGTTTTTTAGTGACGAATGTAAAGGAGATTTGTTACACCAGTCAAGCAAAATATTTATATTTTCACTGTCCGTGTTCAACCAGTCATTACTATTTACACATACAGTTTCAGTTTTCTTCCCTTTCAAAAACTGTTGCGCAGGATCATCACTCACTGTGTCACTGTCACTGTCACTATCACTCACATTTTCTGACTCCACACTATAAGTTATTTCATTTTCTGTATTGCGAAAACCAACTTCGTTTTCAGATTCACTTACTTCCAAATCTGAATCTGAATCAGCAAACAAAATATCGTAACATTCTTTTTGCGACAATCCTTTCCTACTACACGATGCCATTGTTGGCGAGAATAACACCAAAGATAATACACTCACAGTATGTAAATACTGTGCCATTTATAGTCAAAGATAGTTTCAGAACATTGAGGTATCAATTTTATAGATAGCAGCACTTATTAGAATACAATTGCATGCCGAACGCACATCACAACTTAGGAATCCACCCAATTCGACTAAAGTCGCATGCCGCAAGTAAGCGATAATTCTCTGCATTCGACAATAGTCGAACATCGCAGTCAAAGAGTTAAGGATGACTTTTGCTAACATGCCAATAAGAACAGAATTTTTAATCTGTCTGGCTGCTCCATCTGTGTATAGCTCAAGAGAGGTTATGCCTTCCAACTTAATGTTCGTCAAACGATGGTATAGTGCAGATGTTATCTCATTTGACCCCCTTTTATGGTTACACTCCAACCATATGTATATAAATGCGTGTTTTGGTTTGGGGTGTTATTGACGATCCTTTGCAAATGGTAAAGTTATAAAAATAGGACTGCCTTGAGTAATAGTGTGCTTGATCAAAAAGCTTTGGCAGTGGAAGTTTTTTCTGGCAATAAAAACTTAATTTTATCACCCCTTGTGCAGCCTTCCCGAATTCTACATAAAATTGTTTTGCTCGTAATTTATGAACTCTTGAGAGTAGTAATAAGAGATTGTTATTCAGCACCTTGTGAATTCTTGAGGTTTTCTCGAAGAAGAATACAAAACAAGCAGACATCTGTGGTAGGACTTTTAAAAGAGATAGTCCTAAAATACTCATAATTCATTCCGAGGTGTTCGGCATTGTTATTGTACGTCTGCCACAAGGTCTTGATATTTAGCTCAGATGATAGATACTGACGATGGCACAATTTTTCTCAAAAATAGTGTGATTCTAATGGAACAAGGGATTCTTTAAACTTTTCAACTGACTTTTTATTATCCACATATTCCCGTCTTCCTGTCTCCACATAATTTTTCTCTAGTGCTTTTCCCAGTGATAAGATTCTCTGCACACTCGCTTAACTATTGTTTTTTGAAATACCTAATATACCCAAAAAATTTTGCTGACATATCTCTACAAGATGTTTTCCTGTTTCTTTTCTGAACCTTGGGATGTAATATTTGTTTGGAGCAATTCTCTTCTTTCTTGTTGTTAGTGATGAATCTGCTGTAGATATTTTCTTAGGCCTGCTTGGTGTTTCAAATGAAACACACTTAAATATAAACAAATCTTGTGTAACCTTATCACATCTTGTATAAAAATTTTAATGGAACTGTTTGATATCTTGGTTACTTAGTGTATTGCACTTGAAAGTTGACTTTTTCTTTGGATTATGATTACAGAAAGACATTTTTGGAAAGTCTTTTGAGGCATATCTCCATTTTCTTGCAATAGTTCTCTTCCATGCTTCTGGGTGTTGCCTTTTTTTTAAAGCAAATTCTCTCCCAACTTTAATTATCTTGCCACATTCTCTAACCTCTTCTTCCACAGAACTCTTTGATGACATTTTAAACACATTAATAAATTATAAATAGGGATGGGTCGAATAACCAAAAATGTTGATTCCGGTTCCGGTGCCGATTCTACAATTTAAATATCGGTTCCAGTATTCGGTTCTATGCATTTTGAATACTTGCCTTGTGCTTGCAACTTTATTAAACCAAGGCAGGTAAAATTCATTAAATGTTTTATTTAACAGTTATATTGAAGAATTGAACAATAACAAAGTGTGAAGATAAGTTTTAATGTATACAGATAAACTTATTGTATTAAATTTATTTAAGGTTAGTAAATATGTAAAAAATTATTATTTTTTTACATTAATATGTGGTGATTGTGATATGTTTGGAAAATACTTTAATTAAATAACTCCTGGCCCTCAAACCAAAACATTGTGGCGTGTTGTATGATGGTAACCTACAAAAGTTCGTTAAAGGAAGTCAACAGCTGTGGTGGGCGGCCGGATTTCTTATCTTTTTTTGCTTCTTTTATGGTGTCCAGGACTGCCTTTTTTTTTTGCATCTTTTACACAGTGACTCGGCGGTTTTTTTTTTGCCTTGCTGGAATGTGACACCTCGAAAAAAAAACGTCTCTTCTCTCTATCTTACTCATGCAAAAAAGTATATCTATCAGTACATTTAAAAGTGCATTTTTTATCTCGTACGGACTCAAAACGACTCTGGCTTGGAATATATTGCCTCAAATTAATGCAGAAATATTAGAAAAATATTCTTGTTTCAGATCTGCGGCTTCTAATGAATATGAAGCACACATGTGGTAAGGTTAAAGTTGAAATATTTGTACATAATTCACGCATAATGTTGGGTTTGTTACATTAATAACCGCTGTTTTACAACGATGTAAAATAACATACACAAACTTTTTTTTTTTAACTCCTTTCTGTCTGTGCATTTCTCCAATGAAAAAATAGCCAACATGAAATTATCTTTCAATCCTTCATACATCAACTGATACAGGAATATGTAAATGGCATGTTGCCTTGCACTGGCTATCGAAAAATTGAATTCTTAGATAAAAATTGTTCATTAGGCCTGTAACGGTACTGGTAAATATATATACTGTCCATTTGATCAGCTTGTTTTATATATACTTGGTCGGAACTATGTAATATTACCGGTCCCGATTCTAAGCAGAGGTGTAATTTTGGAGGTTCCAAATTGGAAAAAAAAAAAAAAGAGTCTGCTTACATTGTGGTAAATAAGGTATGTATTCTTATCTTCAACAAAAAACAGTACTGCACATGTAGTAACATTGTAAGGATAAGGTATGTTGTGATAAAAATTCTGACCTGGTAAATATTTAAATTATTGATGAAACAATTTTTATATATAAAGATTACATCATGAAATAACTGTAGGCATTTTTGATGTATTTGTTGTTGGTTGAAGGACCTATTAAGTGGTGCCACAAATAAAGTCTATAAATTATATAAATCAGCAAGGCTTGTTTACCCCAGTTTGCCGTATTTGGGAGATTCAAATGTACAGCAATCAAATATAAACATGAAATATCCATTTTAAAAAATCTTAAAATGTACAGGTGTTTAAGTTTCATACAATTACAAGTGTCACTTCCAAAATTTTACAAGTAAATTATAAAAGTTGGCAGGTATCCAGACGTAAAAAACTAAAAATAACTGTAAATGTGCAATTACTGTTGGCAATGGACACCATTCCTAATATCTTTACCAAGATAATGATTCTGGTATTCCATTGTCACTGGTGAAGAAAGCCACCTCAACAAGAGTGAAACTTATGGGAGTGGACACGGAGTGGAAGAAAAGGAGACAAACACCACCTTGAAAAAAGGATGGACATCTGGCTGCGAGGATGAAACACTGTGCAATGAAGCCTGCGAGCTCGTCATGTTTAGCTGCTGTGTCGTTGCCACAGTGGCCTTCTTATTTCCATAACTCTCACAGTCTGAGATGTCACCACCTGCACCTGCAAAAATGCCAATAAACTATATCTTACTACATCAACAAAGAAATTGCATTTTCATTACTAACATTCATTGCATTTTGCAAGTGAAATGTGTTTCTCACTACTTAAAAAAAATTCAATATTCCTGCCATGTTCAATTATGACAAGTCACATGATTATTGTAATGTATACCTTGATTCACATGTCTGTAAACAAATGCATACACAAGAATAAATTTACATACTTAAACATCACATAACTAATTGTTAAGTTCAAACTTAGCCTTTTTACCTCTACAACATTAGAGCCTAAGAAACAGATATAGCATTGCACATCCCACACCTTTATTAATAAAAAATATTATCCATAAGATAATTTTAGTAGTTGCCAAGACACTACATAAAAGGTTAGTAAAACCCCCTAAACCTTGAATGTAAAAAAAAAAATATATACAAAAAATTTATATTCAACGTGGACCATAATTCATGTGCCAAACTGCAGGAGGTGACTCCTTGTGGAAAATAAGGTAGGATATACAGTGACGACACCATCATGTGGTCAACATTAAGGAAGGTATGCAGTGTTGAAAATCAAATTTTGAAATGCATAAATGTAAATAATGCAGGAAGTACTTGAAATGGAGCGACCAAAATTGGAACGGTGTTTCATGAATCGGAGATCGTAAATCTGTGCAAATTTGGTTGGTCAAATTGTTCCCTTTCATTGTGTATGTAGGAGTAGTCAACCTCTTTTTGCAGGAAACTTTCGAACAGGCGGTAATGAAAAAGTCTACACACATTATAACCCACCATGGCACAATGAAGCAAACGGTCATCTTGTCTGAACTTGCTCTGGTGAACCATTTTCCAGAAAACTCCACTCAAAATTTTGAAGATGCAGTGCGTGATGCGGGGGGTGGGGGGGACAATAAATTTGCCATATGCACCATGTACGTGGCAGAGGAAACAGGTGAGGATGTAANGATGCGGGGGGTGGGGGGGACAATAAATTTGCCATATGCACCATGTACGTGGCAGAGGAAACAGGTGAGGATGTAATCGGTGCTGTGTGGGTGGCCTTGGCTGCTGATGTACCTGCAGCTGGTTGTGGAAGTATACAATGTTTTACGTGAGCAGAGCTAGCCAACATGCATATGTAGCAGCCAACACAAATGCCAGGTAAGTAGTGGAGCTGTACCAGCTCCACTACCCACCACTACATCAACCCTCCCATGCGACATTTGTACGGCTCCATCAGAGATTACATGATGAAGGCTCAACGATAGTGACGAGGCTGAATGCTTGGAACACCATGGACAAGGTGAACAGCTGCATTTGATGAGGACGTGCTTCACCATGTGCGGTAGGAACCATCTATTAGCTCACTGGCTGTGGGCTGTGGTGTGGGTGTTAGCCATTCAACGATCCTGCAAGTAATGCAAGAGAACCGTATGCACACTTACCATGCAAGGAAGGTCCACGTTCTTGGTGAATGTTATTACATCCACGTGTTACATTCTGTGTATGGTTCCTCTAAAAAAAAAACAATGTGCATCCAAACTTCACATTGACTGTGTTCTTCAAAGATTATGCCCATTTCACCAGGGATGGAATCTTTAACAGTCGGAACAGCCACATCTGGGTGCACACTAATCCCCACCACGCACACCCCATGGGCAACTAAGTGCGATAGTGTCAACAATCACTTGTTGGGGGCCTTATTTACTACCCTATCCTCTAAATGGAGCCTGCTACCGGACTTTCCTGCAGGACGCATTGCCGGAGTTTCTGGAAGATGTACCTCTTGCCATTCGCCACACCATGTGGTTTCAGCATGATGAGGCATCACATTTTCCTGCTGCTGTATGCCGCAATCTTAACGACACATTTCCAGGCCACTGGATTGGCAGAGTTGGGCACATCTATTGGTCGGCCCGATCTCCAAACATGACTCTGCTGGATTTCCTATTATGGGGTCATGTCAACGCCCTGGTCTACGAGATGCCTGTGGCTAGTGAGGAAGATCTTGTCGCACGTGTGATAGCGGTATTTTATTCTGTATGCGCCATACCAGACATTTATGCAAGGGTCAATGTCAACCTGATCTGCCGTTGCCATTTGTGTATTGAAGTTGTGGGATGGCAATTTGAACAGTTGTTGTAAATGCTGCCATTAATAAATACGTACTACATACATGTGTCATGCAGTACTCCTGTCTGCACTTCATTCCTTGTTCCCTATGCTTGTCCTCATTTGCATTAACCATTATATGTGAATGTACATCCATGTAGCATGGTACGTATGGTAGATTTGTTATCTATCCCCACTACCCACCCCTTCAAAATTTTGAGTGGCATTTTCTCGAAAACGGTTTACCTCAGCGAGTTCAGACAAGAGGACCTTTTGTCTTCATTGAGCCACAGTGGGTCATTGTGAGCCTCGACTTTTTCTTTAAGCCTACTGTCCCAAAGTTTCCTACGAAAAGAGTGTGACTACTCCTACTTATGCAATATAGGGGGACAATTTGACCAACTAAATTTACACAGATTTACTATCTCTGATTCATTACCATTCAAATTTTGATCGCTCTATCTGAAGTACTTCCTACAATATTTACATTTATGCATTTCAAAATTCAATTTTCAACACTGCGTACCTCCCTTAACATTCACCACATGATAATGTTGTCAATGTATACCCCACCTTATTTTCCACAAGGAAACACCTCCTGGAGTTTGGAACATGAATTCTGGTCCAAGTTGTATATTATATATATACACACACCTACTAATTCTGTCATTGTTTTAATACCAAATCAGACCATTTCCCCATGGAAGCACTCTCTTCTTAGCTAGACTTGCCTAAGGTATTGTTGCAGGGTCCAAAGTTAAGCAAATGGTTGATAAATATTTCCTTTTTAATATACAGTAAAAACTCTATTAAGAAGTTTCTGAAAAGACTCAAAAATTGAGGCTCATTAACCAGGAAATCGTAAGATGATAAAAGTACTTTTGTGTTTATAAGTCAGGTGCAAAATTATGTAAAAATATTAAGCACAAGATCTTTTTAAAAGGGAACTTATTGTCCCTTAACAATAAGCATATCAGCTTTAGCAACATTTACTTTTATTTCGTGCTTTCAATATTTTATCTGTACGTATCATTAATACCTAACAACGTGTTGCAAAAGGAGTATAAAGTGGAAGCACCAGTATTTTAAAGATGCAACATACGCCAACATTAACCAAAACTTATAAATGGTCCAAACCTAGTGCTGTAGAAATTTTGCTTGAATATTATTAACTGGTATTGGAAAAAATTTCTTTATGCATTAGTGTACCTAAAAACCTGGCAGCTCTCACATAACAGTGCCAAATCTTTGACACTGCTCGGCTATCTGGCATAGTACCAGTCAGTCAGAGCTAATTCTCTGCATGTACAGTAGATGGTCTTTTATCATTCCTAACTTCCATTTAATCTTTTATATGGTTTCACTACAACAATACAATAGGCCTGCCTAAAAATGTTTAGGGGTACATGTATTTCAGATTATGTCGCTTATAAACTATGTACAATAACTTCATCGACTTAAAAAAAAAACTTTTTTTGACTCATTTTTTAAATGTTCATTTAACAGACCTATTATATGGTTTTAGAAGAGCATTTCAAAATTTATTTCCATTAAAAAACAATATAACCTGTGTGGCATCACAAATTTACTCATCTCTACCAATTTTCATAACATGATATAGATCTATTGCAAAGTTAACAGGTTTTAATTTTTTAACAGCACACATATACTGTAAAGCCTGTCTGTAAGATTTGTTGTAAGTAAATTTGTTGGTCAGTTTACATTTTTTAAAAAATGTTTATGCCTTGATTACAGCACAATCAATTATTATGTGTAATTTGCTTTTGAAGATGATGATATTTCCTCAATTCCTTTGGCACCTCGGAGTTTATAATAATACGGGTTTGGGGATTGTGTGGTATCAAATCAGGGACTACTAGACACATGTCAATTTATATGTGCCAAATGCTTTGCACTTGTCTCGGACTTACTTCTGAGGTAATTGGCTCTGCTAGGCCGAGAGGTTGGAGTATGATCAACTGATGCTGGCTTTAACCAGGGATTGTGCTTCCCAGGAGTTTTAGTAGGTGGAGCAAAATGTGGGGTCGTGGGCTTTGGTGGTTCAGCTGAGTCAGTGTCTTTCCCACTAGGATTACCACCAAAGTAGGTTCCTTTCCCCGGTTTTCTAGGTGCTCGACTAATGGTAGTGGTACCCTTCAGTTCACTACAAGTCCTGTTGAGTGGGTACAAATCCTACTGCTCGGTCAAAGCGGCCAGAGTGGCTGGTGAGCTACTGTGGCTGGTTAAAAGGTAAGGTGGTAGGTAGGGGTCTGCAAGGTAGTGAGGTAGGGTGTTGAGGAGATCCCTGTTGCTCGATTCACAGTTTGCCTACACTCCCTCTTGTTTAAGAACAAAGTCAGTAGGATATTTCCCCTGTCTTCTAATTCTCTGTCCCTAGCAGATTGGGATGTGGTGCATCGAACGGAGATTGGTGAGTAAGGTTAGATATCCTCCCCATGCTCCATCTGTGCCACGGGATCTGGACCATCATGAGCTATCGTCCTTCAATCCTCTGTCTCCGGCAGATCTAGATGCAGTGGATGAAAAAAGGTTGGCGAGTATAGAAGTGAATCCTGGTTGCCCTTCAGTGTTCTAGTGTGGGCAGCCAGGTATTGTGCTTGTCAGTACTGTCCAAATGACCTAGAGAGGGGGGGGAGGGGGAGATTAAATGAGGATAGCCTGCACAGCCACTACACCATGCACCAGATTCAAAGTGACCCCACTTAGGGCGCAATCACTGTAATAATGAGGTAGGTGATTGGCAGAGTGAGGAGCAGCTGTAATTAACTGGTAAAGAGGGATTTTAACTATGGATCTCTCTACTCAGGATAATGTATGACATATCAACGTGACATTGATTTATTTGCCTTGAGATTTAAATGTCTGGCACATACGTACATGAGTGTCTGTTGGTGCGCAAACATTGCCATTAGCCCTACAATCTGTCTACCAGGAAGACACACCAGCATGGTGTACTAATTAGGGTGATGTGCATGGTGGCCAAGGTCTCTGAAGGGGTGCAGGCTGGCTCAATTTTGCTACTTGCTGCTAACTCTAGGTGCTTGTATCCAGGCTTCTCACGTGGAAGAGAGAGATCTGGAGGGGAAGGTCACTGGATATCAACTGGCGTTTCTACAGTCACAATTCTACATATAGGTGCTGCAATGAGCCAGGAGTGTGTGGGGCTCTTGACATGGATGGCCATCACCACTCCATTGAGGCAGCGTGGCCAGGCTGCTCGTGAAAGGGGGTGACAGCAGGTGGTTTGTCCAGCCAGACCAGCATGTACTCATGGAAGTAGACTAGTGTAGGTAGTATTGGTGCTCAGTTAGAGGCAACACTCCCTTGTCTATCCTTCCTGTGCCAATTGCACTGATGTCCGGTAAATTGCTTGGAGAATGAGGGTAGTCAGCAGCAGGAGTAAAATGTCACTGGAATGACAAGCATCACCTTCATGGTCACAGGATCATAGAATGTAATTTTTAGTGACAGGAGCAAACAATTGATATGACCAAAATAGTATTGGAAAATTAATACTAGCAGTATTTTTAATCCTTAATTATATAAGAATTTTGCTAGGACTCCACATTAATATACAATAATTACAGTAATTCAATGCATGTGAGCCCAAAAGATAGAGACACCACTGTAGATGTAAAGCTTTTCCAGTGATTGGTGGAATCATGTGTTGAATTTTGTTAAGGATATTAATGAAGGTTTCAGGATGAATAAGGCGGAACTTAGTTTGCAGGGAACACTTATTTCAATTGTATGTTTTAAATCAAACCATTCAAATCTTGTGTTAGATAAGATTTCACTAACGAGCAACAATATGGTACTTAAACCTAATCTAAAACTATTTGTTAGAATAATAGAAGTAAAGCAGACGACACTTCGTTTAACACTGATGTAGTTTAATGAACAACCAACAGACAAGTAACCGACATCGCTCCGTGGTCTCGAGTCCGCCACGGAGTAGTGACGCAATGCAGTGTTGCCAAATGAAATGTACAATAAAATAACACGCCTCCTTACATTTATATGGCAACACTAAAAACACACAAAAACAAAACAACTTCACTATGTTATTAAAACTATCTATCTTAACTTACTATACCTTATTTTATTCTTTTACATTTAACATTTCTCTGAATTTAATGAATTTTACATTTCCTAATGCTTTTGTACATATATCTGCAATATTAGTTTCTGAATCTATCTTTAAAACTTCAATATTTCCTAGCTTGACACTCTCATGTATAAAATGATAATGAACCTCAATATGTTTAGAATTCTTTGTAAAGTTTCCATGTTTGGAAATGGCTATTGCCCCTGAGTTATCCTCGTATATCCTAACTGGTTTACAAATTTTGGTGAAAACATCATTTGTTAAACAAATAAGAAAATTTATTTCTGTTACAGCTTCTGATAAGGCAATGTACTCTGCAAATGTAGAAGACTTTGTTACACAGTTCTGTTTCTTTGATTTCCAACCAATAACATTTCCAAACAACCTAATTATAAATCCTGAGGTAGACTTCCTGTCTAGAATGTCTCCTGCCCAGTCAGCGTCCACAAAACAATCCAAAATATCAGCATTATCATTCTTATAATATTTTAATTTAAGATCTCTTGTCAAGTACAAATACTTTAGAACTCGCAGAGCATATTTAAAATGTGTCTCATCATAACAATTTTGGAACCTGCTTAAATAATTTACACAAAAAGATATATCTGGTCTGGTACCAGAGCTTATATACAAAAGAGCACCTATTAAATTTCTATACTTTATATCCTCATTTTTATCAGCTTGTGCCAGTTTTAAATTGACTTCCATAGGGGTCTTATACAATTTTGCATTTTCAACATTATAACGTTTAGCTAAAGATTCAATATAAGATTTCTGACTCAAAGTCAAGATATTATCTTGATCATAACAATATTTAATATCGATACCAATATAGTTTTTTACTTTACCTTTGTCTTTCATTTTAAACTTGTCAGATAATTTACTTTTTATGTCAACAATAGCTTGTTCAGTTTTACAGCAAATTAACAAATCATCAACAAACAGTAGAATGTAAACAGTTAAGTCATTCTCTTCTTTAACATACAAACAATAGTCATATTTACTTCTGCGAAAACCAAGAGTTATCAAGAAATCATTGAAACATTCATACCATGCTCGGGGACTTTCTTTTAAGCCGTATAATGCTTTATTTAATTTATAAACTCTGTTAGTACCATCTTCATAACCAACTGGCTGCTTTACATAAACTTCAGATACAACTTTACCATTTAAAAAGGCTGTCTCTACATCCATTTGATGAATAACTAAAGAATATTGACAACAATAAGACAATAACAGTTTAAGAGTCGGCATTTTAGCTACAGGAGAATAAGTATCATCAATACACTCAGTTTGTTGGAAGCCTCTCACCACTAGCCTGGCTTTATACTCCCTTTCACTCTTCTTTTTGTATATCCACTTCACATCAATTACCTTCTTGTCCTTAGGAGGTTTGCTTACTAGTGTCCATGTATTATTTTTCACAAGACTGTCCATCTCACAATTCATTGCTTCTTTCCATTTCATTGACTCTTCACATGTAATCGCCTCCTGAAAATTTTCCGGAACCAAAGCATCACAAAAATTGACATTAATGCAGTAATAACCAAATTCCTCATCAAAACGAAGTGGAGGTTTAACTTGTCTTGTTGAGTCCTTTTTTGTTATCCTATCTTCATCTTCTTTTATCTCATCATTATTTATTTCTTGTGTATTATCCTTTTCCAACTGTTTTGCCATATCCATCTTCTCTTGATTTGTATTAGGTGAATCTTCAATCTTATCCTGTTTCTCATCTTCAAATCCACACAAAGTTTCATCTTCTTCTATGACATCACAATGTCTAGCAATAATCACTCTGTTGTTAACCAACACTCTGTATCCAGTGTCAGTATATCCAAGTAAAATTCCAGCTTCTGCTTTCTTGTCCCATTTTGATCTTCGCCTTTCTTCTGGAATTCTCATAAACACTTTACTTCCATACATTTTCAAATTTTTAACTGATGGCTTTCTTTTAAAAAATATTTCATATGGCGTTTTCCTTTCAATAGTATTAGTCAATGTCCTGTTTTTAAGATATGCAGCTGCTTTAATTACTTCAGGCCAAAATTTTCTTTCTACTTTTGCTTCTGATAAAAGACATCTGCCCATATCCATTAATGTTCTATTGTATCTCTCTGCTGTTCCATTTAGTTCATGAACATATGCTGGACAAGGTTTTATTACTATTCCCTTTTCTTTTGCAAACTGAAAAACTCTTGCATTCATATATTCCTTGCCATTGTCACATCGCAGTTCCTTTATCATCTTTCCTGTCAAGTTTTGTACCTCATTTACATATTGCACTAAATAATCATATACCTCATCTTTTGTCCTGATACAATAAACTTTAACTAATTTGCTGTAATCATCTATGAAACTCAAAAAATATTTTTCTCCCTGATTTCCTGAAGTCTGATGTGGTCCATTTAAATCTGTGTGTACAATCTCTAATAGCTCCTCTGCTCTTCTTCGATTATGGTGAAATGGTAGGTTATGCATTTTGTTTTCAATACATGTTGCACACCTTAGGTATTCAGATTCAATCTCTTTAGGTAATCCATCCAATGACTCAATTTTGCACATTACTTCCAAATTTCTAAAATTTATATGTCCCAATGTACGGTGTAGTTTTTCTTTTATAGTCATATGTCTTTTACCCACATTCGCTTGCATTCTTTCTTCAATCATGTAGCTTTTCATCTTATACAGTCTCTCATTTTTAATTGCCACTGCTAGAACCTTTCCATTTGTGTTATAAATTTTTGACAATCTCCTTCTTGAAACAATTGAATGTTTGTCTGTAATTCTTGAATAACTTAACAGGTTTGCCTTCATTTCTTTTACATAAAAAACATTTGTCAACATCACTTCCGATTTTTGTCCATACACCAGGAAACAAGTATTAATATTACCAACTTTTGTAGCTTCTAATATTGTTCCATCACCAATTTTTACTTGGACAGGTTTCTTCAATGTCTCGCAAGTATCAAAGTACTCATCAGTGTTTATAATATGGTCTGTACAACCACTATCGAGTATCCATTCTATTTGCCCTTTCTTTGGCTTATCATTTTCACTTGTTGTGTACGTATTGTTTGCAATGGTAGTGTGAAAACTATTACCTTGATTCTCATGACTACTTTGATGATAATTTCCTCGTCCTCTATGCAAATTTCTATTATTCTTTGATCCACGTCCTTGGTAACTGGATGATCCACGTCCTTGGTAACTGGATAATCCATGTCCATGGTAACTAGAAAAACCACGTCCACGGTTTACATTTCTGGAACGACAATCTCTTCTAAAGTGTCCTGGCTTTCCACAGCCAAAACAATTTAAATTAATCTGATTTGATGACCTGGCTTCCGCTCGAAAAACATTTGATGTATCATTTGATGTATCACTCGCATTCTCTGCCGTTTTTAACTTTATTTTACTTTTTAAATAGTCCACAGTTCTCTCACCCTCCGGTAGAACATCTATTAAATCACCAATATGGCTGTAATTAACTGGTAGCGCCTTCAACATATAATTTAGCTTTTCCTGCTCCGATACTATTGCTCCTGCTTGTTTTAGTTCGTTTGTAGCTTTCTCAAAGTCGTCAAAGAATAAACTAACCTCCGAGTAATTTTTTAATTTGATAGTTTCCAGGTTATGTCGGCACACTATCTGCAACGCCGTTGATTTTTTCAGATACATCTCGTCAAATTTTTTGAAAATATCATAAGCTGTATCGAGGTCTCCTATGTATTCCAGCTGTTTATTCGATATGGCACTATAAATGTAATTCGTTGCCTGGACATCCCTGTCGTCCCACTTGTCATCATCAGTCTGCATTTTCGGACGTACTGCCACATCCTTACACTTCTTAAACTGTAAAAACTTTAGGATGCGTAATTTCCAATTACAATAGTCCGCGCCATCGAAAATTGGAATGTTTATGTCGCTATTTCTAGCCGCCATTTTGGTTAACAAAACTGTTCTTTCTTCGGAATATTCACTAAACTATTTCACTCGTTCACTTCCGAACCACATTTCCAAACCACGCACCTCTGCTACCATGTTAGAATAATAGAAGTAAAGCAGACGACACTTCGTTTAACACTGATGTAGTTTAATGGACAACCAACAGACAAGTAACTGACATCGCTCCGTGGTCTCGAGTCCGCCACGGAGTAGTGACGCAATGCAGTGTTGCCAAATGAAATGTACAATAAAATAACACTATTAATCATAATTTTATCCCAGATATTATGAATAGTTAGAATACAAACATGTAGAGCATTATAATGTTCCAAATAGTGGGAAGCTAAAAGTTGGATGCTTTTGGTAGTATTTAAAATTCAATCATCGAGGGTGTTATTAAGAATAATATGGTTGGCTAAACTATTACAACTGTCATCCTGTACATTGGACACAGAATTTATATTTTTGCCTAAAACTTGTAAATCATCACTGTCAGAGTTCCAACAAAATTTTGCCACCAGTCCCCTTTTTTACAGTTGAGAAGATTGAGGTAACAAAGAAGTGAGAGTTGGTGCTTCTGTCTTGAAAGCTACCAAATTTACCTTAAATTGTATAACTGCAAATTCTAAATTCTGGTCAAAAGAGGTATTGTCACAGTTTATTTTTTTTTTNAATTTACCTTAAATTGTATAACTGCAAATTCTAAATTCTGGTCAAAAGAGGTATTGTCACAGTTTATTTTTTTTTTAATTCTATCATACATCATAATTACAGTTTCCAGAATGATTTATAACTAAGAGCACTCTTGATGTAANTTTTTTTTTTAATTCTATCATACATCATAATTACAGTTTCCAGAATGATTTATAACTAAGAGCACTCTTGATGTAAAGACCTTGAGGATCCAGTGCAACAGAGTAACAACTGTCAGAAAACATAGTATCTTCATCCTTTCAAACACCAAAAACCAGCATTAAGATTTGTTACTGTGACAGAAGAAATAAGGGTAGAGATAGCAACAGTTGGGAAGCTAAGCAAAACTTCAAACGTTGTGAGAGTGCAGAAAAGTCACAAACCTAAATCCACACAAAAGGTTAATGCTCAAAAATAAACAAAAAAAAGNACGTTGTGAGAGTGCAGAAAAGTCACAAACCTAAATCCACACAAAAGGTTAATGCTCAAAAATAAACAAAAAAAAGGTGCTTAAAAGAAGTAAATAAAATCAGGTTGAACAAAGCACAAGTACACAAAAATTCAAAAAGAAATGTCAAAGGACTAAAAATTTAAAAAAACAAATTACATTATTAAATTATACCACCATGTGATACTCGAGAGGTAAAAAAATGTACTCTTAATTTCCCAACAAACTAAAAATATAGCAACAATATCTCTTACATATAACTTACATTGCTTTCAACATCAGTTCCATTTAATGTTAAGTAAGATATTACACCAACATAGATATACCAATGCTACACTCATAATGTACAACTGTGTTTACAAATTTTGATACAGTTTTCTGTTACATTTTTTGTTAATTTTTTTTAAACAAGGAGTTGGAGAAAGGCAAGCTTTGCATAAATAAATGTCCAAAAAAGGACACAAATGAGAGGTAAAAGCAAANAACAAGGAGTTGGAGAAAGGCAAGCTTTGCATAAATAAATGTCCAAAAAAGGACACAAATGAGAGGTAAAAGCAAAAAGTGCCACACAAATGGCACACTGGCGTGGAGGTTCTCATCCACCAAGAAATGGCCATTGTGGAAATTGAAGACACCATCCCTTGTTACATTACCACCTCATTTTGTCCAAGAACAGGGGATAAAGATTACACTGCTGCCACAGTCGCATGCAGGAAGTGCATGTGGAGGATCATCAGCCTTAGTAAACACCTGGGTCCATTGCTCATAGTTTTTCTCGCTTCTGTCACACAGTGCTTCTGTTTGCATTCTATCTTTACAATGCTGCTTGCGCTGTCACTTGGGATGTTCCAATCCACAATCCTGGTACACCTGACGTCTATCTTACTCCAAAACCAGAATTTGAAAGAGACTCTTATTTAAATGTAACAAAGGCTCTCAAATGTCATCTTTTGGGATTTATTGGTTTCCAAATGTTTCTGCAACAAGATACTTTGCCATTGCACGACTATAAATAGGAATGTCCATAAAGTGACACGTCCATTTTTTTTCTGCAGGTGAATACTGCACCATTTTATCCTCACATGTGCTCACAACTAAATACTGTGTGGAGCAGCCACCACTGCTTCACTTATGACAATTGATCATTTACAATGCCCTACCCACCTCTAGCAGTCTCACAACTGCTAGCAAGTCTAAAATGTACATACATTTATTAACATTTTTGTGTAAATTTTCTATGTACCACACACCTTGTAAGCAACACCATTTAATTTGGCAAAAAACCTATATAACATGATATAATAAGTACCTGAAGTCACGGTTACTTCACACTTTTCTGAAGCCCTGCTAAAGTTCTACTTTTGGTTACCAATTACGTATCCTTCCGCTACATGTAGNTTACTTCACACTTTTCTGAAGCCCTGCTAAAGTTCTACTTTTGGTTACCAATTACGTATCCTTCCGCTACATGTAGAAATAAACACTACCATGTGACTTTTAGATTTTAACTGTCAAAAGCTAAGTTTACTGTTTTCAGTTGTTCAAAGAATTTTGTCATATTTCAAAAACCATTTCTTACAAATGCTTACAATTTAAGCCTATAACCATATTTAGGTCAGCTTTATGACTTTTTAATAATGTCTGTATTGACGATAGATCTTACGGTTTTTATTGTACATTATTAACATATTTGTTATATACAACATAGCACATTACACGTAATACACATTAATAATTTGCCACGACTGTGTGTAACACTGTTACAACTGNTTATATACAACATAGCACATTACACGTAATACACATTAATAATTTGCCACGACTGTGTGTAACACTGTTACAACTGCGGGGAAAAGAACGGTAGTATTTAACCACTTGTTATTTATAAGTGTTTGGTTATTTCGTTAAAAGGACGGCTTCAGTTGGAATAAAAATTAAAACAAGGGAACAACCAGTCCAACAAAAAGACACTGTAAATTCAAGCACGCAACTCGTGTCACTTATCTTTGTATATAGCAGCTACAAACTTAAAAGATAGAGGTGAACATGCACACAAATAGGCCTAATATTAATTTTATTCCGTTCATATGTCTATGCATTGGTATGTTTATTCTATGTGTATTAGATTATTTATTTAAATTTATCTGGCTGGGCTTAGTATTTTGTTGGGATTGTGACAAACATTCAAATCACAGAAACGTAATCACATTACACAATTGTGTTTCAAAAACCTAGGGAAAGTTATAACATTGTGATAAATAAACAGACGTGGCTTACAAAAAAATTAATTTCGTCATTAAAACAGTTTACGGTTAAAACATATAAATTTTGCAAGTCTAATATTTGCTATCACACACACTGGCTCAACGTAACATAACTGCAACAATACTCTTTCACACACAACAGTCACGATGGACGTTACAGTATATTTATTCCTGCCATGGAAAAATGGATTCATCACATCGTAACTTGCCTAGGTAGGTTTCAAAAACACATTGTGTACAAACTTGATGTGGTAATTTTAAGTATTTTTCACAAGAAGAGAAATAAACGCTTTTTAGCAACACGCCATGTCACGTTGCCACTTCTATAAACTTTGGATTTGTAACCACGCCATCACATCTAAATATAACAATAAGTATTCAAACCTAATCTCCTTTTTGTTGTAAAATACAAATTCAAAAATCATTATTTTTGCTGTAATAAATAAGAAAATATGCTAAAATTGAGAACATATATAATTTTTGTGATATTACTAGTGGTGCGAAACTGAGAGAGAGAGAGAGAGAGAGAGAGAGAGAGAGAGAGAGAGAGAGAGAGAGAGAGAGAGAGAGAGAGAGAAAGAGAGAGAGAAAGAGAGAGAGAAAGAGAGAGAGAAAGA